>JAZKJV010006997.1:0-290477 GCA_037367405.1 Ottelia alismoides
ACCGTGAGGTGCAAGAACCTAACTCGGACGTAAAACTGATGAGATAGACACCCCCATGATGGCGTGGCCTATGCTCAGTACTTCAGACCATGTCGATGTTCCACACAAGGTGGGAACACCACATTGATAAGGTCTACTCGGTCACGCTCGATAGAAGTACCATTACTTCGGGAAATCCAGGCGATACACAAGGCAGTTACAGACTGGGATTTGGGCTCTATTCCTTATGGAGCGTGCCTCTCTCATGGGAGTGGTTTTGGTCCCCTCCGAAGGTACCTGAAACAATGAGGACTTTATGAACCCAGAATAATGATAGTCCGTTACGGATTTTAATTAAGGTCAAAGTTTATTTAGCTGTCCCCTTGTTTTAATTTTGGTTTTCACTTTTTTGAGTTTGTTTACATACAAGCTCCTAACATTTTTGCAGATTTCCATTTAACTCCTAGGTGCTCAAAATTAGAAGGAGATAGTGGAAAAGTCGTACAAGCCGATTCAATATGGAAATCTCACCATTGAACCTAATGATGAATGCTGAGTTAGAAGACTTACAGTACATCCCAGCTCTCTCCATGTGGTATGCAAAACATAATTTTTAAAGCTATCTACATGGTGGTGTGCAATCGACAAAATCACCCTAAATTACTGATGAATCCATGATTCATTAACTTTTCTGTCGCATTTTGTCTTAAAACCCTTAACAAATGCAATGTAAATATCCATTAATTCTCATCTTTAAACAAATCACCATTCATGTATAAATATTCACTTTTAACCACTAAAATCATGTAAATAAATAAAGAACAAGCAAAGAAAGAAAAGGCAGATTGAATATATGTATATATATACAATATGACTTAAAATATAAATATAGCTGTAAGATATATTTATAGCCCAACCCTCGAGACCAAGTCAGCATGGATTGGTCGACAAACCAATAAGTAGGGGGAGATAAGGAAAGAAAACATAAAAAAATAATTTAATACACACTCCATACATTCTCCATTATTTATAAAATAAATACATAACTTCAAAGATTTTTAACTAATTCATATGAACATATTTTTCACCAAATCCTTTTCCTAATTATTCCTAAAAATGTATATAAAAATATAAAAATAAGTTAAAAATATTACACTGTATATATGCCAAGAACTCAGCCTATAAATTGTCAAAATCTCAACTTCCGAACATCATAACTTCCTCATACAAACTCCAATTTCACTCTACTCACCTTTAAAGTTCATAAATTAATATTCTCTAATTAATAAAGGTGTTTCATTGAATTCGGAGTCCGTTTGCAAAAGGCGGTTTTGGGACCAAAAGACAACGGGGTTTCTGGGCTATTTATTTTATGTAACACACATTATATATAGTTTTCCTTAATTTATAATTTTTAAATTATTTCACGATCTTGTAGTTTCACCCTAAATTATTTCATAATTTTTGGACCTTATTTATTATTTTAATAAAATGAAAAACCCTAAAATATAGGTATAAGTGAACTAGAGAACTTATACCTCTATTTATTAAAATATGCAAATTAACTTATTAAAATCTATTAAAAATCGTATAAACCTTATTTAATATTCTAATAATTAAGAGAATATAAAATTAATTTTTATTTTTAAAATTAAAAATCTAAAACCTATTTATAAATACATATTTATTAATATAATATTTATATCTTGAAAAATATTTATTATTCAAAGTATTTATTCTATAAAATAGATAATTAATTTATCGACATCTTCTGTATTTATACCTAATTAAAATAACTTTATTTATTAATTGTTATCTATTTTACATTGAATTTTAGCTTCTGGACCAACCAGGTGCTGACACTTGTCAGCACCTGGGTCTTCTTCTCCAAGAGTCTGTTGCGCCCGAGCTGCACCAACCTGCCGACTTCCACCATTTTTCCCGTGCACCTCCTAACTTCTCCAGACGATCCAAACCCTCGATTACCTTCTTCTAACTACCCTCTCCACCGCTGCCCGTCGATCTAAACTTGGAGCCCACGCCAACCATCTATATATGCTCCTAAACCTCCGCCATTAACAACTAACTCTTCCAACAAACTGAAACCCAGTTCCAGTTAGCCGACCCCCATCTTCCTAGCCTCGCTCTGGTCAACCTACGGTGGTGACAGCGCCTTGGAGAAGCCCGCGAGGAGGAGGAGGAGACACGGAGAAGGTTCCAAGGCTGAGCTAAGCCTTGCATCGCCGCCCAGCGCGCGTCCAAGCTCTGGTCAAGGGTCGCCCGTCGAGCAACGTTTCCAGGTACTACAACTTGAATCCCCAGACCTCTTCTCCATCTTCTTTGAATTTTTGCCTCGATCTTCATGCGTTGATTAGCAACGTTAATCCTCGTTAGTTAGCCTAATCATCTAGGTTAGACGCCCTTCGTAATTCCCTTCCAAATTGTTTCGATTCCATTCGCGATTAAGCGTTTCGTTTTATCGCCATTATCATGCAGTTCCTCAGGTCTTCTGGAAACTAAATTTTCATCAAGTTTTGATCTTGCATTTATCACCCCTAGGCCGATTCCTAGAGAATCGAGCACATCATTCTGTTATTTGCAGATCCCACTTCGTCGGAAGCCATTTCTCACAGCTGGAAGCTAACGATTGTTAGGAAAATCCACCTCCAAAGAGCCTCGCCAAGACTACAACAACCTCCAGGTGCCGAGACCATGATCTTTGTTGCCGCACCACCGCCGCTCGGAGCTGCCTCCGCCATCCACCTATCGTGGGCGAGCTCGAGGGGTGGAGGCACCACCCCTCTGCCCCGCCGGAGTGCCAAAGACTTCGCCGTGCGTCCGGGATAATTCGAAGAAGAAGACCTCTTCACCAGCGAGCGTAACAACTTCAAGAATAGGAGGTGCAGATTCGCGACACGTGGCAGCAACAGAACCGTTCGATCGGCGTGCGCAACTTCTAATCCTATCCGTCAATGGTGAAACGGTGGGAATTTTTCACACTCAACCCAGCAAGTTCCAGATATTTCAGTCCACCCCCAAGTTTCTGATATTTGCATTTAGGTCCCTCTGTAGGGACCTAAATGTAAAGCTTTGTATAATTTTCTTACAGAACAGTCCCTGAGGACCATTTTGCAAACTTTTTAAATACTTTTTCTTGCGCTTATGCCCATGGGCTGTAGGGGTGTTTTGACCTCGTTCGACCTTCTTTCTTGACGATTTCTTTAGGGTATTTACGCAACTACCCCATCTACCTAGTATTAAGTTTTCGTGAGATTTTGTCGTGTTTTCGACGGGTTTAGATTTTGACGAATCTCGCCTCGTTTTGTTTTGGTTTCTTGTGTTGTTCGAGCTCGCTGCTCGACCCCGTTCACCTTATTATATTTTACCACCTATATAATATCCACCTATTATACAATAAATAAATATTTTTGAACAATCTCTCTTTTTGAAAATTAAATAAAAATTGGAAAAGAATAAAATTATAAAAATAAAAATCAATAAAAAAGGGTGTCTTAGCTTGATAACTCTTAAAGAGATAAGAAATAAAATTACAAAGAAATCTCCGAAGAAATCAAAGGATTCTATTCTGCCTCCTTGAGTTCGACCCAGGAACACTTGCCTGGTTAAAAATTTAGTGTAGGTTTTCCAAAGGAAAACTAAATTTGTTTGATAAGTGAAGATCGTTTTCTTGTTTCGCGGCTTTTTGCTACATCGACCGATTTCCTCTAAAAAAGCCCGCGAAACCGATTTTTCGCTTTATCAAAATGGCACCATTGCTGGGGAGGCGTTAGAATTTTTTGATTTTTTTCTTTTTCTTTGTGATTTTATTTTTCTCTCTTCTTTTTGTTTCGCTTTTCGTACGATTTTTCGTACGGCTTTTTCTTCGTGTTTTCTTAGTTTCTCTTTCGTTCTTTTTCTTACGGCTTTCTCGGCATTCTCGATCGGTTTTCTTTGCTAACTTTCTTTGCATGGCCTACAGGATCAACCGACTTCTTCGGAAGCTGAGTCAGTTGAAAGAGCAGAGGTCGGCTCCTTCTTCACGAGTCGGCTGCATAGGGCAGAGTAGTTAGAATTTTTCTGTAAAAGAGAGAGAGAAAAGGGAGAGAGTCTGTAATAGATAATAAACAAACCCCCCATTTTTTTTCGAGACCTGATTCGCTGGATACCGTGTATCCGAGGATCAGGGCACCCACTGCGGTTTTTATCGCTTATCGGCTTTCCGCGGTTTTCTAGATGCTTGTTTAGGATTTTTTTACTCTATCTGATTGCGCCCGCGTAATTAGTCTTAGGACTCGCAACCTAGGTGCTTGCTTTTAGGGTTTTTTATAATAAAAGAAAAAAAATCGGTAGACGTTGTTTGAAAAAACAAAAAAAATTACAAAACCGCAAAACTAAAATCGGGACTGCTAATCCTATCTGATCTAAAAGCCGTAAACCGACTCAATTGATTTGGGAGAGTAATTCCCGCACACTTCTCAGAGTGCACGAGCCAGAGAGCCGACCCATAAGGATAGAGCCCAAACCTCGTATTTCTCATGAAATACTACTGGATTCATACACATGATCACTGTTCCTCAGTGGGTATGCTCGGGTAGCCGAAAACGGTCCGGGTTTACTTAGCAGAGTGGGAGGTTTTAGAGGACACTGCGTAAGGCTCCGTCCTCAAGTAACACGGGTAGCCGGAAACGGTCCGTACTTACTCCCATACTGGCTGAGTGCGAGTGGTCTCTTGTAGGGATTCAGGCCAGTGTTTCGGAGAAACCATCGGGCACCTATTGGCTTGCTCAGCCCGCGATAACCGAAAAACTTGTTTTCTAATCACAACCCTAAAACCGAAAAGATAAAAAGATCGAACTCTTACGGTCTTCATCGGGTTGAGTTGGTGAACATGGGGTTTGCTTTGTGTTTGCTTGCGGGGCATGAGTTTCCGCGGCTTTCGCATTTCTCTCTCTCACTTGAATCGTAAACGTGCTCTCCTAACAATTTCTCTTGACATCGAAGATGACGTCTCGACGGCTTTTCGGCTCAGACTCTGTGAGATTTCGACCGTCCACCGTCGAGCGTATATCTTCACAGGCTCGGAATGACCCTCTTCCCGAGCTGGTCCCGTCAGATCTCGAGGTGAGTCAGACCCAGACTCCCTCGCCTCCTGGCCAGATTATTGAGGCAGACCCTCGCCTCAATACATCATCTAGATCTCCCGCATACTTTTCGATGAGTTCTTACAAGAGTTTTCATTTCACAAACGATCAGATGGCTCGCGGCAAAGGACCAACAGCAGACGAGAGGCCACCAGCTGGGGAGCAGCACGAAGGAAGGCCAGGCGCAGATGTTACAACGGGCAATCTCGATACACTTCAGCAGATGAACTTGCAGATTCGAGAGAAATTTAGAGTTCAGAATGAACTGTGGGCTGAATTAGCCGCGCTGAGAGCAGGGGCCAGGAACCAGTTACCGCCTGCGGTTCCCGCAACTTTACGGGACGAGTATGACCCGGGCGCAAGAACGCTTCACCATTGGATTCGGCTACCGCCGAATCAAGGGCCACACGAACTCAGACCGTCCTTCATCTCTTTGCTTCCCAAGTACTGTGGGAATGCCGTAGAGGAGCCGTTCACATTTTTACAGTAGTTTGAGATGATTTGCGGAACGGCTTGTTATCCAGGAGTGACGCAGGAGGCCGTACGCCTCAAAGCCTTTCCCTTTGCCTTAGCTGATAAGGCCCTTTATTGGCTGAGTCATCTGGGGAGAGAAATCTCTACATGGGACGACATGAAGTCCACCTTCCTGCGCAAATATTTTCCTCTGGGAAGGATGAACATGATGAGGAGCCAGATCTCCAACTTTACGCAACTGCCGCACGAATCATTCCATGAGGCATGGGATCGATTCAAGGACCTGACGGAGAGATGCCCGCATCATGAGATCCCGATGAAGGTGCTCGTGCAAAACTACTTCGGAGGACTCCAGCCAGAAATTCAGGGGCTCGTGAGTGCCGCATGTGGCGGCAGTTACTTGAATAAGGACGTCAAGTCAGTCTGGGCTATCTTCGAATGGATGGCCGAGAACTCGAGAGTCGTAGACTCTACTCGGGCATTTCAGAAAGCCCCACAGCCACCGCATCACCGCGATCATCACAAGATGGCGAACATCTCGGATTCTTAATCCAACCCCAACATGGGCTTTATTAGCGAAAAATTGATGTTGGTGGACGTGATTCACAAGCAGGTCCAAGACCTACATCCACTGCGAGAGTTGGAGAAACTCTCATCTCTACCTCAGCAGCTGAGTGATCTCTCGAAAAAGGTCGCTGATCTTCAGCTTCAGTACCAGCAGAGCCAGACTTCTTCGAACGCGCAACCAGCACAGAGGATCGCACCCGCTCCACCCACTCGTCAGATCCACTACGTCCAGAGCGAGTCCGAGATTCCGCAGATCGATTGGCATGAGGATCAATCTCATGCCAATCCCGACCAGATTCTCAGCACCGCAGAGATGGAGGTGGAGCAGCAATCCACTTTCGAGATCAACGGGATTTGGTATACTCTGATGCAGCAGCCGAGTATACCAAATCAGCAGCCGCAGCAGCCGTACGGTCATCCACAGCATGGATCTCCGCAATTTCAGCACCGCTAGAGCTTCACACCGCAGCAGTCTCATCCGAATGTCTACCATCAGAGACCGCATCATTCATATCAGCATCCTGCTCATTACTCACCGAATTATCCTTATCAGCAGCCGTAGCAGTCTTCCTCCACACCTCCGCGATACTCCTAGCCTTCCACCTCTCAGCATTACACGCCAAGGCAGGAGAGAGGAGCAAGCTAGGGCCACCACACCAAACCAAAGATATCTTCACAGGCCCAGGCGCTCAACCAGATCATGGACATGCCGAGTATGATCCAGATCGTACACAAGACTGAGATGGAGCAGGTTAACCGTCGTCTGGACGAGTTAACCGTGCCGAATACCACTCTCCCAGCCCAGCCTCAGATGAACCCGAACAACAAGAGGAGGCATCCTGAGCAGGTAGACACTACAGGTAAGATCTCGTTTCCTGAATTTTTATCTAACTTCATTCGTCTCAGGAGCGGTAAATCACCACAAGAACCTGCTAGAGAAGAGGAGAGGGCACTAGAGGAGCACGAGCAGAACCATGATCCTGAAGCTGAGGAGGAGAAACCACAAGATGATGAGGACCATTATGCAGAATCAAGAGATGGGAGCAATGCCAACACATCAGATTACTGGCGACTCAGATGATGACATCACGCCAGATCAGGCAGAGAGCCCCGACAAAAATCTTTCTTCCCCTGTTTTAAAGAGTTTTGTAAATAATTCTGAAACTCTCGATGTACAAGCTGATTCCAATCTGAATAAAAGTTCTGATTTTCTAACTCCTGAAATTGTTCCTTTTCCCGATGCTTTGATTGGAAGAGGAAAGAAAAAGACCAAAAATAATGTTGCATCTCCAGAGATCGAGAAATTACTCAAAGATCACATCTTTCTGAAGATCCTGCTTCATGATGCCTTAGATCAATTTCCTACGCTTAAGAATCAATTGAAAAACAGATGCACTACGTGTAGGAAAAAGAGATCCCGAACAGAGAAACATGTTTTGACTAGGGCTACATCCTGTGCAATACAGAACACTTTACCAAAGAAGAAGAAAGACTCAGGTGCACATTATGTCAGATGCGAGATCGCAAAAGCCGAGTTCGACCGCACTCTATTAGATAACGGTTCCTCGATCAATCTGATACACGCTTCCTTACTCGATAAGCTCGAGCTAGATCCTCTTTACAAATCCCGCGCGATCCTTCAGTTTGCTGATAGATCTGTAAAGAGACCTAAGGGTATACTTAGGAACGTTATCGTAACAGTGCAGGGTCTGCAATTTCCAGTGGACTTTACGGTCCTGGACATGAATTGCCCTACACAGTTACACCTTACCCCGATCATTCTCGGGAGGCCTTTTCTAGAGACCGCAAAGGCTCTCTTCGATTATGATACAGGGAAGGTATCTTTTCGCGCCGAGGGCGAAAAGGTACATATAGAGATGGCGAGAGAATCGAACACTTTCAGTGATGCATCTTCAGATTTTCTGAGTTCTTTAGCCTCCTGCGATTACATGGATGAGGTCCGTCTTGACGACCTCGAAAGATATCAGGTAGAAATCCAAGAATGTTTGACAGAGGACGGGTCCGAGACTTCAGGGGGTAATTCTTCTGACGGAACCTTATACTTTAGTCTGGATGATGAGAAGCAAAGGGATTAAACTTCTGATGAAATTAATGCAGATTTTTCAGACTCAGAAACTCTACACATATCCTCCATCTCAGATGATTCCGAGTTTCATTTAGCTGACTTATTCCCTTCCGATCATTCTGAGGAGTCGGATGATGTCTTGAACATCTTCTGTAGTCCGACTTTAGAGCACATCGAAATGGTGGATAATTAGAATGCCGATAAATCCACAACTGATACAGATCCCCGTACACATACAGATGCCGTTTCGGTAGATACAGATACTACCTTAACAGAGCTTAAAACATTGCCACCAAACATGAAATATGCTTTCCTTGCGGGTCCACATCAACGGTTTCCGGTCATTATCAGCTCAACTTTGACCGATGATCAAGAATCTCGTCTGATGGAGTTTCTAGAAAGAAACCGCAAGGCTATTGGGTGGACTGTATCCGATCTTCGCGGGATTAATCCTGCTTTGTGTTCACATCATATCTATCTCGATCATGACAGCAAACCCTCCAGAGAGTTTCAGTGTAGGCTGAATCCGGTATTACGAGAAGTTGTCAAGAAAGAGATTACGAAATGGTGTGACGCAGGGTTCATCTATCCCATCTCCAACTCCGAATGGGTTAGACCATTACATGTTGTCCCGAAGAAGTCGGGAATTCAGATGGTGAAAAACGAGAGTGGAGAGGAGATTCCAAAGAGAGTAACCACGTCGTGGCGAGTATGTGTTGACTACAGAAAGCTTAACACCGCGACGAAGAAGGACCACTTCCCTTTGCCTTTCATAGACCAGGTCATAGAACGGTTGGCAGGGAAGGAGTACTTCTGTTTCCTTGACAGTTACTCTGGATACAACCAGGTATCAATTGCTCCTGAAGACCAGAAGAAAACCACCTTCACATGTCCGTTCGATACGTATGCCTTTAGACGGATGCCCTTTGGATTGTGCAACGCTCCTGCAACTTTCCAGAGGTGCATGCCTGCTATTTTTGCTGACACGATCAGTGATTTTCTAGAGGTTTTTATGGATGATTTCTCAGTCTATGGTGAGTCCTTTGAAGATTGTTTAGCGCACCTAGACCAGGTTCTGAAAAAGTGTTGTGAGGTAGATCTCGTTCTGTCCTGGGAAAAGAGCCATTTTATGGTTACTCACGGGATCGTGTTGGGGCACGTCATTTCCCAACAAGGCATGGAGGTTGACCCTGCCAAGGTGGATGTCATCAAGAAACTCGAGTCACCATCCAACATCAAGCAGTTACAGTCATTTCTGGGGCATGTCGGTTTTTACCGACGGTTTATCCAAGACTTCTCCAAGATTGCCCGACCGTTAACTGAGTTACTAGGCAAAGACATCGAGTTCGTGTTAAATGATAAATGTCTTAATGCCTTCCTCACCTTGAAAAAGAAGATAATCAGTGCTCCTGTCCTACAACCGCCTGATTGGTCTCTACCCTTCGAGATCATGACGGATGCTTCAGATTTTGCGATCGGGGCTGTATTAGGATAGAGGGGGAATGGACGTCCTGTTGCCATTCACTATGCTATCAGAACATTAGATGATGCTCAGAGAAATTACATAGTGACAGAAAAGGAGATGTTGGCAGCAGTGTTTGCATTAGACAAGTTTCGATCATATCTGCTTGGCTCTAAGATCACAATAGACACAGATCACTCAGCTATTAGATTTTTAATGGAAAAGAAGGATGCCAAGGCACGCATTCTTAGATGCATTCTATTACTTCAGGAATTCGATTTGGATATCAAGGATAAACTGGAGTAAAGAATGTGGTAGCTGATCACCTCTCCCGATTACAGACAGATCAGCCTTCAGATGAGTATACGCCAGAGATCGCAGAGAGATTTCCTGACGAGAGCATCTTTGCGGTTACCGAACTTCCGTGGTATGCATATATAGTGAACTTTCTGGTCACACAGAAAAGTCCTCAGGGTTGGCCAAAGAACAGAGTTGAGAAACTAGTTTCTGAGGTACGATACTACCATTGGGAGGATCCGATTCTTTTTCGTGAGGGACCAGATTGTGTTTACAGGCGATGTATTCCTCAGGAGGAATATAATAGTGTCCTCACTGTGTCATTCTTTAGAATCAGGAGGACATCATTCAGGGAAGAGGACAACACAGAAGGTACTACAGAGTGGATTATGATGGCCGACTCTTACTAGAGATGCCTGCACATTCATGAAGAGTTGTCCAGATTGTCAGAGAGTTGTAGGGACAGTCAGTGCCAGAGATGCAATGCCGATGCGACCCGTCATTATCTGCGAGATCTTTGACGCATGAGGCATAGATTTTATGGGACCATTCCCTTCCAGCAGCGGCTTTGAGTACATTCTTCTCGCTGTAGACTATGTTAGTAGATGGGTGGAGGTTATACCCGCACGAACCGCAGACAGTAAGACCGTTTGCAAGTTCCTAAGGGAACACATCATTTCGCGATTCGGAATCCCACGTATTCTCATCTCTGATGGGGGTAGTCATTTCATTAATAAGGAGGTAAAAAAGCTAGTAAAACAATACAACATCGATCACAGAGTAGCTTCTTCTTACCACCCACAGACGAACGACATGGCTGAAGTCTCAAATAGGGAGGTGAAATCATTTCTTCAGAAACTAGTACGACCATATAGGAAGAACTGGTCACTGCTTCTAGATCAGGTTCTTTGGGTATATCGTACTGCATATAAGACTCCCTTAGGTACTTCACCATTCAGACTGGTTTATGGAAAGCCGTGCCACTTGCCCGTAGAGATCATGCATAAATCTGAATGGGCAATTCGAGAGATATTGATGGATGTACAGAAAGCAGGAGCCAAGAGAAAGATAGATCTGAATGAGCTGGTAGAGATTGGAAATCAAGCATACGAGAACACACTCATCTATAAGGACAAAGTGAAGAAATGGCATGACAGACATATTCGGCACAAAAGCTTTGTCCCAGGGCAGAAAGTCTGGTTGTTCAATGAAAGGTTGCGAATTTTTCCAGGCAAAATGAAAAGCAAGTGGGAAGGAACATACATAGTCAGAACGGTGCACGACAATGGCAGTATAGCAATATCAGATGTGTCACCTGGTGCAGAGCCGTTCGTGGTTAACGGGCAGATGCTGAAGCACTTCATCGAAACTACTGATCATCTGGCCCGTACTGAAGTAATCTATTTCATACAGGAATCATGATCATTCTTTCACTGCATCTCCTCCTGTACGAAGTCTTTTGAGCCATTCGTTTCTGGAGATTTACAACACTTGTATATTCTTCATAGACCACAATCGTCCCCATTTTTGCTCGTCTTCTATGCTTAGGATACCAGATCCTAAGTATAGGGGGGACTGATTGCCCGCTGATTTACGTTTTATTTTTTGTACTGATTCTTTTGAATAGCCTTTCTTTCTCACAAATCACTGGTCTCCAATTTTGGCTACACTCTTTTCTATACTTAGGATGCCTTATCCTAAGTATAGGGGGGACCGAGTGATTTTGATGATTTCGTATTCTTCTCCTTTTGAACTTTCGTTATTTATTCTTTTCATTCAGTCATCCCGTTTTTGCTCTCCCGTGATACTTACGATGACCTGATCGTAAGTATGGGGGGGGTTGACTAACTTGTACACTATATCCTTTTTCACCCACTTTTACTTAGCATGAGTTATGTCCGCCTTTTTCTCTTTTGACGCTATGAGGACATATCACAAGCTAAGTATAGGGGGGTGCGTATGTATTGTATATATACTTTCGTCCATAACTCGTACTTTTATGTATTTTCTATATCTATAAAATCCATAAAAAGTTGGTACGGGTTAATTTAAAATCCACTTATATTTATATATTATTTATAAAATCCTTGTAAATAAGTAAAATATGTTTAAAATTTGTAGTTAAAACTTGTAATTAAAATATGTCTTTAAAATTTGTACTTAAAATTTGTATAATACTTAGTTAAAATCCTATTTATTAAAACATTTGTAAAGACCATTCAATCCTTGTAAAATACTTCGTAGATAAAATTTGTAAAAAACATTAGACACTTAACTTGAATAAAATATATCTTGTAAAATTCATGAATAAAATCTTGCTTATAAAAATCATAAAATCCATAAAAATACAAAGTCCTAAAATTCGTAAAAATTACAAAAGCCTTAAAATCCATAAAAATGAATAAAATTCAGAAAATACACTTCATAAAAACATGGTTGCATTTGCATTCGCATTTTTCAGAATAAGTTTGATTTCTGGAACTAAGGACTGAGTCTAGTCTAAAGGAGGGAGCTTGATTACGGCCTTTAACTCTCGTTGTAAGGAGCCTGATTAGGATCTGGAATTTAGACTCTTCAGGTCTTGTGACTTAAAATCTTTGGGTTCTGTAAGACCATATTCGGGAAATCAAGTCATCTGTGCTTAAGTAGACCATTTGGAGTCATCCGTACAACTCTACACCAGTGAACCAATCTTGAACACATGCACTCTGCACTTAGCTCGACTCGCATGGAGTTCCGAAGGGCAGTACACCTTGGTAGTGCATTTCTATCCTTATCTTTGCGGCATTGACGTCTAAAGACAGTAGAGATTGGGGTTGCGATAGTTGCTTCGGATGAGTGAAGGATCTGCTGACACAATTTTTCTAAGACCTCAAAAAAGGGACGGACTAAAAAGATGCTATATCCGTCGAGGCACAAAAGATGAATGCAGTGCAAGCAAATTACAAAGTCAAAGCAATACATAAGCCACCAAATAAGACCACAATGGTCCAAGCTTCCACTAAAAATGCCTGCACATCTTTGTGGAGACTCAGCTACACTGGTTGGGCTTCACAAGGAGATGCGTCTACACTGGTCGCACTCCACTTCTTTTCTCATTCTTCTAACTTCTCCCTATATTTGATTGTGGACATAGTAGAACTGAACTCAGAAGGGAATACCTCCCTCCCCGAGGAAAGAGTAGCGGGATGAGGAAGCCATAGAAGTGTATAGCCGGGATTGACAGTTTCTTCGGTTCTCTAAGCAGGAAGAGCTAAATCAATTCACACACTGTACAAAGTTGACTTCAAGGATGATAGAGTTTGCGATATGAATAAGTGAGTCTGAACTAGCCGATGAAGTGATCTTGAGTAAGGATTATGGAACTTGAGGACTGTTGAGGATAAAATCCTAATCCTAGTTAAGGTTCCGACAAAATGCTTGTTTCAGGCCCGATCGAGCTCTGTCCTTTGTCTGTTCTCATGAATTGGTTTAGGAAAACAAATTCATTCTAACTTTCTTTCTTTTTCACTTACTTTTTCAAAATAAGTGTTTGCTAAGGGACTAGCAAAGTTTAAGTATAGGGGGTTGATGAATCCATGATTCATTAACTTTTCTGTCGCATTTTGTCTTAAAACCCTTAACAAATGCATGTAAATATCCATTAATTCTCATCATTTAACAAATCACCATTCATGTATAAATATTCACTTTTAACCACTAAAATCATGTAAATAAATAAAGAACAAGAAAAGAAAGAAAAGGCAGATTGAATAGATGTATATATATACAATATGACTTAAAATATAAATATAGCTGTAAGATATATTTATAGCCCAACCCCCGAGACCAAGTCAGCATGGATTTGTCGACAAACCAATAAGTAGGGGGAGATAAGGAAAAAAAACATAAAAAAATAATTTAATACACACTCCATACATTCTCCATTATTTATAAAATAAATACAAAACTTCAAAGATTTTTAACTAATTCATACGAACATATTTTTCACCAAATCCTTTTCCTAATTATTCCTAAAAATGTATATAAAAATATAAAAATAAGTTAAAAATATTACACTGTATATATGCCAAGAAACTCAACCTATAAATTGTCAAAATCTCAACTTCCGAACATCATAACTTCATCATACGAACTCCAATTTCACTCTACTCACCTTTAAATTTCATAAAATAATATTCTCTAATTAATAAAGGTGGTTTCATCGAATTCGGAGTCCGTTTGCAAAAAGTCGATTTTGGGACCAAAAGACAACGGGGTTTCTGGGCTATTTATTTTATGTAACACACATTATATATAGTTTTCTTAATTTTATAATTTTTAAATTATTTCATGATCTTGTAGTTTCACCCTAAATTATTTCATATTTTTTGGACTTTATTTATTATTTTAATAAAATAAAAAATCCTAAAATATATGTATAAATGAACTAGAGAACTTATACCTCTATTTATTAAAATATGCAAATTAACTTATTAAAATCTATAAAAATTCGTATAAAACTTATTTAATATTCTAATAATTTAGAAAATATAAAATTAATTTTTATTTATTTATTTATTTAATTAAAAATCTAAAACCTATTTATAAATACATATTTATTAATATAATATTTATATCTTGAAAAATATTTATTATTTATATAAAGTATTTATTCTATAAAATAGATAATTAATTTATCTACATCTTTTGTATTTATACCTAAAAAAATAACTTTATTTATTAATTGTTATCTATTTTACATTGAATTTTACCTTCTGGACCAACCAGGTGCTGACACTTGTCAGCACCTGGGTCTTCTTCTCCAAGAGTCTGTTGCGCCCGAGCTGCACCAACCTGCCGACTTCCACCATTTTTCCCGTGCACCTCCTAACTTCTCCAGACGATCCAAACCCTCGATTCCCTTCCTCTAACTACCTTCTCCATCGCTGGCCGTCGATCTAAACTTGGAGCCCACGCCAACCATCTATATAAGCTGACCCCCCATCTTCCTAGCCTCGCTCCGGTCCAGAAGCTAATTCCAGTTCCAGTTAGCCGACCCCCCATCTTCCTAGCCTCGCTCCGGTCAACCTACGGTGGTGACAACGCCTTGGAGAAACCCGCGAGGAGGAGGAGACGTCAGAGAAGGTTCCAAGGCTGAGCTAAGCCTTGCATCGCCGCCCAGCGCGCGTCCAAGCTCCGGTCAAGGGTCGCCCGTCGAGCAACGTTTCCAGGTACTACAACTTGAATCCCCAGACCTCTTCCTCCATCTTCTTTGGATTTTCGCCTCGATCTTCGTGCGTTGATTAGCAACGCTAATCCTCGATTTAGTTAGCCTAATCATCTAGGTTAGACGCCCTTCGTAATTCCCTTCCAAATTGTTTCGATTCCATTCGATTAAGCATTTCGTTTTATCGCCATTATCATGCAGTTCCTCAGGTCTTCTGGAAACTAAATTTTCATCAAGTTTTGATCTTGCATTTTATCACCCCTAGGCCGATTCCTAGAGAATCGAGCACGGCATTCTGTTATTTGCAGATCCCACTTCGTCGGAAGTTATTTCTCCACAGCTGGAAGCTAACGATCATCAGGAAAATCCACCTCCAAAGAGCCTCGCCAGGACTACAACCACCTCCAGGTGCCGAGACCGTGATCTTCATTGCCGCACCACTACCGCTCGGAGCCGCCTCCGCTATCCACCTACCGCGGGCGAGCTCGAGGGGCGGAGGCGCCACCCCTCTGGCCCCGCCGGAGTGCCAAAGACTTCGCCGTGCGTCCGGGATAATTCGAAGAAGAAGACCTCTTCACCAGCGAGCGTAACAACTTCAAGAACATGGGAGGTGCAGATTCGCGACACGTGGCAGCAACAGAACCGTCCGATCGGCGCGCGCAACTTCTAATCCTATCCGTCAGTGGCAAAACAGTGGGAATTTTGCACACTCAACCCAGCAAGTTTCCAGATATTTCAGTCCGCCCCCAAGTTTCTGATATTTGCATTTAGGTCCCTCCGCAGGGACATAAATGTAAATCTTTGTATAATTTTCTTGCAGAACAGTCCCTGAGGACCATTTTGCAAACTTTTTAAATACTTTTTCTTGCGCTTATGCCCCTGGGCTGTAGGGGTTATTTTGACCTCGTTCGACCTTCTTTCTTGACGATTTCTTTCGGGTAGTTACGCAACTACCCCATCTACCTAGCATTAAGTTTCCGTGAGATTTTGTCGTGTTTTCGACGGGTTTTGATTTTGACGAATCTCGCCTCATTTTGTTTTGGTTTCTTGTGTTGTTCGAGCTCGCTGCTCGACCCCGTTCACCTTATTATATTTTACCACCTATATAATATCCACCTATTATACAATAAATAAATATTTTTGAAAAATCTCCCTTTTTGAAAATTAAATAAAAATTGGAAAAGAATAAAATTATAAAAATAAAAATCAATAAAAAAGGGTGTCTTGGCTTGATAACTCTTAGAAGAGATAAGAAATAAAATTACAAAAAAATCTCCGAAGAAATCAAAGGATTCTATTCTGCCTCCTTGAGTTCGACCCAGGAACACTTGCCTGGTTAAAAATTTAGTATAGGTTTTCCGAAGGAAAATTGAATTTGTTTGATAAGTTGAAGATCGTTTTCTTGTTTCGCGGCTTTTTGCTACATCGACCGAGTTTCCTCTAAAAAAGCCGTGAAACCGATTTTCAGCTTTATCAATTACACATATTTCTTCAAAGCTAATTCCTTCTCCTTGCTTCCTTGGTGCTCTCTTCAGCTGGTCATAGAGAGAAGACCAGCCTCCTCCAAGCTTCGCTGCATCAGCCTCCTATGAAACCGTCCTCACGTGGTGGGTCCTCGCATCAAAGTTACAAAAATATGGCATTAGCATTTTTAATCAAATAATCAAACCAATAAATATTTACAAAATCAATGAATATTTGCAACAATAAACAAAGAATTAATTGTAAATAAATAAATGAATCAATAAATCAGATAAATCATTATACAAAAATGATTGGTGAGAATAGGCTACGCTCATTGCTCCCTGGCAATGATGCCATCTGATAACTGAGATGAATCAAGGGTCGTATTAATCCACAAGGCGGATCAATAGTCGATGCGTTGACCGCTCAATAAATATCGATTATTCAACAATTAACCCAAAATATAATATTAAGCCAATGAAGAGCATAAGTGAGGTTAAAATTTATTATCTCTACCACAAAATGCATATCAGGCAAGCATGTAGAGGTCAAATCACAGAGAGCAAAATAGGTAACCTAAGATTATTTGTGTACAACCGAGTCATTTATTTATATAGATCTTTTTATGGTTTTTAATTTTCTATTTATTTATTTAGTTGTATTTTTTATATCTTTATCTTTTTATATTTCTTTTTGATTTATATATAATATATATGTTTATGTATAAATATAATATAAGGTATATATAGATACTATATAGAAAAAAATATGTAAAAATAATCAAAATATAATAAATAATATATTTTTTGATTTTTTAGATTTTTCTAATTTTTTGTTATTTTTCTGGAATTTTTGCTAGTTTTTATGTATTTTTAAAACCAAAAATATCCCAAATAGGGGATAATAAAATACCTAAAATTGATTTGTGTTTTAAAAATAATAAATGAGACCCAAAATTACCCAAATTAATTTTAATAGATAAATAATAACATATAGATAATTATAAAACAGAAAAAATATATTTTTGGTTGTTAGAATTTTTATATTTTTTGTTGGATTTTGGAGCTTTCTGATTTTTATAATTTTCTTTTACTATTTTTAGGGGTTTTTGTTTTTTGGACTCAATAAATATCAAAATATAGCACATATAATTTTTTTTGTAATTTTTTAAAACGTTTTTTTATTTTTTGATATTTTATAAATTAGATAAGAATCATTTTGTCTCCTTTTCATTTTTAATAAATTGATAAAATATGAAAAATACCAATTAAAAATATGGGCATGAGAGTGTATGACGTGAAGCATCTAATCCTATTTTTTTTTGGATTTTTAGGAGTACATTAGCTATTAATAAATGGGAAAAGAGCATAAAAATACAAATCCTAGCAGGGGCACATTTGCAAATAAAATAAGTTCCAAGGGCAACAATACAAATGTTACAACAGAAAAACACATTTATTTAATTTTTTATCACCACCTTACAATACATAAAAACCATCGGGGTACGCTATGCAAATTACCGATCACGTGGGACTGCACGTGATATAGGCTGGGAAGGATCAAAATGTAATTATGAAAAGTTCAGGGGTCTCCAAGCAATTTTCACAAAAATATTCAATGTTAAATTCAATTTATTTAGACTTTTTATAAATACAAAAACAAACAGGGGTGTCCATGCAATTTCACCACCCCATATGGGACGACACGTAAGGTGATGTGGACTGGACCTAATTGTAATTACAAGAAGCTCAAGGTCCTATATGCAAAATTTCCACTTATTTAACACTTTATACTTTATTTACAGGACTAAATATTAAATACAAAAATAACGGGGGAAGATATGCAATTTACCCCAAGTAAGGTGCAGATCGGACGACGTTGGTCTTCTCACTTGCCACATGTCGCTTATCCATCGACCGATGACGCTTCGCAGATCAAAGTTGGAGATTAGATTAGCTGAACTGATCGGACTGTGACGACTTGGCGTGATCCGACGGCATTGCTGCAACCTGTCATTTGCATCTGATCCGACAGTGCTGAAGCATCGAGGAATAACAGAGGAAGAACTCGCCTGAGGCGAGCTTTGATCATTCCTCCCTCGCGCCTCCAGCGTATTTTGAAGCTCGAAGATGGTCCAAGAGTTGCCTGCGGTGGTCCTCCACGTGCTGGTGGAGGTGGAGCGCATCGACCTTTACCGGAAGTCCTCCGTAAGGATGATGAAGCTCGAGAGTCCCAAGTCTCTTGATCATGCAAAACTCGAATCCATCTGGAGTCGTTTGACCCTCCAGACCTGCAAGGAATGCTCGCAAGGCAAAAAGGCAGGTCCATGCACCTTATTGGGAGAGGTTGGACGGTTGGTGGAGTGGGTGGCACTTCTCCGATGAACGACAGAGGTAGAGAAGTGCATCTCCAGATTCACCAAGGATCTGGGGGAACGGGAGTGCTTGGGGCAAAGGGAAGCAAAAAGGGAACGATGTGGGGGCAGATAGATGACAGAGCGACTGTCATGGCGCGCGGAGAAGCTCGCTGGAGCTCAACTCCAGCGAAGTACGAGCGGATTAAATTATGCTAATCTAACTATCTAGAAGCTAAACTAACTGTTGGAAACATAAACTAATATCAAGATTAAGCAAAGTAAATGAAAAAGACGCAACTCTTATACCTGTGCTGACCAGG
Source organism: Ottelia alismoides (assembly GCA_037367405.1). Taxonomy (NCBI): domain Eukaryota; kingdom Viridiplantae; phylum Streptophyta; class Magnoliopsida; order Alismatales; family Hydrocharitaceae; genus Ottelia; species Ottelia alismoides. The sequence continues at coordinate 19,356 of JAZKJV010006997.1, forward strand.
GAGCAGGGGAGCAGGATCGTCGGCAACGGGCGGTCGTGAGTGCACCCCGGCCTCCTGGAGCTTCGCCTGAGCACACAACGCCTCCTTCTGTCACGGGAAGGCGATTGGAAACCAAGGCAAGGGCTCCTAGGCTCGTAAAAGTGACCAAACTTGGAAGGGGATTCGGGGGTTTTATTTATAGAACTTGTTGAGCAACCTTATTGACCGATGCCAATCGAAGAATTGGTGGTATGCACAGGGGATCTAATTATCAGGTGTGGTTGTTGGATGATAAGAGATTATTTCTTGTAAAGGAAGCATCCACGATAGATGGATGGAACACCCAGGAAAAAGGGCGGAAGATCAGGGAAAAGATGGGCTGCGTCAGATCAGAAGTAGAGGGGGGAGTTGACCGTGGTCAACGTTTGACGCGCCCTGATTGGGCCACCTAGGCCGCTAGGCGACAAAACAACAAGTTTTATACGTAGTTTGTTTATTTATTATAGTAAATGATTCTATTAATTTTTGTGTAAAAAATAAAAAAAATGTTTATTATTTTATGTAGTATTTTATTATGATTTTTATTTATTTTTTAGCTTTATTGATTAGCAGTTAATTTTTTATAGTGTATTTATAGGTATATTCATCTATGTTTTGTACATTTTTATTTTTATTTTGTATATTTTATAATATTATTTTATCCTTATATTTTATATATTTACAACTTATTTTTATGAGTATAAATATATTTTTATTTTATTTTACGATGTTATTTGTACACTTAAATAAATAGTAAGTATATTATGTAGGTATATTTATAGGTATTTTACCTATGTTTTATATACATCTTTTTATTTTAATGTATTTTGTTGAAATTTATTTTAGTTTTGTATTTTTAATGGGCTATATATAATATTTACATTATTAGAAAAATATAAAGACTAAAATAAAAGAATATGTTTTCCCTTTTATTTTTATACAAGTATAATCATAGGTATTTTATCTATGTTTTAACATAGATTTATTTTGTTTTGCATTTCCCTTTTGGTTTTATTCTAATTTTAATATGCACATATGTTATACATAATATTTACAATATTATAAAAATATGAATTTGTAAAAATAATAAGGGATGAATAAAATGGATATTTTAATCGGTAGAATGTACAACGAGGGCCCAAAACCTAACTTTAACACTGTAACTCCGAAAAATATGAAACCACCACCATTAAATATCTTGTGAAAAATTATATACAATTAGTGATTTTGCTATGTTTTGAGTTTTTATTTGAAATATATGGGTCTGTGAAGTTTGGTTTTTGGCTTTTTATTTTGTGTATAAAATGAACACAGTGTAGTATTTTTGTACAAACTCAATTTTGTATTTTTATTTATATTATTATCTGTTTAGGTTCAAAGTCTCTTGGGTGTTGAAAATGCATAAATAATGAATAAAAGAATTTGGGTTTTTATTGTCTTTTTGTCCCTTATCTCCCCTTACTTTATTCTTTATCGACCAACTCAATTCTTGATTTGATCTCGGGGTTCAGGGTCATAAAATATTTTCAATATTTTATTCTATTTTCTTTTCTTCTCTTTATTCTATAATTTTGGCATTAAAAACAACATTATTTACACAATAAATGTAATAAATGACGGATGCTATTTTGTACAAATTAATGCTATTTACATGCATTAGCTAGGGGTTTTAAGGCCAAAATGATAGAATAAAAGTGATGAAAGGGAGATTCATCTCCCCTCTATATTTAGGATAAATTAATCCTAAGTATAGCAGACTATATATAAGACAGGGACAGTCAAGGGTGAGAATGAACAGATCATACTCAGGCTGTCTCCTCCTATACTTAATGTAAGATATCCCTAAGTATAGACAAGAAGAGGAGACAATGGAGAGGATCAAAGAATGAAAGGACTCGGGGTGCTCACCCTTTTATATTTAGGACAAAATACTTCCTAAGTATAGAAGACTTACAACAAGGGGTGACATTTTTTTGGTGGAAAAGAAAAAAGAAAACAGAAAAGGAAAAGAAGAAAAGATCATAGGAAATGTTTTTGAGGTGCACTTTCTGAATTTTGATGCTGCCAGTGGTGTGGAGGTATCTTCAGAGCATAGAACTTGAATTGAGTTAACAACAACCAAGAAAGTATCAGGTTCAAGGTAGGGGTTCAATAGTTGACCGTTGACGATGAATGGCTGTGCATCAGGAGACAATTCTGATATGGCAATACTTCCATTGTCACGCACTTCACGAACTTGGAATGGCCCTATCCATTTGCTTTTTAATTTACCCAGGTATATCTTTAACTTTGCATCAAATAAACACACTTTCTGCCCAGCTTCGAAGGTATTTCGTCTGATGTGCCGGTCATGCCAGCGTTTCACCTTCTCCTTGTACATCAATGTATTATCGTATGCATAGTATCGGATTCTAGGAGTCTGTTTAGGTCATCTTTCCTTTTCTGACCACTACTCTGCGAGTTCAAATTGCACATATTGATTGCCTACAAGGATTTATGAATTAATTCTACGGACAGATGGCATGGTTTTCCATATACAAGAGATAGGGTGACATGCCCAAGGGAGACTTATGAGCGGTTCTGTATGCCCAAAGGACGGAGTCCAAGAGTTGGGACCAATTCTTCCTGTCCGGCCTCACAAGTTTCTGAAGGATCGTCTTGATTTCTCTGTTAAATAATTCTACCATGCCATTGGTTTGGGGATGATAAGGAGATGCGACTCGATGGTCGATGCCGTATTCCTTCATTAATTTCTTGACCTCTTTATTTATGAAGTGGCTACCCCCATATGATATCAGAGTCTTCAGAATCCTGAATCGCGAAATTATATTCTCTCTTAGGAATCGGTACACTGTCCGACTGTTGTGGCTTGAGCGGGGATATATTCAACCTAGCGACTCACATAATCGATGGCAAGAAGGATGTGCTCATATCCCTGACTGTTAGGGAAAGGTCCCATGAAATCGATGTTCCATGCCTCGAAGACGTATGCTATCTGAATGATCTTCAGGGGCATCGAGTCCTTCACTGTGAGGGTGCCTTTCAATCTCTGGCAGTCAGTGCATTGTTTGACGAAGGCTGCTGCATCCTTTAAGAGTGTGGGCCACCAGAAGCCACATTAAAGTACATTTGCTGCCGTCCTATCTCCAGAGTGGTGTCCACCATATTTGAGCGAGTGAAAATGCTCGAGGACACTATGATGCTCCTCCTGAGGGATGCACCTGCGCCAAATGCAATCTGCCCCTTCCCTGAATAAGAGAGGATCTTCCCATTAGTAGAAATGGATTGTCGACAAGAATCTGTCCTTCTAAATGTTCCTCCAATTCGACAGTACTACCCTCGAATCAAGGTAGTTAATAATATCAACATACCAAGAGAGTGAATCCACAACCAAAATCGACTCGTCAAGAAAGGTCTTTGTGATGGATGCACTGTTCAGCAGAGGCTCTTGATGCTCAATTCTGGAGAGATGATATGCTACCACATTCTGAACTCCAGGCTTGTCCTTGATTTCCAAATCAAATTCCTGGAGGAGAAGGATCCATCTGATCAGTATGGGCTTGGCATCCTTCTTCTGCTGTAAATATTTGATAGCAGAGTGGTCTATGAAGATGGTAACTTTCGATCCAAGAAAATAAGATCTGCACTTTTCCAGGGTGAGTACCACAGCCAGCAACTCTTTTTCTGTTACAGTGTAATTTCTTTGAGCTTCATCTAATGTTTTACTACTGTAATGAATAACATAGGGTACCTTGTCTTTCCTCTATCCTAAAACAATCCCAATTGCAAAGTCTGACGCATCCATCATGATCTCGAAAGGGAGAGACCAATCCGTCGGCTGTAGGACTGGAGCTTGAGTGATTAGCTCCTTCAGCTGATTGAACGAAAGGAGAACCTGCTAATCAACATCAAACTCGATCTCCTTGCATAAGTTCTATAAGAGTTTGGGCGATGCGACTGAAATCTCGGATGAATCTTCTATAGAAACCCACATGCCCCAAGAATGACCTCACATTCTTTACTGTCTGAGGTGGCTCAAGATTGGCAATCACATCCACCTTTGCCGGGTCGACTTCCATGCCACGTTTGCAAATGACGTGACCCATCACAATTCCCTCTGTGACCATGAAATGTCTCTTTTCCCATGATAGCACTAGATTGACTTCACGAAATTTCTGAAGTACTCTATCTAGATGCTCAAGACAAGAATCGAAACTATCACCATAAATGGAGAAGTTATCCATAAACACCTCAAGAAAACTGCCCACCATCTCGGCGAAGACTGCAAGCATGCATCTCTGGAATGCCACTGGTGCGTTGCACAATCCAAAGGGCATTCTTCTGAAAGCATAGGTGCTGAACAGGAAAGTGAAGGTAGTCTTCTCTTGGTCCTCAGGGGCGATTGCCACTAGGTTGTACCCAATGTACCCATCCATAAAGCAGAAGAACTCCTTGCCGGCTAGTCTTTCCAAAACCTGATCAATGAATGGCAAGGGGAAGTGATCCTTCTTTGTTGCTGCATTAAGACGACGGTTTTCGACACATACACGCCAGGATGTCGGTACCTAAGTAGATATCTTCTTTCCTCTTTCATTTGTAACCATAGTAAGCCTCGACTTCTTTGGAACTAAGTGCAAGGGGCTCACCCATTTTGAGTCGGAGATGGGGTAAATGAAGCTTGGGTCACACCATTTCGTGATTTCTTTCTTGATGATGTCCCGGAGATTTGGATTCAGTCTTCTTTGGAATTCGCCGGATGACTTGGCATCTTCTTCCAGGTAAATATGGTGTGAACACAATGCCGGATTTATTCCACGGAGATCTGATACATGCCAATCAAGTGCCTTGCGATTCTCTTCTAGAACTTTGAGGAGTCGAGATTCTTGCTCCAGAGTCAACCTGCTGCTGATGATGACCGGGTACATGTTTTCTTCACCTGCAGGGAAAGCATACTTCAGGCCTGCTGGAAGTGGCTTGAATTCTGGTTCCGATCCGACCAACTTGTTAGTCACTTCGGAGACTGTACTGGTGGTAGGATGTGCTGCTTGAACTTTGGCTGAGCTACTACCCACAGTACTTTGTTGAGATTATGGTAATGTGCCGAACAATTATGCACTAGGCTCATCGCGTTCGGGATGGAGTGAAGCATTGGGATCAAAAAGGTGCATCAACACATTGGATTCTGTCTCCCAAATATCATCGGAGCATGTGTTGACTGTGCTTTCCAAGTCCTCCTCTATAGAGAGGATTTCTTGGGTCCATGGATTGTCCAAAGAGAGTAGTGTATCTTTGATTTCCACCATAAAGTCACAGTTTGCTGCACGACTCTCATTATTCACGACTTTAAGCTCACTGATCATGTCTATAGTGATTCTCTTGCTACCCGAGCTGAACGTGATCTTGCTAGACCCATAGTTAAGCATGACTTCTGAGGTGCACAAGAATGGCCAGCCAAGGATGATAGGAGTATGGAGTAAGGGTGCGGGAGAGTCCATATCAAGGACTACAAATTCAACTGGGAACTGCATTTCCCGCAACTTTACCACAACGTCTTCCAAAAGACCTCTAGGTCGCTTGATGGATCGGTCAGCGAAGTATTGGATCATTCATGTCTGCTTGAGCGGACCTAGCTCAAATTCTTGCAGTAGTGACTAGGGAAGAAGGATGATGGAAGAACCGTTGTCAAGCAGAGTGCACTCGAAGACTTGATCAAAAATCTCGCAATTGGTAAGAGGTGTTCCTTTATCCTGCTTCTTCTGTGGGAGATTGCTGATGGCTGCTACAATGGCCATGGTGAGAACGTGCTTCTCAACCTGTTTGCGTCTGTTCTTTCGTGCTGGGCAATGCTTTCTTGTACATGATTCTTTCAAACCTTTCTTCACAACTGGCATGTACTCCATGGCCTTCATTAGAGGAATCTCAATAGTCCAGTTATTAATGATATCCACAACTCCCGGATCAGATAATGCACTTTTCTTTTTGCAATTTTTTGGATTTTTCAATTGCATTAGGAAAAGGAATATTTACATTGGTAGAATCTGAAACAGAGTTCTTATTTACAACAAAATCATCGTCCACAAAATGTTGTACATCCGGATTACAAAAAGGAGTACAATCTGGAAGTGAGATGCTGGTGCTGGTGGACGGGTAAAAAGTGGGGCTTCCGTTCCGTCGGCTGGTGTGGGATCGACTGCATCTGGTGGCTTCTCCAAGACTGGCACGGCTTCACTTCAGCGATGATCTTCTTTTTGTTCTTTTTGTTTTTGCTGATTTTTTTGATCTTTTTGTTGATGTGGATGGTGGTGAGTGGCAGTTGGAATGGCTCCTCGTCCTTCTTCTTCCTCCTCACCCGCCCCTGTAGCTGGCACGGTTGATGTAGAAGATGACGATTCACCTGAAGCTTTATTCTCCCCTTTGTTGGTGGCAGGCGGAGTCAAGGCCCTACTACTCCTGAGAGTTACAACACTAGATAAAATAATAGTACAATCATCTGATTGTACATGCAAAGACGGGACATCACATGCTACATGTTCCTTATTTTTAAAGCTGTTGGGGTTAGCTTCGACCTGTGCCGGAATGGTTGTTTTAGTGGTTGTCAGGTCATCCAACTTCCTTGTCATGTCTGTAGGCCTTTGATGAGCTGGGCCAAGCAATCCAAGGTTGGGTTCACAAGATTTGCCTTAGAAGATTAAGCGTACAGACCACGCTGTTGCTGCGGGTGCGGGAGCTGAGGCAATGACTGCTGGTGGTGCTACGGTGGTGGAGAAAGCTGAAACTGATTGTAGGAGGTAGGAGGATACTGCCGATACTGAGGGGGTGGGGCAGCCGCATACTGATGATAAGGCGGTTGATGGCGGTACGATTGCTGCTGGTAGTGTTGGTTCTGCCTCCATTGGTCGGCATACCGGGGAGGCTGGTGATACTATGGTGCGACTGCGAGGACTACCCAAAACGACCACCTTGTTGTTGGTGGTACTGCCTGTTGGCTGGTAGCTGGACCAGAGGGTGTCTAGTAGGACGAGCCGGTTGTGCATCAATACTCCAAACCCCATTGACTTCTTGAATTAGGGGTAGTGGTGGGAAGGATGGATCGGATGCTGAAAGAAAGTCTGGCTGGTACACAACCATCTGCTGCTGCGGCTTGCCTTGGTCGGATGACTGCACATAGTATAAGTGCTGGACTGCCGGCGGCTGCTGGCTCGACTGAGGCTGATGCGGCGGTAATGGATCATCCTTCTTCTCAGCTGGAGCATCTGGAGATGGTGTTGCCGACTAAACAGAGTTGATGGTGCCTACCAGCAGCTCCAACTGCTTGGTAATCTGATCCAATTTATCAAGATTCTGTGTCCTCTTCTCGATCACAGCGAGTTTCTCAAGGTCCTGTGATCTCTTCTCAATGATATCGATCTTCGAGAGATGGCCCCTGATAATTCTAAGGTTGGAGCTCTCATCTCTCTCCGCCTCTCGGGACACTGCCATGTGTACTTGCTTCTGGAGGATCTGGGGCTGCTTCTGATACGCCTTGGATGAAGAGAGGACGGCCTCTCCTTCTGCCATTTCATCAAAGATCAGCCATACGACGTCTTCATCCCTATTAAAATGTGAGCCCCCACAGGCTACGTCAACGAGCCTTTGACTCTCTACATTCAGGCCCTCGAAGAAGTGTTGGACCAAGCTGGTCCTTGGAATCTCATGGTGAGGGTATTTCTCTTGCAGATCTGTGAATCTCTCCCAGGCTTCATGGACACTCTCATGTGCATTTTGAGAGAAATTGCTGATTCGGGCTCGCATCTGATTGAGCTGACCGAGAGGGTTGAACTTGTGTAAGAATACATATTTCAGCTCCTCCGAAGTCATCACAACCTTTCCCAGATGATCGACCTAGTAAAGGGCCTTGTCCTGTAGACTGAATGGGAATGCCATCATCTTCATAATGTCCAGATGGACATTGAGGTAATGAGTAGTACGACAGATGCGTGAAAACTGTTAAAGATGAATATACAGCTCTTCACTGGTGTTCGAATGGAAAGAAGGGAGAAGAGTGAGGAACTAAGGCTTTAGCTCAAAGTGAGCATGCACCGGTGGGATGCGGATCCACTCGGTCATCTGGCTATCTCCAGGATGGTATGTCTTTTTCAGCGTGGGTTTGGGCCTTCCTTGTTCAGGCTCTTCCTCGTCTGGGTTATCACGAGGTCCTCTACCTCCTCCTCCTTGTCTGCCTCCTCCTCCTTCAGGTCTGTTCATCACATCATTGAACATTTCCTGAAATGCAGTCTGTGCGAGGGCTTGCTTTGTCAGCTACTGCTGGATAGCTTGGATAGATGCCAACAACTGTGCACTAACCTGATTCTGATCAGGCATCTGTCGTTGCTCTGGCTGAGGGGCTGCTGACCCTTTCCCTTTCCTTGAGGAGCCATCTCAGGTTCTGAATATGAGGAAATGAATTACGGATTGGAATTCAGGGCTTGGTTTGCCTTTTATCTGCAAGATGAGAGAATCCCAATCAGACCACTTGCAATTGAATCCCAGCTCATGATGAATCTAGAATTAAGGTCAACTCTAGAGTGTTGTGAATGAAAAAGGATATGAACTATAATCGACTTTCATTCATGTTGACTCAGGATCTTCGAGGATTGGTTATTATTGATACATATGAAGTCGTCGTTGTAATCCCCAAATAATCCCGCGACAAACAAATATAATTTTTTCTCTCTCGCTGCAAAATTAACTAAAAGTGAATAATGAACCAAGAGAATTTTTTCTACTTATTTACCTATATAGCGGACATGATCGAACTCAGGGAGTGGAATTTTTTTCTTTTTAATTTTTTTAATTTTTTTGTTTCTATTTTTTATTTTCTAACTTTCAATTTTTTAGTGATCTTAATTTTGCAATTTTTTTTAATTTTCAAATAAAGAACAATATGCACAAGATAAGAAATACGCACACCATACTCTTTTTGTATTTTTCAATCATATAAAAAATGCTCAGAAAAATCTAGAGAAAATATGTTTTGGGTTTTAAAGAATTTTAAATATTTTTGTGAATTTTTGTAGAATTTTCAAATGTTTTTGGGGCACCTCGCGAGCTGGGCTTTTCGAGATGAGGCCTTTTGAGGAAGCCAAGTCAATTTCGGGCAACCAAACCCTGCAACTGATGAGAAGGACTGGGGAAGCGTGTACGTTGTTACACTCTCTGCCTTCCAAAGGTGCCTAGAGGATGGGCCAGACGCAACAAAGCGACGACCGGGGAGCGGATTCCCCACCAACAGGGAGACAGGATACGACCATCTCAAGGCACATCATGACCTACAGGCAAGACCGGCGAGACCCTGGAAGGCGACCTTATTAAAGAGAACATTCAGGAGTTAGAGTATCCATAGTACCTGCAGCCTCCCCTGACGTGACGCAGCTTTCCTTTCAAAGCGGGGGTAAGGGATTCTTTTCTACTATGAAAAAGAAAAAGCGAGGCAGATGTCGACTCGGCACAATCGGAAGATACATCCAATACCAATGATCTATGCCTACCGATACTGGATTGAATACCTCATACTACTTTATCAGGACGAAGGAGCCCCAAATATATAGTCCTCCAATAAGAAAAAGGCGGAGTACAGAGAACAGAGAAGACACTTGGGTTTGTTTAGGACGGTTCAATTGCCCACGTCTACCTTTCCCCGAAAGGAAAGATCAGAAGAAGAGAGAGGAGAAGGCGAGGGTAGTTAGCCCTGCCCCATTCCCCAAACCCTGCAACATTTCCTTCTGCCTTTCTTGTTTTCCTTCCTAACTCTAGCCCCCTGTCCCTACACCTGAATCGTCTCTCACTGGCGCCCGGCACGGGGCTGAAGTCACCTCCCCTTTGCTGAGCTTCGGGTCCTTTTTTCCTCCCCGAGACCTAGCCCAACAAGACAATTATATAAGTCAGTTTGTCGCCAACTCGTACTATATATCCGGGCGGCTTCTTGATTTTCTCTTGGGCTATCTATATACTTTAAAAACAAGTTCCTCAACTAGATAATACAAGCTTTTTTGAGAAATTCAATATATATATATATATATATATATATTCTACGTAAATTATAGCTTCAAGTGCGGGGGTTCTCATTTCAACCCTGATCTTCATGGCGTCTCCGCAATTTTCAAGAAAGATATTTAAAAGGAGCTGGGATGGGGCCTGTGTTTTTCAGGGGGTCTTCTAGCAATAGCATGACTACCGTTCTAAAGGCATCTATTTTCAGTGCTTGGATGAAGTTAAGCAAGCAAAAGGCCCACTCGCCCTCACTGGTAAATGGGAAGTGTCTAAAATCAAAAAAGGACAACCAGGAATTTCAAATGTGTAAGGAAGGGGGCGGGGGGTGATGACTTTTGTCTGTTCCTGGTACTCCAAGCCAACAAGACAAGCCAACCCAAACTATATCTTGACTTATTGAAAATGGCAAGTTGTTCCTACTACCTTCTGGCTTGCCCTTGTTTCTACCTTCGAGTCTGAGATAGAAAGTTGCTAGTGGGCTAACTATTTTGAAGCAAAAAACCTTCTTAGGGCAAGGTCTATTCTAGGGTCCAATTGAAGTGCAACGTTTTCTTCCAGACAAATCTTGCTAACAAGTAATATTCTAATAGTTGCTAAAATAAATAAACAAATCAAATAACAACTTCTATCAAATTCTCGGAGAGGAGACGGTCCTTCTTCCTTCGCTCTCCCTGCTTTTCTAGAAGAAAGAGTACCATTAGTTATGTTGCTCACCCCGCTAGCCAAAAGCCCTCACCCCACTTATAGAAATATGTGCAGCCTATTCGGATTCAATTGGCGGATGGGGATTCGAAGTCTTCTATCAAAGAGCGGATAAGATCGCAGCGGAAAAGATATAATATTTGTCGAGATCAAAGGTCTTGAGCGCGTCGATCTGGTCTGGAAATTTCTCCAAACTAGTTGGAATCACAAAAGAGGGCCTCCTGGTCGTATAGGGGCTTGATAAGGGGGTATTGGGGATCTTTCATGAACTTGACTACTCAGCGCAAGAAAGGGGAATTTCTCCGTCATGCGACGGATGTGATTCGATAGATGAATAGGCGGGAGAAGAGCGGTCACTATCTATTTCTTTTGTCAGGGAAGAATCTCTTTGGTCTTTAGTTATCCAGAGCAGTGGTCTTAAGCATCTGAGGCCCAAAAAGTCTAAGGCTCTGCACTTAGGATGTAGACTAAACAAATGGGAGAAGGCCTCATTCGGAGACCTGCCACAAATGTCCATATCTTACCTATTCCTTAGCTAATCTTAGCCACCTTCGCTACAAGCAAGCATCTTTCGCACGACTCACATCCTGGCCCTGGGATGAGCCTTCGCCTACCTCCGAAGCGAAAGAAAGCAGTTCAGAGACGTCATATTCTTTTGCAATGGTCATCATTCACATTCATTTCTCGATTTGACCTTCCCGACTCGACCATCCAGGATCAAAAGTAGACTATTTTTCTCTTATAAAGAAATTCCCCAAAATATAGATAATCTAGTCGATTCTTCTTCTTCTTTATTTCTTCTCTTCTATAGAGTTCACACTCCAATTTTCCACAAGCGGTCAACAACCAACCACAGCTCTCTATAGTTCAATGGCGAGAAAGTCAATCCAGTAGAAAAATCGAATGAGAATTTTGTCTTGATCTTGGAGACAATATGTCTTTCTCCCATGCTTTCCATCGGTCAACAACCAACCACAACTCTCTATAGTTCTTCAAAACTCGTACAGGAAGGAGTCTCTTTCTGACTGGAGGGTAAAATTTCTAATGAATCAATAATGCCTCAACTGGATAAATTCACGTATTTCACACAATTCTTCTGGTCATGCCTGGTACTCTTGACTTATTATATTCCTATATGCAATGATAGAGATGTAGTACTTGGGATCGGAAGAATTCTCAAACTACAGAACCAACTGCTTTCAGATCGGGGGAACAAGATCCGGAGCAACGAGCTTCCCTAGAAAGAGAAATTGGAAGAGGTATCGATCAAAGGTTTTAACACTGGTGTCTCCTATATGTCATCAACTTTCTTAGAAGTATCCCAATGGTGTAAGGCCGTCGACTTATTGGGAAAAAAGAGGAAAAGAACTTTGATCTCTTCTTTCGGAGAAATCAGTGGCTCACGAGGAATGGAAAGAAACATTCTATATTTGATCTCGAAGTCCTCAGAGGGCACTTTTTCCAGTCTTTTGACTTGTAGGAATGACATAATGCTCATCCATGTTCCACACGGCCAAGGAAGCATCGTTTTTTAATCCCTCCCGGTACGTCACGCTTAGGGGAAGGGGGAGCCAGCCCCGGGTAGGGCTAGCATTCGTATAATGTCAATCGTCAATGTTCTCGAGATTCTCAATCTTCCGAGAAGGGAGCGAAGGCCCTTCCCATCTTGAAAGTGAACTTGTTCGCGATACCCAAAGAGTGACATCCACAACCACGGAGGGTGTAATGAGATCATTTCCCAACCAGCTTATATACTAATTGGACGCATTCCCGCTGTTCTGACTTAAACAAACCTCTGAAGGGTCATCTCAATTCTGGAGAAGCTCACTCCGTGTTTTCAGTGAGAGGCATATGCACATTCACCGGCAGAAAGAACAAAGGGGTGGGGAAGCACCTCATTCTCTTGTTTAGTCTCCCAAATAAAAAAGAAGAGTCGGAGGGACTTTCTCTATTTCTCTTCGGTATAACCCATACCTAAATAGTTCTCCTGGAGGTGCACACTAGATCCCCCTACCCCCGATGTGCAGTTCTTGCCTGAAGTCAAGACCAGAGCGCGTGGCCTTCCCCCATGCACTTCGAAGCATCTTTGGAAGAGGTCTTTTCACATCCTCTTTCTTGCACGCAGACGACCCCCCCGACTCCCGCCCTGAGAAAATGAGATATCTTATAGTATATATAGCTTTCAGAATCCGGATTTCCCCAGATATATAGTGGGAAGGTCATGCTCGATCGAGAAAGTAGTCCTAAAAGCAAGTGGAGTGGTCCGCCTCTGAGTTCTCGTAGTCGGATGAAAAGGAACTACTAAATAAGGAGTAGGTAAATGGGCTTGTCTTTTTTTTCAGGGGAATAAGGAAATGAAACTATTGATAGAGACTCCCGGCATTCCCGGCTTATCGCGTTTATTACTAAGTTTGCCCTATAAACCTTTTGAGCCTTCTCTTTCTAATCCTAAGGCCCTCTTCCTTCGTCCTCTAAGGCATAGGCTCCAATCTTCCGAGGAGAGGGAGCTGAGCGGTTCTCTCTCATAGCCGCACACACAGATAACAGAAGTCAATCAGAGCTCAATCCAGGGGGTGGACCATGCATTCATTGATCAACAATCCTTTCCGGACAACAATGCAAGATGTTTTTTCTTTGACGTTTGCTTTTCCCGCTCTCTCATCTTCTTTCCTCTCGTTACCCTTTCTGCTACGCCGTCCGTCTGACGGGTGAAGCAGCTCCTGTTTACTAAGAGAACTTCCGCTTCTTCATCTTTCACTTGTCTCACTGAAAAGGTGAGGGGATGAATCAGACCAACTTTCTTTCGCCCGACCTGCTCTATGTATATCAGTTTGCTCCGTCCGACCAGGGGAAGATAGCAATAATGGCATGCTTCCCTGCTTTTTTTAACAGCCTTATGGAGCCGAAGGCGAAGGTTTCCGCTCGGCATTTTATTTAAAACTACATATTTGATTATCAAAATATAGCTGTGAATGTTCACTACTATATAAATATGCTCATTTTTGAATAAGAAATATGTTGTTAAAAATGGCAAAAGTACGTCACGCTTGGAGGAAGAAGGGGGGAGGTAGCGTACAAATGAGCACTGAAAAGGGTTGGTGTGTCCCCGCGTGTTCGCAAGCTACTATAAAAGCCTTCCAGGGCCTGGAAGCGGGGGCTTCCGAACACGGCCCCTCCCATCCCCGAGGACTATCTCATAATGGGGGGAAGGTGCGTACAAGGATATACAATGGGAATCCAAAAGCTCTGGCCTATCTTCGAGGCCTTAAATATTTAATAGAAGGTGCACTTCTCTTCTTTCTTCCGTGCCCCCTTCCCCCCTTCTGAGGCTGCTGAGGCGGATTATTGTAAGCCAAGTCGAATGTTGTTTTTTTTGAGTGATTTTCTTCTCAATTTTCCCACGTAGTTCGTCGGTCAAACCAACGATTCTCCTCTCCGTGAAGTCATAGAGAGAGTCTTCGCTTTTTCTAGTATTACTTATATAAATGCCATGAAAGAACCATCCCTTCCTATTTCAAATGAGACCAAAAAGCCTTCTATACCACTTCGTGTTAGGGGGCACTTCACTTTAAAGCTCGCTCGACATTTATATGATGTTATTTGTCTTTTTCCCATTCTATAATGATATTGATTTTCTCGGGGGTTCTCACTTTGACACCTGGATATATAGTACGAGTTGGCGACAAACTGACTTATATAATTGTCTCGCTGGGGTAAAGGGGCGGTTTACATACAACCAGGACAAAGTGGTTTATGATTGAATCTCAGAGGCATTCTTTTCATTTGGTAGATCCAAGTCCATGGCCTATTTTGGGTTCACTCGGAGCTTTGGTAGCCACCGTTGGAGATGTGATGTTTCTTTCTCACCCAGAATAGAGATCGGGGGTATTAGGCCCCCAAAAGGGATTGGGGTTTTAGATCCTCAGGAAATCCCTTTTCTTAATACCCCTATTCTCCCTTCATCTGGAGCTGCCGTAACTTGGGATCATCATGGCGTCCTCGCGGGGAAGGAAAAAGGGGCAGTTTATGCTTTAGTAGCTACCGTTTTACTAGCTCTAGTATTCACAGGCTTTCAAGGAATGGAATATTACCAAGCACCCTCCACGATTTCTGATAGTATTTATGGTTCAACCTTTTTCTCAGCAACATGCTTTCATGGTTTTCATGTGATTATAGGTACTCTTTTCTTGATCATATGTGGTATTCGCCAATATCTTGGTCATCTGACCAAGGAGCATCACGTTGGCTTTGAAGTAGCTGCATGGTACTGGCATTTTGTAGACGTGGTTCGGTTATTCCCATTTGTCTTGATATATTGGTGGGGAGGTATATGAAAGAAGGAAGAATAAGTGGATTGAGGTTATATTCTCTCGAAAAGACAGGCTTTTCCAAAGAATGACTTCCCCCCACAACCTTCCCCCCTTTCCCCCAAAATCCCTCACATCCCTCCCTGGTAGATCATGTTCACCAATCAATGCCTTTGCCTTGGTTATTTTTTAATAGCTCTTTTTCTTCGGTTATTCCGAGTATCGAGAAATTTCCTTGGCTGCTACGATGGAAGGAACCTTTTTTGTCAGGGGCTGAGCCCCTATTTGAGTAAGGAGCAAGCAACCTCTTTTGCCCTTTCTGGCAGGGCCCTGATCAGATCGCCAGGAGGAATCTTTGATTCATGGCCGGAGATCAAGGCACAGATCGGTCCGATCTTCCAAGGGAACTATCCTCCAGGCATATTACCTAACCTACTATGATTCGCACCACGTCGACATATTATTCAAAAGTCACTCGGATCTTGCTTTCGTTTCTCGTACTAGTATCTTCAACTCCACTCTTCGAGGGGGACTCACAAAGACTTTCAGGCTGCCCCCCTCCCCCCAACCTCCCCCCCAAGGAAAAGGGGTGTCGATCTGTTCCACTGAAAATTCGTGTTAGGTCTTTCAGCAACGTCTTTCTCTGGTCAATGTCATGATTTTCGAAACTCTATAAGCGGCTGGTCATAGCCAATGAGGGGTCGATAGATGGATCTGTTTCCGGGCAAAAAGAGGAAGCACTGCAGGGTAGTAGGTCCAAGGATGTAGGTGCAATATTCGCAAGCGCCTGGTAGTCCTTAAGCCAGATAGAATTCAATCCAACAACCCGAGGCACGTAGTGTTAAAGTAGAGTTTCGCCCTGAGCTATGAAGATAGGGAACATGCTCCTTACGGGCTCATTTAAAAGTTGATTTAATATAGTTCTAACGATCATTACTAGTTGGAAGTCCTAGTATGGATGGGAAGGATGGCAAGGAGGTATACTGGCGGAGCAGGGAGATAGGAAAAGGGGGAAGCGACTAGAACTTCTCCTCCATCTTTAGTAGCGCTATTGAGAAGGCCAGTGTCATACCGTGGATCAAGCGATTAGAAACTCATGTCAGGAGTTGGTTAGCTTATGTCTACGGTCGCTATTCCTTATCAAAAGAAGCGTGCTTTAGGATCGAAAGACGACCTCAACACAAGTCCTCTTCTTCCTCCTCTATGCTCCGCTTCGAGTCATTGGATGAGGATTCGAACAAGAAACAGAGGGTGGAGAACACTGTCCTCAAGCAAGCATTTAGTCTCTGTGGGCAGAGGAGAAAGAAATATCACAAGAAAGGCCTCCAACCAGAGCCAAGTAGATAGATAGCCTTGCAGGGATCAAAGGGGAACCAATTACCAAGCCGGTCCAAGATCCGCTCGGCGATTAGACGTAGGGATTGCTCCTTTTACGGTCCAGCGAGTTAGACTCGTGCTTCACCATAAGGTGCATGCTGGAGGAGTGTACTAGACCCAGGGTCGTAGGCAGGACGTCGGCATTCGCTGCATATCAGTTTGAGGGCAAGATGGCTTTCTCAATCGTGCCCGGAAGCGCTAATCATGAGCTAAACTCTAGAAGATATATAATAGCCCTTAAATTCTATCTAAGAGTGCATCCTTTTATTCATAATATTATGTCGTTTTAATTCGGTTCAATGGAACGAAGCAGTAGCAAGAAAAAGGCAAGCAATCAAAGGAGCCAAAGCCCAGTCAGTTGCGAGTGTGTGAGTGCGCAGAGACTACAGTTGGTACGGATTCGGTCAGTGCCTTTGCATTTAAGCATAGTAAGAGAGATTTCTTTATGAAAGATTTCGAGCTATAATTATATAATAAACTAACTAAAAGTGAAAATCAGGTCAAGATGTTGATGAATAGGACTAGTTTCAGGCTTATGACTATATATTAGGTCTGTCAACCACTCTACAGGTCAACCTAGGCCTTCTCTCTTCTTTTTGAATAGCGTACTTTTTCGAGCTAAGCAAGGAAGCAAAGATCAAGGAGCCGGCCTCTTTCGAGGCTGTCCAGACGAGATTCTCTTCCCTTCCTTATATAGTGTTGATCCGATTGATGATTAGAGGGGCAAAGCTGCTCTTCTCTGAATTTTGACCTCATCTTAGGCTATCGTGAGCACATTTTGAGTCGTCTGGTTCTCGAGTGCCTATACGATTCTACAGGATGCTACTTGACCAGTCAGTAGTGGAGTGGTCTAATCCAGGGTGTAGCGATAACCATACGTTCAACTCGAGGATGCTATATAGGCAACTATAAAGACTAGTGTATCAACGACGAAGAAAGGTACATAATCATTGACGAAGAGAAAGGCGTAGGGCTCGGTTGGCAGCAAATCTCTCGACGCACCTTAGAGATGTCAGCTTTCAGAGATAAACCAAGCCCCCAAAAAAGCCAAAAAAGCACTTTTCTCTAATACCTCTAAGAAACTATATAATATTTATATAAAGCGACCTATATATGTGAATCTTTATGCCTAAGACATCAAAGGCTTCACCCTCATCTCAAAATTGCACTTTCGAAAATCCTTAGTGTCATGCAGTAACCCAAGATCACTACTTGCAAGCAAGATGTCATCCTGAATCCTAAATCTGAACTGACTCCCACTGACCTGAAGATATATATACACTGATCAACAGTGTTTTCCTTGGTGAAATTTTCTTCTTTTTGGTGCTAAGATCAAAAGTCGAGAGGGATGGATTTTTTGAGAAGGGCCATAGATTGATTTCTTGAACTTGCAAACAAGGTCTTCTACCTTTGAGAAACCTTCAGGTATCACAAACATCAAGATCCCCTGATCTAGAATATTAGGAATGAAAAGATCTGAAATGAAGCTCTATGTCAAAATGAGCCACCAATGCCCTATAATGACGTCCTCTAAAAGAGTCCTTCTGAGACACAGGAGAGAAGGTCGAAGTCTAATCACCTTTTGACCCTCAACCTGATATCTCTCAATGTTGCCTTTGGAGTCTGTCTTGGTCTTCCCACTTGCACCCACCATCTGGCAACTCTACTACCTGAGGTTGGGGAGGCATTGCTTTCCTGATGAGGACGCTCTTCAGCTACCTCTTGACATACCTGATGAGGTGGCTCTTGATGTATGTTTGTGATACCCGTCGGTATGCATGGGAGAATTCTTTGGTCATTTGACAAAGGCTTCTGTCATTTGATCTCAAGTAGGTCAGAACTCCCACGGATTAAGTCATCCTCAAGAAACTTGGAAATGTCGGTCTCATTGATACGAGTAGGAAGTGAAGGACAGTCAAATCCATAACCCTCGTTGAAGGTCAAATACGCACTCACTGTCCTTGGATCTCACTTCTTCTTTTTTGGGTTGTACAATGACGCAGACATCCCCAAGGGTCAAATTAGGTTTCCTTCCTGTCCACAACTCGGAGTATTTTGAACATCCTTAGCTTACTTATCTATCTCCCTATGATCTTTGAACGTCTCTTAGTCTATGGCAGGAACCCTCTATAATAGGCTTCGGCCCACAGAAACAAAGGGAGAGAAGTGTTACTGATCATACTTCTGACCAAGGGTCCGATTTCCCCTTTCGGCTACTCTAACTAGACTATAGGGCTGGGTCGACCAGGCATGGAATATTGTGCGACAATGACCTCAAGGTCAAAAGGACCTGCCATCCTTCCAGTTTCAGTGTGCCTACCAAAGTACTCACCACCTCCATCTGATCTAACCACTTTAATAACCCGCCTTAAAGACCTTATTGAAAAGGCATCAAGTGCTTCTTCTTTCTCAGATAGCAAGTAGATGTAGCCATATCTGGAGTGGTCATCAGTAAATGTGATGATCTCACCACGGTGGACCACAAATATCTGTATGAATTCATTCCAAAGTTCCATTACACCTAGTTGCACTTTTCTAGAAGGTCTTGATCAGTTTTCCCTTTATGCAGTCCACGCGGATTCGGAGATCAGTAAAATCTCAATTGGGAAGAATCAAATTATTCACTAGCCTTCGAATCTTCTCTTCTGAAATCTGCCCCAACCTGGCTGAGAAGGGACAAAGCCGTCCTAACTATATGATTTTTCATTGACCCTCTTTTATCCCTCAGTTAAGAATTCCTTATATGTTGTATTATCTAAATGAACCTTATATATCATAAACCACCATTCCGGATCCGCGAGAACGTCCCACCAATTATTATATAGTGATTATGGAAACCTCATAGTCATTCAAATTCAAACTAGAACCTCCTGTCTTGAAATAGAAATGCAGTTTATAGAGGGAATCGAAAATGCTTTCTCAAGCTCTATAGTCAATCTGGAATCGATTTTCAGACTGCATCTTCCTACTGCCTCCACGCGTGAATGTAATCCATTGCCTGAGTAGACAAAGCGTTCACTCTCACTTGGAGTCCTGTGGCTTTTGAAGCCCTGCAAGGTGCACTTGACAAGTGGAACCTGAGTCAATCCACCAGGTATATCTAGGAAGAGTACAATTCAGCTTATCGCAAATAGAGACAAAGTTTTGACCTTTCTTTGCCTTCTCGTACTTAGGACCATTGTTTGCCTGACTCCCACCTTTTTTGAGCTTCTTGATAGCTGGGTTTTTCTTGCCTTTCTTCCTAAATGAATGGTCTTTCGTCTCGGTTCTAAAGCCTCGACTCAATCAATGACCTCAGGCATGATTTGAAAGCAAGAACCGTCGAACATCTCGAACTCTCCACCGCAACATTTTTTTCTTTTGAAAAACCCACAAAAAATAGTACATCATCTTAGTTGGCTTAATGCCGCTCTTACGATCTTGCATATGTTCTTGGTTTTGCCTGATCTCGAGAGTTCCACTATGGAACTTTCTCTTCTCAATCTCGATCTCGCACACCTCAGTTCACAAAAGAATGCACTTGCTAAGCCTACTACTCAACTCAGTCAATCTCTTTTGATCTTAAACATGTGAAGATGCGGTGTCTAATTGTTGATTTTTTCTCTTTTGCAGGGACTCGGCCCTGAGCTTCACCCTCAGATCCACGTTTGAGCAACTAACTAGATATAAGCTTCTAAACAAGAAGGAGAAGCTTATATGACAGTTGCTTCTGTTGGAGCGAAGACTTTCATCCCCATCCTCTTCCTGCTCTGAACTCCTTTCTCATGTCAAGGAGTCAGATGCTCAGGTGCTGGAGCACCCTCACACTCAAGGGACCACACAGAAATGTGTGTACCATGCAATGCTTTGGCTCTTTTCGTCAGGTCATCATATCCTGCAAGAACTTGCATAAGGGTGGTCTCGATGGTCAAGTCTTCCATCCCTAACCATTTTTCTGAATATATAAGCACCAATATATCCAATCTCGACGAACCTATGTTGAGTTGCTGGACATTTCCTAGCCAGGTTATGTGCAGTTAATACCGGAAGTCCGCACATTGGTCTGGAAGGCTTTTCTAGTATCACTCTCCTGCCTCCTTTCTTGCTTGAACCTTCCCCGGTTGTTTGTGACTAATTTTCTCTCTCTCTATTTTATTAAATATCAAGATGAAATATAAAGAAAAAGGATCTCACTTTGATCTAAGTTATAAAAAAACACTACTGAGTTCTCTCGAAAACTAGAATATATAATAGCGAATATAAAGCTATCTCTATTTTCATCCCCCTAAATATGTTCTTTTTCATTCCTATATTTCCTTATTTGAAAAACGATATATAACAACTCAACTAGATAATATAAGAAACAATTATCTTCAATTAGATTATAGCTTGAACTGAAATTATAGCTTCAAGTTCAGGGGTTATCTTGGCCCCCTATAATGACGTTTTTCTATTTGATTTGAATTCAGGGGACATGGATTTTTGCTTTGCTAAAGGCCATGGGGAAAGTCTATTTCATAATTGCATAAAAGGCTTCATACCTCCTTCTCCCTTCGTATTGGACTATAGCTCCCAACTATATATTAGGGCTCCATCCTTGCTTTGTCAACCTATTTGAAATAATATATAAAAGGGGTGGAGCATGGTTTAGGATGTGCGGAAGCTTTCTGAGGACACGAGGACTGAGATCGAAGCCTATTATAGAGGTCTCCTCTTTCCGTGCTTATGTAAATCCACAGCTGGCTGAGCGGTCTAACTTGTACAAGGGAGCTAGGTATGCCGGGTCGACATGAGCGGGAAGGGTGGTAGGAGTGGCATCTGAGGATGACTTCGGGATCAAAATATCTAAGCCCGAAGAGTGCGTGGCCAAATAGTCCTAGCTGACCTGTGAAGCCTTGGTTCTTGCCAAGACCACTCTCCTTCGTCAACTCCTAGCTCGCCGCCCGGATATATAGTACGAGTTGGCGAATCTCGGAGAGGGTCAAGAGACAAGACCTTGTCGCGTCGTTATCTGATTGATTGAGATGTTTCAGTGAGTAGAGCGAAGGACTTCCTCGCGGGAAAATGAGAAGACAAAGCCATTGATTTATGGAGTTGAAGAGTCGTTGAGGTAGTTTCAGTAGTAGAAGGCAAGAAGTGGATTCCTATCCCTATTCTCGGTCTCACCTTCCTTGCTGTAGGCACCAATAGCAAGAAGGTCTGACTCCTAACTGCTAATAGGTAAGGATGGAGATAGAGATTCCTGGCCAACCTATTAGTAGGAACATTAGTTACGAGGTATGATGGAAGGCTTGGTTCCTTCCTCCGGATAGCTGCTTCGCACTCTCTTTTCTTCTTCACTCCACTCACTTGGAACTGAGGACTAGAAAAGAGGATGTACCCCCTCCTTATTGATTGATATTAGGACCCCCCGAAGCCCCGAAGCCCTTCCCCCCATGGGCCCCCGATGTTCGAGGACCCTTGCAAGCTCCCCTTCTGTAGTCCTCTCTAATTGACATCATACGAATCGCTAGCCCTACCCGGACATAGATCAAACTAGTTGGTTCATGAGACATGTGAAGTCAAGTAGAGGATGGAAGTTCTTTCGTTAAGCCCCCCGTCTGGGCATATGCCTTTTTTCTCGATATGGCTGCCTCTTTTCTCGTTCTTCTGGCTCGAGTGGGCCAGTGACCTCCTCTCATTGGGATTGGGTGCTTTAACCAATCATCCATGGATGCGCGGGAGCGTAAACTAGGTCTTTTTTGCTGCGGAGAAAGGGTCTTCTCCAAATACTGGTCTCTAGTATTCCAGCAAGGAGACCTTGCGAACATCAATCCATTTGGACTTTGGGCCGACCCCGTGATCGTCGCTGGGGACTATCTATCTATTTCTCCAAACACAATATCTTGAGTACCTATGATGGTGACTACATCCGCTGGCATGTGATGTTTGGACATAGAATCGAGTTCTTGTGAATGGGCAGAGCCAGGTGCTCTCATTTGACGACGATAAGGACGATTGCTTCCATTACTGACCAGAAAGACACAAAATTCTCCTTCAGGAGCTTCCACTGCGGTATAGGTAGAGGGAGCTGGTACGGAAAAACCCTCTGTATAAGGTTCGAAATGGTGAATTAAGGTAGAGTAGACTGAGGCCGACGGTAGAAAGAAAAAGCCGTGGCGCCGGTCCTTATCTCTCTCCAGACCTAACGTGGTAGTTTAACATCATGGGGCTTTCGGTATATAGATTGAGTCATTGCCAAGGATCCCAGTCTTGTCGAAGGTGAAGGTGAAGTCCCTGATATTGCTCAGTTGATCGATCAGGCTCCGCGTCCTTGGGTCATCCTCCCTCTGCTCCCCTAAAGCGCTTCGCGGAATCGAAGTCCATCGTGTTAGTGATGCTTTTTCTTACCCCGGGAGCTCGCTTCCAGTGCTCAGCTTAGCAGGAAAGTGAGTGCTCTGCACCGATTTCTTTTCTTCTCCCTTGAGTCGCCTTATCGTTTGCGCTTCTCCCACGCTCGGCTAAGTCGTCGAACCTTCGCACCAAATATAAATTTAATCAAGCTTTCTCAGTAGAGAAAGTGCTTTGCCCCTCCCGTCAAAGGACAAGAAAGAGCACCCTGCCCGCAAACATCACTTTCTATTAGTTGACACCCCCCGACAATTGCGGGCATTTCGAAATGCAATAAAAGACTAAAAGTGGTCCTTCCATCTTTCTCTTAATCAGACTGCATTCCGCAAAAAGTAGCACACTGGAAAGAAAGGTCGGGTTTTAACCGAGGGTGGGTGTGTACTTAAAGACTCTACGAGTTGCAAGTGAATGGGTGCATGGCGAATGGAACAAGCCATTTTCTTCTTCCCTCCCCCGGGGATCCCATATCCCGTACTAAGTGCTTTCTCCCTCCTGGGTCCCGTGGTTCCTATGCCGCCGCCTTTCCTGGTCCTTTTCTTTTAGTGCTTCGACCCACGGAAAGTGGATAAGATGGCTGCGCTCAACCTCACTCGACGAATGGGATGCCAGTGTTCCGCCGGCAAGCTCGTTCTAATCGTCGGACACAACACATTGGAATCTTGAAGCACCACCACGAATGCCACCGCGCGTGCGCCTTGTTAGAATTGTGAGCCCGAGGTGAACCATTCCTATAATAAATGTTATTGTAATTAATGATTTATCAATAAAAGTTATTGATTATGTTTCACTCCCTTTCTGATATTGAATGAATGAATGCACTAAAAGGTCCCTCTGTACAATAAGGGTTATGTACCATGGCCAACTTGATAATTATACAGCTGTTGATTCATTAATTGAATCATACAGGCTGATGCTTGAATGAATATCTAAGGAGTTAGATAGAGGACTCATCAAGCATCATAAATGATTGACAAATGATGATCTCCAGCCTGAGAAGGAGATGACAATCCTTTCTCGTTAGGTCTATATATTGGACATTGATATGAATGAGATTCAGATGCAATGAGAAGATTAGGTTTACGGTCTTGATTTAGTCAAGCATCTATGAGAGGTCCATAGGATCTGGATTTGAGATGTGATCTCAATATCTAAGTCACTATACGTGGAACAATACAATCACCCTATCCTTATCTCCAAGTATCTGAGGAGAAATAGCATTGTTCTTAAATGGTTTAAGAAGAATTCCATAAGATCTAAGCAAAGAGAAGTTGATAATTAAATGTGATTTAATTATCATGATGTATGAGGAATTATCTAATATAATTAAATGTGATTTAATTACTATGGATAAGAATAATGTGGATAGTAATATCCAATTATTCATAATATATTATAAATGTGATTTATATTGTATTAGAGAGAGCTAATTATAATTTATATTTGTATATTAATTATTAATGTGTATTGGATACACATTGTCTAATTAATTGAAAATGTAAATTACATTTTATTTTGGGTTGTGAATATGATTCACAATTTTCCAATGTCAAGATTGTAATATTCCCAAAATTAATTGAGAATTATTTTGGTGAATAAAAATCCCAGCAAATAGTTGTTGGAAATAAGTAGAGAGAAAATCAAGGAGATGTGCAATCTCATGGGAATCCATGAGATTGCTCTCCCCATTAGGAAAGAAGGGGCAACACCCAATTCCCTTGTGGAATTGGTGGCTGTCCCCTCTTCTTTATGGGGAGGAAAATATCCTTTGTATTTTCACTCCTTATTTGATTGATTTAATTTGGTATTAATATATATTTAATATATTTAATCAAAATTAAATCACAAGTTGTTGGCTTTTACAAACAACAATCTTGACCATTGGATTGACATAAATCAATCTCATCCATTGATTTTTATATGTCCCATGGATTGAGATCTATGGATCCCAAAACCCTATAAATAGAGAGGCATACCTTGCTCTCTATTTACATGCTATTGTAGCACACATCTCTCTCTCTCTTTCTCCATACTCGACAACCCTCTCTCCCTCTCTTCTTGGTGGCCGTCCACCATACCTTGGTGGAGAGAATCGTCGACACCCGCGCCATCCTGCTGCCGCTTCGACGCTCTGCGGTTCTCCGCCTACTTGGAGTGCTTCGCTCACAAAGGAGACGTTCGATCTCATGCGACGAGATCAGAAGCAACCGTGCTTGGATCAACTTCTTGGATTGCGAGGACTACGCGGTTCATCCCCGCGCTCGCAAGCAATCTCTCCGACGATCGGACTTGAGATAGGAGGTCTCTTCTCTTAGAGACTCGATCAACCACGCTTCAAGAGGTATTGCATTATACTTGTTGTGGTTATAGATGAAACGATCCGAGAATTGTTCTTGGATCATGTGGTTTCATCGAATAAATTTTTTAAATTTTGCTCCACCGAACAACTAGTACGACTAGTCATTCTTCGTTGTATCCGATACGACGATCACGCTTCCGTGATGCGCTTGAGGATTTTTCCATATCCTTCAAGTGGTATCAGAGCCTTAGGTCGACGGTTTTGAATATGATTCGCTAACCGAGGACGACTTGGGTTCGTTAAGGTCGCGAAAGTTTTCATCGCATTTTATTTCGCAGATCTGTTTAGTAAATAAATTCGGCACTGTTTAAATTTTTTAAACACGAATTTAATATTTGGATTTTGTTCCCCATTAAATACGGAAACCATAGGATCTGAGTTTGCGTAAATCGGATTTCGTATGCTCGAGATATGGTTGTTTTAATGAACATGTATGCACTGGTGCGGGAACTGTAGATCTGAACGTGATTAAAATGTTAATTACTATTTAGACTTGCCTCGAAATGCATGAAACATCACTTGAGTTATATCATCAAATTAGCAATCAATGAAAATTGATTTTATCTAATTTGGATTTAATATGATTGAGATATGCTAATTTTAGTAAGTAGGGGTCACTGCTGAAATTACATTCCTAATCTAGAACCATGTGATTGTCAATTAATGAAATTAATTGTTAATTTCAAGAAATAATTATGGAAAATATTTGAGAAATATTGGAAGATGATTATTTCCTTAATTGATCTGGCCTCAACCAATTAATTGATTAGATGTGATCTAAATCATAATTGGAAACACAATCATCAAACTCCTTGCTTGAATAGGATTGGGAATTTGCCTAGAAAATTTCCTTATAATCAAAATTGTTTTGATTACTATATGGAATAATTTCGGTTGAAGAACCGATGATCATCTCAGGTACAAATTAATCAATTTGGCATTATCCTTTCCCGAGGTGGATATGGTGTCTAGTCGGGGATCGCTGGGGTAGCGGGATGCAACGTATGCGGTCCGTCCCACTCCCGCCGGTACTGGCCATGACATCGGGTAGGGCCGGGATAATGTCTAAGGGATTAAGTTGTATTTTTCTAATTATTAAAATACGAATTAATACGTACTTTGAGAATAATACTATATATATTCAAGTATAAAAATCGAATTTGATTGATTGAATTGGATTGATAATTAATTTAATATGATTAAGTTAATTATGTTCAATTAGAATACTCTAATATGATTAGAGTTAATAATTCCCTTAGAAGATTTAATTATATGAATGTGATTCATAGTAATTAATTAAATTTGAATAAGAGGTGGAGGATCACATAAGTGACATCCATGGTCTCCCGTCAAGGCGAAGGGTTTCCGTCGCCAGGGATTGTATATAGGAGATGCCTGTACGAAGTGACAGCTCCTATATACAAGCGCATCTGGATCGGACTCTTTGCTTCTCGAAAGAGTAAGGCCGTATGCGTAGTGACCCCAATATCGGATCCTCATATAATTGGGCAGATATTGGATTGCGCATAGCGAGTTCTATTCCTGTTGACGGTTGGTTCAATTAATGACGGGTCAACATCACCTTAGGGGTGGTGGGCCCGGGCATTAATGACCGAATTGGGAAATGCAAGTTGGACTTGCAAGGAGGAATGTGTTCCCGCTTCTCTTTATTGGAGTTGCAGTTTCTCATATTATTGGGATGTAACAAAGATAAAGAGGAGATCCCAGTTCTTGCTTGAGATACAGAGGTAAGTATATCTCTTACTTTGAAAGTGATTAAGGGAATGAACTTTCAAAGTTGACAATGCAAGAATAATTTGATTTAAAATACCTTAATCAAATATCATAAAAATTGAATATATGATTATATGTTCTAATATAGTGCATTCTCAATTTCAGAAAATGAAGTCCATGAACCCACTGAGCAGGCTTCTAGAGGTCAACCAATTGACCGGACCAAATTACTCGGATAGGATCCGTAATTTGGAGCTTGTACTCTCGGCGGAGCGCATCAGCTATGTGCTCTCAGAAGACAAGCTTGAAAACCCTAAATCTAAGGAAGACAAAGCATATAATGACAAGTATGATGAAGATCATATCTTGGCTACATGCTACATCTTGGGTTCTCTCTCCAATGTTCTTCAGAAACAACATGTGGAGATGAGTACTTTCTAGGAAATCATGCAGAATCTAAAGGATATGTTTGGTGACATTAACCACACCCAGCGATACAATGTTATGAAAGAACTGGTTCGCTGCAAGATACAGGAAGGGACTTCGGTCCGTGAACATGTGCTCAAAATGTTTGGGTACTTATCGGAGCTGGAGACTCTGGGGGCAACGATGGATGCAGACATGCAATCTGATTTCATTCTGTTGTCATTGCCCAAATCTTTCAATAACTTTGTCGTGTCATTCCACATGAATAAGCTGGAACTGACAAATGCTGGGCTTCTTGTTGCATTAAAGTCTGCAGAAGATGTAATGAAGAAAGTTGGTCCTGCTGGCACTGCAATGGTTGCACAAGTCAGAGGGAAGCGCGGTCGGAAGCATGGTTCTCGGAAGGGCCCGACCCAGAAGAGAAAGAAGAAGGGACAAAGTGTTGGCTCATCTTCCAATGCATCCACTCTAATGGCGTCGAAGAAAACCGACGTCTGTCATCACTGCAAAAAGCCAGGGCACTGGAGGAGAAATTGCCCGGATTACCTGAAGTCGGTCGACAAAAGTAAAGCCCCAGCAGGTATGAAATCTACTTTTATCATTGAAACCAGCTTTCTCGTTGGACGAGAAGGAAGTTGGGTTGTTGATTCCGGTGCTTCTGTTCATGTATGCAATTTGTTGCATTTGTTTCAGGAAACTAGAAAACTTGAGGAGGGGAGATAGTCATCCAGATGGGATCTGATGCAAGTGTTGTAGCAGTCGCCATCAGGACTTGCCGACTGTCATTATCTAGTGGAATAGTCCTAGTACTTAAAGAGTGTCTTTATGTACCTCAAGTCAGAAGGAATTTAATATCTGTATCTAAGCTAGTTAGAAGTGGATATTCGTTCCTGTTCTGTAATAAATTAGTCATAAACCGTTATGATAAATATATTGCAGATGGTATTTTGACTTCTGGAGGACTCTATGAATTGTGCATTGATAAATGTGTTATGAATGTTACAAGCACTAATAAAAACCCTAAAAGATCCAGGGAGGATGAAAATTTTTCAAATGAGATTTGGCATCAAAGGCTTGGTCATTTGTCTGTTGATAAGATCAATAGATTAATTAAGGATGGACCTTTAGATTTTCTACAGGTTCAACCTTTGCCTACTTGCAAGAATTGCATTCAAGGAAAAATGACCAGGATGCCTTTCCGTAACAAGGTTACAAGATGCGAAGGTATTATTGACCTAATACATACTGATGTATACGGTCCCTTCAGTATTGCGACTCGAAATGGATATCGATATTATCTGACGTTTATTGATGACCATTTGCGATACGGGTTTATCTTCCTATTACGTCATAATTCTGAAACCTTTGAAAAGTTCAAAGAATTCAAGGCTTTAGTTGAGAACCAAACCGATAGGAAGATTAAACGGATTCGATCTGATCGAGGTGGCGAGTACCTCTCAGATGAATTCAAGGAATACCTTAAGGAGAATGGAATCATTTCCAATCTCACTCCTCCTGGAACTCCCCAACTTAATGGTGTTGCTGAAAGACACAACAGAACCATCATGGATATGGTTCATTCAATGATGAGCAAAGCACATTTACCACTTAGTTTCTGGGGATATGCAGTAGAGACTGCAATATATATCCTGAATAAGATTCCTAGCAACTCTGTACCTAAGACTCCTCATGAGCTTTGGTATGGAACCAAACCTAGTGTCCATCACTTGAGGGTTTGGGGTTGCTTGGTCCATGCAAAGAACGTGGATGCAAGTAAGCTAGAATCTCATTCTCGTGAGTGTTACTTCATTGGGTATGTTAGAGATGGTATTGGATACCAACTCTATGACCCTGAGACTCAGAAGGTTTTTGTTTCTAGAGATGTGAAATTTCTGGAGAATGATTTCCTTAAGGGTCAAGATAAGTATGAAGTTAAGAAACTCATTGAATCCCCTGAGGATTCTGAGCTTCCTGAGCCAGAAACTGAAGAGATAAATAAAGATGAAACACCCATACCTCTTCGAAGGAGTTCGAGGGTGGTTGCACCACCTGAAAGGTATGGATTCCATGTGTCAAGTGAAACTGACAATGATCCTACTTCATTTGATGAAGCACTCACAGATCATGACATGGATAGATGGATGCTAGCAATGAAGTCAGAAATTGACTCCATGCATGAGAATGGTGTATGGACCCTAGAGGATCCACCTAAAGGGGTAAAACCCATTGGGTGCAAATGGATCTTCAAGAGAAAGAGGGGACCTGATGGGAAAGTAGAGACTTTCAAGGCACGACTCGTAGCCAAGGGCTACACACAGAGAGAAGGCATCGACTACGATGAGACATTCTCTCCTGTGGTTATGCTTAAATCCATCAGGACATTGCTAGCTATAGCTGCATATCTTGACTACGACATCTGGCAGATGGACGTCAAGATAGCTTTCCTCAATGGATACCTCGAGGAGGATATCTACATGGAGCAGCCCCAGGGCTTCATGACTGAGGATGGCAAAGTATGCAAGCTGAAGAAATCCATCTATGGGCTCAAGCAAGCTTCTCGTAGCTGGAACATCAGATTTGACGAAACCATAAAGAGTTATGATTTTGTGCAAAATCCTGATGAACCTTGTGTGTACAAGAAGCTTAGTGGGAGCGCCGTCGTGTTCATCATGCTTTATGTAGATGACATCCTTATCATTGGGAATGATACAGGGATGATGACCATTGTGAAGATTTGGTTGTCCCATACCTTTGAGATGATAGATCTTGGAGAAGCCTCTTACATCTTGGGTCTGAAGCTGTTCAGAAACCGAGAGAAGAGGATATAAGGATTGTCACAACATGGATACATTAAGATTCTTGAACGATTCCGTATGGATAGTTCCAAGAAAGGATTCCTACCCTTAAGACATGGTATCCACCTGTCTAAAAGAATGACTCCTCAAACTATTGAGGAAAAGAAAGCCATGGCTGGATGCCCTTATGCATCAGCTGTAGGAAGCTTAATGTATGCTATGATGTGCACTAGGTCAGATATCTGCCATGTAGTGGGAGTGGTAAGTCGTTACCAATCCTGCTATGGAGAACAACACTGGAATGCAGTAAAGAACATATTCAAATATATAAGACGGACACAAGATTACATCTTGGTCTATAGAGATGGTGATCTCCAAGTCTTGGGATATACAGATTCTGACTTCCAATCAGATATTGATGATCGAAAGTCGACATCAGGGTTTGTGTTCCTGTTGAACGGTGGTGCTGTGAGCTGGAGAAGCAAGAAGCAGGACACTACAACAGATTCAACAACAGAATCCGAATACATTGCCGCATCGGATGCTGCAAAGGAGGCGGTGTGGTTGCACAAGTTCGTCCAGGAGCTTGGCGTAGTTTCCTCTGATACTCCCATACCGCTACTCTGTGATAACACGGGAGCCATTGCCCAGGCGAAGGAACCCAGATGGCATCAGAAGAGCAAGCACATAGAAAGGAAATACCACATCATTCGGGAGATTCAAAAGCGTGGTGACATCATCATCACCAAGGTGGCCTCTACCGACAACGCTGTTGATCCTCTTACCAAACCTCTGGCACAGAAGGTTTTCGACCAGCATGTAATGAGTATGGGTTTAAGGATTATTCCTAAATGGTTCTGAAGGCTAGTGGGAGATTGTTAGCAATGTGAGCCCGAGACGAACCATTCCTACAATAAATGTTGTTGTAATTAATGATTTATCAATAGACGTTATTGATTATGTTTCACTCCCTTTCTGATATTGAATGAATGAATGGACTATAAGGTCCCTCTGTACAATAAGGGTTATGTACCATGGTCAACTTGATAATCATACAGCTGTTGATTCATTAATTGAATCATAGAGGCTGATGCTTGAATGAATATCTAAGGAGTTAGATAGAGGACTCATCAAGCATCATCAATGATTGACAAGTGATGATCTCCAGCCTGAGAAGGAGATGGCAATCCTTTCTCATTAGGCTGATATTTGATCGACCTCTTGATGCAGGTCCTCTGCATGGGAATAGTGATTTGGAGGTATCAGATTAGTTGAGTCAATGGGTTGACTTAACGAGATCGAGATAACCAAAGACCTATGATGAATACTGTCACATCATAGGCAAACATCCTCTGACCAGAGACAGATGTATTGCTATATGTCTGAGTATGTACATTTGGTAGACCAATAGGTTGATGACCTAACCAAGGTCTATATACCGGCGAGCTGGTGTGCATGTAAGGGCATATGAGTAATATGATCTCTCAAAGGGATCATACAGGTTCACTTGTGAACCGGGAGACATGAGCTCACTCATGAGGTATTGGGAGTGACCAAATTCCATGCATGGTCATCATGCTTTAGAAGCATGATATGAATTTGAAGGTAAGATATATGCTTTGTGAAAGCATATGATCTGTACCATATCCCAAGGACCAAGAATGAGAAACTTAGTGGTCAGACCATGAAGATGACAGTGCAAAAGTGACTATATCTTCGGGATGATCATGAGTCTTCCAGTATGCAGGGTGTACAGGTATTGGGAATACATGAAGGGTGATTTGATCATAAGCGATTGTATAACCATGACGCTTCCATTC
Source organism: Ottelia alismoides (assembly GCA_037367405.1). Taxonomy (NCBI): domain Eukaryota; kingdom Viridiplantae; phylum Streptophyta; class Magnoliopsida; order Alismatales; family Hydrocharitaceae; genus Ottelia; species Ottelia alismoides. The sequence continues at coordinate 51,289 of JAZKJV010006997.1, forward strand.
TGAGGGAGTGATGAAACAGGTCTGGATTTTAGTGACTCCTCTCATTACCTAATCTTAGTCCATATACTGGACATTGATCTGAATGAGATTCAGATGCAATGAGAAGATTAGGTTTACGGTCTTGATTTAGTCAAGCATCTATGAGAGGTCCATAGGATCTGGATTTGAGATGTGATCTCAATATCCAAGTCACTATACGTGGAACAATACAATCGTCCTGTCCTTATCTCCAAGCATCTGAGGAGAAATAGCATTGTTCTTAAATGGTTTAAGAACAAATCCATAAGATCTAAGCAAAGAGAAGTTGATAATTAAATGTGATTTAATTATCACGATGTATGAGGAATTATCCAATATAACTAAATGTGATTTAATTATTATGGATAAGAATAATGTGTATAGTAATATCCAATTATTCATAATGTATTGTAAATGTGATTTATAATGTATTAGAGAGAGCTAATTATAATTTATATTTGTAGATTAATTATCAATGTGTATTGGATACACATTGTCTAATTAATTGAAAATGTAAATTACATTTTGTTTTGGGTTGTGAATATGATTCACAATTTTCCAATGTCAAGATTGCAATATTCCAAAAATTAATTGAGAATTATTTTGGTGAATTAAAATCCCAATAAATAGTTGTTGGAAATAAGTATAGAGAAAATCAAGGAGATATGCAATCTCATGGGAATCCATGAGATTGCTCTCCCCATTAGGAAAAGAAGGGGTGGCACCCAATTCCCTTGTGGAATTGGTGGCCGTCCCCTCTTCTTTATGGGGAGGAAAATCTCCTTTGTATTTTCACTCCTTATTTGATTGATTTAAATTGGTATTAATATATATTTGATATATTTAATCAAAATTAAATCACAAGTTGTTGGCTTTTACCAACAACAATCTTGACCATTGGATTGACATAAATCAATCTCATCCATTGATTTTATATGTCCCATGGATTGAGATCCATGGATCCCAAAATCGAATAAATAGAGAGGCATACCTTGATCTCTATTTACATGCTATTGTAGCACACATCTCTCTCTCTCTCTCTCTCTTTCTCCATACTTGATAGCCCTCTCTCCCTCTCTTCTTGGTGGCCGTCCATCATACCTTGGTGGAGAGAATCGTCGACGCCCGCGCCATCGTGCTGCCGCTTCGACGCTCTACGGTTCTCCGTCTGCTTGGAGTGCTTCGCTCACGAAGGAGACGTTCGATCTCGTGCGATGAGATCAGGAGCAACCATGCTTGGATCAACTTCTTGGATTGCGAGGACTACGCGGTTCATCCCCGTGCTCGCAAGCAATCTCTCCGACGATCGGACTTGAGACAGGAGGTCTCTTCTCTTAGAGACTCGATCAACCACGCTTCAAGAGGTATTGCATTATACTTGTTGTGGTTATAGATGAAACAATCCGAGAATTGTTCTTGGATCATGTGGTTTCATCGAATATATTTTTTAAATTCCGCTGCACCGAACAACTAGTACGACTAGTCGTTCTTCGTTGTATCTGATACGACGATCACGCTTCCGTGATGTGCTTGAGGATTTCTCCATATCCTTCACGCCTGCGGCGCGGTAAGGCACCACCCAGTTGTGCCAGCAGCCAACTCCGGTGTGCCAGCTTAGTGGTACTCTTCAAGGCACAACCATGTCTAGCTTCCCAATAGGGGTTCCTTTCCCCCAGAAGCCCCCTCTGACCCCCTTCAGGGAGAAATCCTTCACCTTTTTCAGATCAGAATCAGATTATATACTAGTTGGGAAGGGAAGAAAAGATACAACCCTGAAGAAATTGGGGTTCCCAATGCTTCTCCACGTCCAACGAGATGCGTCAACCTCGGGATGCTTGACTCCTAACCCCCGGTTCCGATACGGAGCTTAACCTGAGTCTCGGTTAAGAACGACAATGACCTACGTTTCACACGGCGCACGATTCCATGGATAGTTGAATTTGGGATCGTGATGGAGGCCATAGCTTATGATCATCGGCTTTGATCATGCCCCCCTACATTTGCTACAGACATTGCACAATTATCCGAATACTTTGTCGCATCTCTTCGATAGGATACAGTAGCGATCATAGCAATCTCCCCTGGTACCTACCGGTACGTAAAAATCCAATTGGTCATAAACATCGTAAGGTGCTGCTCTTCGCAAATCCCAGCATACCCCAGAACCTCTTAACATTACACCACTGAATCCCCAATCTTTTGCTTGCTGTGCAGTGATAGTACCAATATCCACTAATTGTTGTTTCCAGATACGGTTGCTAATTAAAATCTCTTCTAATTCATCGATACGAGAAGCAAATTGTTGTGTAAAGGAGTCAATATCTTGACATAAGCCAAGAGGTAGATCTTGTGCCACTCCACCAGGTCGTATGAAATTGGCATGCATCCTGGATCCCGAGACTTTTTTATAGAATTCCAACAATTTCTCCCGCTCCTCAAAAGCCTAAAGGAAGGGAGTTAATGGTCCCACATCCATAGCATGAGTAGTTAAAGCAAGTAAATGATTTAAAATTCGAGTGATTTCACAGAATAAGACTCCTATATATTGAGCTCGTAATGGTACCTCGCAATTCAAAAGTCTCTCTACGGCTAAAGAATAAGTGTGTTCTTGGGCCATCATAAAAACATAGATAGGGTCAACGACAGAACAAACAACGAAACTTGATGACAGCTTTTTCATACACGTTCACTTGCATCACTTAGACAAGTGCTCTCCGAACCGTACAATAAGGTCACCCATAACACGGCTCTCCCACTTGAGTGACCTGGGACCTAGGCCGGAAAATGGCATCCTTTTTTGAGGCCCTGTCGGAAAAGGGAGAAGCCTGGAGCCCTACTATATATTTCCCTTAGATCGGGGGCAGGGCAGTTGGAGTTCGAAAGTAGGGCCGGGCGGGAGGTTCATGCAAGAAGAAGAAGAGAGGCCTCTCCTGTGGGGGAGAAAAAGGTGCTGTCATCTACCCTCCCATCTATAAGTCATTAGCATGCCAAAGTCTATTCACGGTTCGAAATAAGACTTCTGACCGGCCGTCCCCCTTGTGCCTTGTGGGGGGGCCAGGCGCCCTCCTTTCCAATCTTTCTTATAACCCATCCAAAAAAGTTCCCAATCGTCTGTCGCGATATATAATAGGCGGCCGGCTTCTACCTTATCTTTCTCTTTGTTGCTGACCCAGACTTGACCTCTCCCCATTCTCCAGTCTCTCGCACTGCTCGACGTGTGCGACTCCGTATGAGGACCTCCTTCCCATTCATTCTTTTAGAATCTGCCCACTCTCCGTTCACACGATTATAAAAGTGGAGGAAGGGTGGACAACAGGTACCACGAGCCCTCTGTCCCATACATCAGTACAGAAGCGACGTATGGTTCACCGGTTCCACCGAATGCTCCGATCTCTCGGCAAAGATAGTTTGATTGTGCAGTCTTGATTCGAATGCTTCGCCATAGTCGACCCAGTTCCCATTATTTACCGGTGCACTTGCTTTATATCTCCGACACAGAAGTCAAGACGCGGTGGGAAGGAAGCAGCCCCCGCCTCCGTCCAGCCGATCATTCCGCTGGCATCTCGCATTCACGCCCCCGTTTGACTACCGCTTGGGGATGTAGTTGTAGATACGTTCGTCTTCGTGGGTCGTTGGCTCCACCTCAGGTATCCTTCTACGACATGTTGTTGTCGTCGCCATATATATAGATATCAGTTAGTCATATCTGCTTCGCTGCGGGTCAGCGCCTCTGAAAGAAAGGGAGGACTTCATTCAGTGACTTTATGATCGCCCTCTAAACGGTCAAAATAAGGTAAAGCTTGAAGACAAGTTTTGTACTCTATTAATTTCTCAGTCCCTCTAGTCGGGTGGGTGCCGGCTGGCCGGATCCCCCTCCAAACCGTACATGCGGGTCTCCCCGCATGTGGCTCACGCCATTCGAGGTGGTCCAGAGGGGGGAAAGGGGGGGTTCCACTGCTCGATACAGGAATGATGGTAGGCAAGGCTGCCAGACTCCTCCCCCGTTGACTCGTTCAAGAAAAGCCGCCCCAAACCCCCCCTCTAACCTGGAATTTCCGTCAAATGACCCGGCCTCCCCTGGCTCTTCCACCGTCCGGGCTCCCTTTCCTCTCCCTTTTCCCTGCTCCCCCGGTGCAGGCCTACTACGCTTCGCGCCTGCGGCCTTTTCGCCAGACAATCTTTGCCAGTAGTGTCGTCCTCCCTGCCGGTTGCTGCTAATAAATTGGTGGGGTTGTTCCACCCTCGCTACACTCGCTTAAAGGCTCCCTGTCTCCCAAGAAATTCAGTGGTTGTCTTGGACAACAGGAGGGTTACACGTTCCACTATGCCGAGATGTGAGGTGCAGGTGGTGATAATCACCCTAGGGTATGCGCTAAGTCGATGGGCACTCTAGAGCCCACCAACGCTCGTGAAAACCCGTCGGTCCTCCCTGACCTTATGTGTAGATAACGAGGCCACCTTCACAACCTTCTCCCTCACTTAATATTCTGCTCCGTGGGATAAAGTGAGGCCAACCCTGTTCGCTTAAGTTGCTCAACCGCCCCACCTCTTGGCCATCATAACGCGCAAGTCATAACGGAAGGGGGTTTCAAAGGGGGACCTTTCTGGGGGGCAGGGATTTAGGCAGGGTATCCCCCTCGTCATAAGCGGCTTTGTGCCACACTAGAGTGATCCAATATGTGGTTCCGCACGTTCCACCCCGTCTCCGTTCATTTCCAATACTTATCGTGAAACACCATGAGCAGCAGGACGTTGAGGACCGAAATTCAAAGTGAAATTTTTGATTTGCCCACTCCTAGTCGTCATGGGAAAGAAAGGAAGAAAGAAGAAAGAGATCATTCCCCTCGACGCTTGTCCAGTACCCCCCGGGAAGGGCCTTCGCCCACGCGCGAGGGATCTACCCTGCCGTCTTGCATGCAAGCAAAGCTCCTTTGGTGGCAGAAAGACTGAGCGATGATTGATGCAATTCGATTGATTGTTTCAGAGAGAAGAGAAGGATCATGGCACCCCAGAACCATGACATCCAGCAACAAACAACATCCCCTTGCTGCGTGCAAGATACATCTATGCCGGCCTTCCCGGCTTATCGCGTTTATTAGATAGAAAAAAGCGGCAGCGGATAGACCTTCTTTTCTCTTTGGCTTTATTTGCAACTATTATTCTTTTTTCACTTGTATTTAATGGGCTTTATTTGTCAATGGCTATTTCATTATTTGTTCTGACCTTTGCCACTTGCAAGCAAGCGGTGGGATGTTGCGCAAAGTCGAGGTCTCAGAAGCCTCCTCATGAAAGAAAGTGGGGAAGTAGAGAATGGGAGAAGCCCATCAAATGACGTATGGTCTTACTGTGCTTGCAGAGAGAGAGAGGAAGCAACCTTTTCCAGCAGTCGAGAAGAAAGTGAGCGATTACTCAGCAAGTTAATAATTGCGATATTCTTTTCCTCAATTCCAGTACCTATCCCTGGAGGGAATCTCACCCGTGTCTTCGACATGAAAAGATGATGTCCTAAATACTGGACGAAAGGGACAAAATGGGGGGAAGTTCTACTACTCAATAATTTGACATTGCATTTCTCATCTTATCTTTGACTTTCTTTCTCCGAGCTATATATATGGACCTGATTCCCTGCCTAAGCCCCACTAATATGTCTCTTGTAGTTGATTTCCTATCCTTGATAGAAGCAGAAGAGGCAGATAATAGGCGGTAAGTGGGTGAGAAGTCAAGAGGACTACTAGTCCTGAAGGACTGTACGCGCTGATTCTGGGACTGCCCACGTAATTACCTCAATGTGCGAGAAGTAACTCCAGATCATACATACTACTTGAAAAGTCTGGTCGGGCAGAAAAGGCATTTGATCCATCGGCGCTTTCAGGTATCATACTAGGATGAGACCTATGAAAAGCTTCAACTATATATCCTAGACCTCATTCTTCCAGGGAACTGAACGTAGTGGTAACTGAGACGGAGCGGTACCGGAGCTTTGCAGAGTCGAGGGCACTCAAAGAGGTTGATGAGAGGGGCTAGGTTGTAGATTCGATGTAATCAATTACTTATATAGAGAAAGGAAGTGAAGAGCCTGAATTTACATGGAGAAGACTGAGACACTTCCCTTTTGAATAAAGGCCTGATTCAGAAAGCGCTTCGCTACGCTACTATATATTTAGTATATATTTAGTATATATTAAGGGTCTCGATGACCCATGTTGGACATGCAAGCCCACGGCGAGCCATTATGCAATAAATGTTATTGCAAATATCATTCCCTGATCTGAAATGAAGAATAAATAATTTGCATAATAGGTCCCTTAGTACAATTAGGGTTATGTACCATGGCCATCTTAATGATCATACATCTGTTGATTCAATTATTGAATTATAGAGGCTGGTGCTAGGATGAATATCTAAAGAGTTAGATTGAGGACTCATCGAGCACCGTCGAATGATTATTAAGAGATGATCTCCAGCCTAAGAAGGAGATGGCAATCCTTTTCTCTAAAGGCTGATATCTAACTGACCTCTTGATGTAGGTCCTCTGCATATGAATAGAGATTCAGAGGTGTTAGATAAGTTAGGTCAAAGAGTTGACTTAACGAGATCGAGATAACCAAAGTCCTATATCGTATGCTGTCATGATATAGGCACGCATCCTCTGACCGGAGATAGATGTGTTACTATATGTCTGAGTATGTACATTTGGTAGACCAATAGGTTGATGACCTAACCAAGGTCTATACACCGGCGTGCTGGTGTGCATATAAGGGCATACGAGTAATATGATCTCTCAAAGGGATCATACAGGTTCATTGCTAAACCGGAAGACATGAGCTCACTCATGAGATGTTGGAAAGATCAAATTCCGTGCACGGTCGTCTCACTTTGGAAGCTTGACTGAATTTGTAGGTTTGATATATACTTTTGGAAAGTATATGATCAACACCTAGGTATGATATATGCTTTTGGAAAGTATATGATCTATACCAACTCCCAATGATCGAATGAGAAACTTAATGATAAATCCCTGAAGTAGACAGTGTAAAATTGATCTTATACTTCGGGATTATTCTAGGTCTTCCAGTATGCAGGATGTACATGTATTGGGAATACCTGAGGGTGATGTGATCATAAACGGTTGTATAACCATGACGCTTCCATTCCTAGGGAGTGAGGAAACATGTCTGGATTTTAGTGAATCCTCTCAGTAGAGAAGTAATCTGATCTTAGTCCAAATGTTAGACATTGATCTGAATGTGATTCAGATTCAATGAGAAGATTAGATTTGTGGTTTTGATTTAATCAAGCATCTATGGGAGGCCCGAGATCTGGATTTGAGATGTGATCTTAATATCCAAGTCACTATACATGGAACAATACAATCGCCATGTCCTTATCTCCAAGTATTCGCGGAGAAAGCACATTATCCTTGAAAGAGTTCATGGATAATTCTATTGTTGATATATGTATCCGAGCATTGAGAAAATGGATAATTAAATACGATCTAATTATCATGAATAATATGAATTTGATTCATATTATTAGGAGAGTTATCTTAGATAATTATATATGATTTGATTATCAAAGATGTGAATAATGTGAATGTGGTTCATATTATTTGGGAACATGAGAATGAAGATCCAAGATGATTAAATATGATTTAATTATCATGGATATGAATAATGTGGATAGAAATATCCAATTATTCATAATATATTATAAATGTGATTTATAATGTAATAGAGAGAGTTAATTATAATTTATATTTGTTGATTAACCATGTGTAATTAATTGGCAATGTAAATTATATGTTGTTTTGGGTTGTGAATGTGATTCACAATTTTCCAATGTCAAGATTGCAATATTCCCAAAATTAATTGCGAATTATTTTGGTGAATAAATACCAACAAAAGTTGTTGGAAATAAATAATGAGTGAGATTTCCATGGAGATATGCAATCTCATGAAATCTCATGAGATTGACTCCATGAGAAATAAAGCGGGCGGCACCCAATTCCTAATTGGAATGGGTGGCCGTCCACATGGAATGTACATGGAGATGTGATCTCCATGTATATTCTCTCCTTATTTATTGATGTAATTTAGGATTGATTTATATTTGATTTTGTCAAATATATTTTAATCTAAATTAGATCATAAGTTGTTGGTTTTTACCAACAACAATCTTGACCATTGGATTGACATAAATCAATCTCATCCATTGATTTTATGAGTCCCATTGATTGAGATCCATGGATCCCAAAACCATATAAAAGGAGAGGCACCCCATTGCTCTTCCTGACATACACACAATGTTATTGTAGCATATCTCTCTCTCTCTCTCTCTCTCTCTCTCTCTCTCTTTCTCTCTACACGTCTACTCTCTCTCCCTCTCATATGGACGTCCACCATGAATGCCCTAAGAGGGAATCTCCATCGCCGCAGCGTCGTCGTTATGCTGTCCGATCGTCTGCTCGTGGATCTCCGTCTCCTTCGATGTGCCTCACTCGTGAGGAAGACATCGTATCTTGTGTGTCGAGATCAGGAGATCCGCCGCTTGGATCAATAACATGGATTGCGAGAAGCACGCGATTCACCCCGCGCTCGCAAGCGTCTCCTCCGTCGGATCGGAATTGAGACAGGAGGTCTCTTCGTTTAGAGACTCGATCGCAACCAAGCTTCAAGAGGTAATCCTATTACTTGTTTGTGGTTTAGACGAAACGATCCGAGAAGTATTCTTGGATCATGTGGTTTCGTCGCATGAATTTTTTTTTAAATTCCGCTGCATCGAGAAACTAGTGCGACTAGTCGCTCCTCGTCGTATTCGATACGACGCTCACGCTTCCGTGATGCGCTTGAGGATTTAACCATATCCTTCAAGTGGTATTAGTGCCTTAGGTCGAAGGTTTTGGATCCGATCCATAAAACCGAAGGCGACTTGGGTTCGTTAGGGTTGCGAAAGTTTTATCGCATTTCATTTTCGCATCTCTGTTTAGTGATTATTTTCGGCCTGTTTATATTGTTTAAACAAGAAAACAAAACTTAGATTTTATTCCCCATTAAATAAGGAAACCATGGGATCTGAGTTTACATAATTTGGATTCCGTTTGCTCGAGATATGGTTGTTTTAATGAACATGTATGCACTGTTGCGGGTACTGCAAATCTTAACATGATTAATGAGTTAATTATTGTTTAGACTTGCCTCTAAATACGTGAAATATAACTTGAGTTCTGTCCTAAATCAAATTAGCAATCTTTGAAAATTGATTTTGTCTAATTTGGATTTAAATTGATTGAGATATGTTAATTTTAGTAAGAGGGGGTCACTGCTGAAATTACAATCCTAATCAAGAACCATGTGATTGTCAATTAATGAAATTAATTGTTAATTTCGAGAAATAATTATGGAAAATATTTAAGAAATATTGGAAGATGATTATTTCCTTAATTGACTTGGCCTCAACCAATTAATTGATTAGATTTGATCTAAATCATAATTGGAATCACAATCATCAAACTCCTTGCTTGAATAGGATTGGGAATTTGTCTAGCAAATTTCCTTATAATAAAAAATGTTTTGATTATTACTATATGGTATAATTTCGGTTGAAGAACCGATGATCATCTCAAGTACAAATTGATCTATTTGGCATTATCCTTTCCCGAGGCGGATATGGTGTCTAGTCGGAGATCGATGGGGTAGCAGGATGCAACGTATGTGGTCCGTCCCACTCTCGTCGGTACTGGCCATGACAGCGGGTAGGGACTTGATAATGCCGAAGAAATCAAGATGTATTTTTCTAATTATTAAAATTTGAATTAATACGTATTTTGAGATAATACCATATATTCAAGTAAAATCAAGTTTGTTGATTGAATTGGATTGAAAATTAATTTAATATGATTAAGTTAATTATATCCAAATTAAAAACACTCTATTATAATAGATGTGTTATTTCCATTGGAAGAATTAATTATGTGAATATGATTTATGATAATTAATTAGAATTTGAATATGACATGGAGGATCACATAAGTGACATCCATGGTCTCCCGTCAAGGCGAAGGGTTCCGTCGCCAGGGATTGTATGTAGGAGACACCTGTCCGAAGTGACAGCTCCTATATGCAAGCGCATCTGGATCGGGCTCTTTGCTTCTCGAAAGAGTAAGGCCGTATGCGTAGTGACCCTAATATCGGATCCTCATATTATTGGGGCGATATTGGATTGCGCATAGCGAGTTCTATTCCTGTTGATGGTTGGTTCAATTAACGATGGGTCAACATCACCTTAGGGGTGGTGGGCCCGGGTGTTAAAAACCGAATTGGGAATGCAAGTTGGACTTGCAAGGCGGAATGTGTTCCCGCTTCTTTTTATCGAAGTTGCAAATTCTCATATTATTGGGTTGTAACAAAGTTAAGGAAGGAGATCCCAGATCTTGCTGAGATATAATGGTAAGTATATCTCTTACATTGATAGTGATTAAGGGAATGAACTTTCAGTGTTGATAAGGCAAGACAACTTTGATATAAAAATTCCTAAATCAAAGTAAATTATATATTTATGTTTATGCAAATTTCTTATTTCAGATAATCCTTCTTTAATCCCACTCAATGTTATACTCAATAATAACCAGTAGAATATCATGGATTGGACCTATGATCCAGATATTGTACTTGCAATTGGACACATAATGTATGTGGTTGCAATGTGCAAGTTTTCCTCTTAATAATGAGGAATGCCAATTGAATAGATAATAGGACTACAACCCTAGGGTTTGTATGTCTCTATAGTCTTGATCTCTCATCGGATGTACTTTGTAAGTGACATATCGATGATGATCGCAATTGTCAATTAATCCTTATAAAATATAAGAAGATATTCTGGCATACATATGTGCTCTTAACATTTATCATGTATGTGACATGGTTCACTGCATCATGCAAAATGGTGGCTCTATAAGAGATGTATTCAAAATATTTGAATACCTACCTGAACAAATATTTCAAGAGTTTAGATGGATGTAGATACGATGAGTGTCATCATTCTACTGTCTATACTTTAGTTATTCATGAAGCTTCATAATATTCATATTGTATGAATAAATGTTAAAATGCTCTTACATTGAATTCTTTTGAATTTAACGTAAGAGATCCTTAGTCTTAAACAACGATTGTTTGTAGATGAAGGGAGCGCTGTGGAAGCATGGGTCAGACCTAAGATGAGAAGGATAGTCAAAGAGTTGACCATACTTCTATAACTTCCATATGACATACAAAGAGTAGGATGAATGCCAATACTGCAATAAGTTGATGTGTTGATAGTATGACTATCAAGTATGTCTAGAATCCTTAGAGAAGGACTCGGATAGAGCATCAGAATAATCTACATAAATCATTGATATTGACTTGCTTATTGAATAAGATAAAGTCTTATAATTGTATCTTAATCTTCTTACAACACTTGCAATGGGTTGCATATGGAGAATTTGATCTTCAGGTTTAATAGTCATCTACATGGATTTTGATACAATTGTTGCAACAATCTCTATTGGATTGATAGACTTGTTAATTTCAGTGGGAGAGCCCTTAGTCTTAGAGAATGTCTCTATGACCTAGACATTAGAATACACTCATTGTTTGTTTCTGAATATTGGAAATAAACATGAATTCTGGAATGGACCTATCATAAAGAGTTATGATGGAGATATTTCAGATAGTAGTCTAAAATCTAGTGGACTCCACTAAATTAGAAAATTAATGAATGGTTCATAAACATTTCTAAATACTGAAATTAAAACCTTAAGATCAATAGGAGGATGAAGATCGTTTGACAATGATCTAGCATCAAACCTTGGACATTTGTCTATTGATTTGATCAATAAACTAGTAAGAGATGAAACTTTAGAATGTCTAAAATTTCAAAACTTACTTACTTATGAATATTGTATTCAAAAGTAAAATATGTCCAATACACCCTTCCTTGGGAAAGGTGTAAGATGTCAAGGTATTCAGGATCTCATGCATATTGATGTATGCAGATCATCTATATCATAGTAAACATTATGGATATGTGATATCTGTTGATGATTATGTATGATATGAGATTTCTTCTCTTCACCTGAGAAACCTTTGAAATGTTCAAAGATTTCATTAATTTTGGTTTAGAACCAAAGTTTGAAGGAAGATAAAATGAATTTGATCTAATCTAGGTAGCAAGTGCTTGCTAGATAAATTCAAAGAATACCTTACGGAGACATGAATATCATTTCTATCTCAATCCTCCTAATACACCTTGACTCAATAGAGTTATAAAGAGATACTATTGGATCATGTGTGACATGATCTTATCAATGATGAGTTTTAGCATAATTATCTCTTAGTTTCCTGGTATATATGTAGTAGAGACTACAATATATATCCTTAATATGGTTCCATGCATGCAAGCTGGAATCTAGCACTTGAGAGTGTTGCTTCATTAGGAAAATAAAGTATGGTATTGGATACCTACTTTATTATCTTGAGATTATTAAAATATCTCATCTCTGAGAATGTGATTCTTAGAGGTTGAGACTCTTGAGAATCAAGATGAAAATGAAGTAAAGGAACTCATTTAATCTTGAGAAGATAATGAGGCTCCTGAAATCGGAAACTAAATAGATAATTAAAGATGAAACATTAATACCTCTTCAAATAAGTTTGATGATGTATTCCATGTGTCAGTTGAATCTGACAATGATCTGACTACATGTGATGATGCTTCTGAAGATCATATCATGGAAAGATGGATGTTAGCAATAAAGTCTAAAGTAGACTTCATATACAAATGTTGTATATAGACCCTCGAGGATCCAACTATATGGGTTAGACCCATTATGGTGTAAATGGATCTTCAAGAGAAAGAGGGAACCTTATAAGAAGGTAGAGACCTTCAAAGCACGGTTCATAGCCATGAGCTACACACCGAAGAGAAGACATCGCTTGCGATGAGACTTGATCTCCAGTGACATTGATTTAACCCATCGGAATATTGATAACTATAGCTACACAACTTGACTATGGCATTTTCATGATGTGAGTCAAGATTGCATTCCTCCATGAATACCTCTCTGAGGATATTCATATGAAGTAACCTCAGGGCTTCATGGTTGAGGAAAGCAAGGTGTGCAAGCTATAAGACTCCATCTTTGGACTCAAATAAGCTTCATGTAGTTGGATCATAAGATTTGATGAAATTATAAATGTTATGATTTCAGATAAAATCTTGATGAACCATGTGAAGCTTAGTGGGAGTGCCATTGTGTTCATCATGCTAGATGTAGATAATATTCTAATCATTTAGAATGATATAAGGATGGTAATAATAAGTGTTTTATAATCTGGTTGTTCAATACCTTGAGATATGATCACAAGGATACCTCTTAGATCTTAGTTCTGAAGTTGTTCAGAAGCAAAGAGAAGAGGGTATTGGGACCGTCGCATTAGTAGTACACCTTGGACTTTTTCCATTTTCTGGAAAATTCCAAGAAAGGCTTCTTTTCCTCAAAGATATGGTACTGATCTATCTAAAGGGATAGCACCTCAAAGAGTTGAGGATGTAAATGCAAACTGCTTGCCATAATGCACCAGTTCCAAGAAGCCGAGTGTATGCTAGATGTGTACAAAAGCCAGATGTCTACCATGCAGTGGGAGTAGTAAACTGTTACTAATCCTACTATGGTGATAAAACACTTGATTGCAGTAATAACGATATCTTCATAGAAGGAAAAACTTTTGAGATAGTGATCTCAAAGTCTTATCTTCAAGTAATTAAGACTTTATCAAATAGTGATCTAAAAGGTCTTAACTGTTGACACCTTAGGAGATAGAGATCTCCATGAATAAGGGTATTCTGATAAGGATTATAGTAATACTGGTCATAATAGTTATCGAGCTATAGTGTCAAGGACACTATAACAAAATTGAATATTGGTTGCATAAGATGCAACATTCGCATTGGATGCGAGCACTGTTACTAGGGGATATGCAAGTGCCGTAAAAGGACTTGGTGTAGTCTCTTGGGAACATAGTGACTGATCAACTTACCTAGCTATTTTCAAAATAGCCTATGATTGTCACATGAGTGTGGGTTTAAATGATTGGCCCATTAGTGGCTCTTTGGGCTAGTGGGAGATTGTTGGACATGCGAGCCCACGGCGAGCCATTATACAATAAATGTTATTGCAAATATCATTCCCTGATCTGAAATGAAGAATAAATAATTTGCATAATAGGTCCCTTAGTACAATTAGGGTTATGTACCATGGCCATCTTAATGATCATACAGCTGTTGATTCAATTATTGAATCATAGAGGCTGGTGCTTAGATGAATATCTAAAGAGTTAGATTGAAGACTCATCGAGCACCGTCGAATGGTTATTAAGAGATGATCTCCAGCCTGAGAAGGAGATGGCAATCCTTTTCTCTAAAGGCTAATATCTAACTGACCTCTTGATGCAGGTCCTCTGCATAGGTATAGAGATTCAGAGGTGTTAGATAAGTTAGGTCAAAGAGTTGACTTAACGAGATCGAGATAACCAAAGTCCTATATCGTATGCTGTCATGATATAGGCACGCATCCTCTGATCGAAGACAGATGTGTTACTATATGTCCGAGTATGTACATTTGGCAGACCAATAGGTTGATAACCTAACCAAGGTCTATACATCGGCGCGCTGGTGTGCATATAAGGGCATATGAGTAATATGATCTCTCAAAGGGATCATACAGGTTCATTGCTGAACCGGAAGACATGAGCTCACTCAAGAGATGTTGGAAAGATCAAATTCTGTGCATGGTCGTCTCGCTTTGGAAGCTTGACTGAATTTGTAGGTTTGATAGATAATTTTGGAAAGTATATGATCAACACCTAGGTATGATATATGCTTTTGGAAAGTATATGATCTATACCAACTCCCAATGATCGAATGAGAAACTTAATGATAAATCCCTGAAGTAGACAGTGTAAAATTGATCTTATACTTCGGGATTATTCTAGGTCTTCCAGTATGCAGGATGTACATGTATTGGGAATACCTGAGGGTGATGTGATCATAAACGATTGTATAACCATGACGCTTCCATTCCTAGGGAGTGATGAAACGAGTCTGGATTTTAGTGACTCCTCTCAGTAGAGAAGTAATCTGATCTTAGTCCAAATGTTGGACATTGATCTGAATGTGATTCAGATTCAATGAGAAGATTAGATTTGCAGTCTTGATTTAATCAAGCATCTATGGGAGGCCCGAGATCTGGATTTGAGATGTGATCTTAATATCCAAGTCACTATACATGGAACAATACAATCACCATGTCCTTATCTCCAAGTATTCGCGGAGAAAGCACATTATCCTTGAAAGAGTTCATGGATAATTCTATTGTTGATATATATATATCCGAGCATTGAGAAAATGGATAATTAAATACGATCTAATTATCATGAATAATATGAATTTGATTCATATTATAAGGAGAGTTATCTTAGATAATTAAATATGATTTGATTATCAAAGATGTGAATAATGTGAATGTGATTTATATTATTTGGGAACATGAGAATGAAGATCCAAGATGATTAAATATGATTTAATTATCATGGATATGAATAATGTGGATAGCAATATCCAATTATTCATAATATATTATAAATGTGATTTATAATGTAATAGAGAGAGTTAATTATAATTTATATTTGTTGATTAATTATTATGTGTATTGGATACACATTGTGTAATTAAATGACAATGTAAATTATATGTTGTTTTGGGTTGGGAATGTGATTCACAATTTTCCAATGTCAAGATTGCAATATTCCCAAAATTAATTGTGAATTCGTTTGGTGAATAAATACCAGCAATAGTTGTTGGAAATAAATAATGAGAGAGATTTCCATGGAGATATGCAATCTCATGAAATCTCATGAGATTGCCTCCATGAGAAATCAAGTGGGCGGCACCCAATTCCTAATTGGAATGGGTGGCCGTCCACATGGAATGTACATGGAGATGTGATCTCCATGTATATTCTCTCCTTATTTGTTGATGTAATTTAGGATTGATTTATATTTGATTTTGTCAAATATATTTTAATCTAAATTAGATCATAAGTTGTTGGTTTTTACCAACAACAATCTTGACAATTGGATTGGCATAAATCACTCTCATCCATTGATTTTATGAGTCCTATGGATTGAGATCCATGGATCCCAAAACCCTATAAAAGGAGAGGCTCCCCATTGCTCTTATTGACATACACACAATGTTATTGTAGCACATCTCTCTCTCTCTCTCTACATGTCTACTCTCTCTCCCTCTCATATGGCCGTCCACCATGGATGCCCTAAGAGGGAATCTCCATCGCTGCAGCGTTGTCGTTATGCTGCCCGATCGTCTGCTCGTGGATCTCCGTCTCCTTCAGTGTGCCTCACTCATGAAGAAGACGTCGGATCTCGTGTGTCGAGATCAGGAGATCTGCCGCTTGTATCATCAACATGGATTGCGAGAAGAACGCGATTCATCCCCGCGCTCGCAAGCGTCTCCTCCGTCGAATCGGACTTGAGACAGGAGGTCTCTTCGTTTAGAGACTCGATCGCAACCACGCTTCAAGAGGTAATCCTATTACTTGTTTGTGGTTTAGACGAAACGATCCGAGAAGTGTTCTTGGATCATGTGGTTTCGTCGCATGAAAATTTTTTTAAATTCCGCTGCATCGAGCAACTAGTGCGACTAGTCGCTCCTCGTCGTATTCGATACGACGCTCACGCTTCCGTGATGCGCTTGAGGATTTAACCATATCCTTCAAAGGAGCTATTTCCCGCATGCCTCAATTGAAAGCCTTTCATTCAGCTCTGTTTATATATAAGCGGGTTGAAAGGAGTGAGACCTTTGATGAGTCGTAGGAAGCGAGCCCTAGAGCGAAGCCCCGCAAAGTTGGAGCGAGCTAGAATGACGTCCTATATATTAGCCTTTGAGGGGAAATAGCTCAGTTTGTTAGAGTGCTGGTCTGTCATGCAGAAGTCGCGGGTTCGATCCCCGTTTTCCCCGTGTTTCGCATTCAGAAAGCTGATTTGAGAATGCCTCGGCCCACCCTCTTGTAAGCCCCCTCCTTGCCATCAAAAGCGATGATTCAACTGTCCTAATAGTCTTCAAGACCAACATCACTATAGGAGGTGAGAAATGGACTAAGTGTCCACCCCCGAACCCTAATTATATCGATTTATATAGTTGCGGTTCAATGAGTTCTACATTAAGAAATAACAAATGACCCGAGCTAAATGCTAACTATTGACTTAGAAGGCTGCTCGATCGAGGGCTAGGATGAAGTTGACATGGCAAGTGGTGGTTGTTTGGTTTTCCCGTGATTGTCAGCTTGGAAATGGCAGTTGCATGATTCTTCTGACAACCAAAGCAGGGAAAGGCCTATCCTGCCTCTACGTCTCCTTTCCCGGGAAAGATCTTAATGGAGCAAGGAGTCGCCTCTTGCTGACTTTGCTTGGACCTTCCACCTCTCTCTCTACGCCAAGCAGAAAGCTCGTAGCACAATCGACTCTTACATTTACGTCTTCCCTTGACAAGTCAAAGTCCCAAGAACTCCGCTCGGGCTGGCTTAGTTTCCCTTGGAGTGGAAGCGAGCTAATGAGCCTACAACTGCATTCATTATGGCAATTCTTCAGCTCTACTAGCTAATAATCCAC
The DNA here is from genome assembly GCA_037367405.1 of Ottelia alismoides. Taxonomy (NCBI): domain Eukaryota; kingdom Viridiplantae; phylum Streptophyta; class Magnoliopsida; order Alismatales; family Hydrocharitaceae; genus Ottelia; species Ottelia alismoides. Next base: position 69,030 of record JAZKJV010006997.1, read on the forward strand.
CAGTCCAGCTCAATTCAGGTATATAATCATATCCACGTCTCATGAACTGCTTTTGCTTTGAATGCTTACCTCTTGCCCCTCTTCTTTTGAACTAGTCTAGTCCCCCCTAATTAATGCGACAGGGCTGACTCACTTTTCCCAGGCAGGAATCATAACCTAGTCGACGATCTGGGATTTGACTTTCAGATGGAAAGAATGCCGAGTCTTTCTTTTATCCTAGTCCTTTGATGCAACTATTGATAAGGGGGTAGGGGTCAGGGGGGAAAGGAAAGGCTTACGAAAGGCTATGCTTGCCCATATTACCTAGAGCGAATGTGATCTCTTTCCCGTAAACTGATGAATTGGAAGGCTGACGCGCACTGCAAACCACAATTTGTCCTCTTACCCTTACCCCTGCCCGGGAGAACAATCTAGCTAGTGTCGATGCCCTGTTCTCCGCTGCTTTTAGCTCTTTTCGTACTCTTTTCGAAGCGGCCCGTATATAGAGCTGCTCTTGGTGCTAGGAGTAAAGGCAATAGGATCAGTATTAGGAAATGGCCTAAGCCCTAATATATAATCTCGGCAGATTGGCGATTAGATTATATATTATAGGCTATAAAGCGAAGAAATGCCTACCTACAAGCACACTTAGAGCTATTACAATTCTTTCCATTAGCTTCTTCCTTTTAGCGAAAAAGGAAAGCGAAGGCCCTTTGTTGTACACTGTCATGCTTTCTAAAGAGGCATGAAGCTATACTAGAGAAATTCCAGGGGTCTACTGAAGCTCTACGCTTGCTTTCTACTTTACTGGCAACTATCCTCAATCCGACTTTCCCTGCCGGTGAAAGAGATAGGATTCGCTTCTCTCTCTGGTCTGGGTCAACTGGGTGGGGTGAACTCGCATGACCGACCTGTCAACTCCCCTGCATCGTTCTCTGACTTGGAAGATCTCTCTGGAAACTAGCTTGAAGGATTCCCCGGGGGGCTGTTCAAGCGGCTGCAATCTTCGTTTCTAGAGATGTTTCGTCGAGCCCTCATCCAGTGAAGCTATTTGATCTGAAGGCTATGGCTCCTCATTCTTGCTGAAGAGAGAGTTCTTTCTCTTGGCCCTCAAAGCGTCTTTCAACCAAGTCATGCATAATATAGCTCTGATGCACGGCTTTCCAATAACTAAGATTGCTCAGTGCGGAAGACTATGTATGTCTTTTTCCTTGTCCTTTCCTGATGAGCCAGTCGTCAGCTATATATGTAGTTCGGGACGTTCGAAAGGCTTGTCGATTCTCGTCCTTTTTTCTGGATATGAGGCCAGGGACTTCACTCGTGTACTGATGAGACCACGATAAAGAAGAAAGAGCTATGGAAGACTGTCCAAAGAGTATAGATTCAGTCTTTCGATTTTTTTATCAGAGTAGTGCACCAATTGAGGATGAACTTAGCTTTGGCTGTTGAATTGCTTCCGTTCTATCCCGCTTGACGCACCCCTTAGCTTAGGGTGAAAGTTCGTCCGCATCAGCCTCAAATCATGTTCCAACTTAGCCCTGGCCCTAGCTGCTATCCCTTCCCTGTGCTAGGTAGGACTCAAGCCTTAGTCGCATTCCCTGACTTTCAGAGAGAGTTGAAAGATGCCCGCTCTCTGGAGGTGCGAGCCCCGCTCTCAAGAGGCTAAGAGTCGTATCTATTTGACTATCTATGACGGGCCTTTCTATGAGGGCCAATTATATATATATTTTGAGGCAAGCCTCCTTCGTGAAGCTTCGCTTAGACATCACCTGAGGAGGACTCGCTCTATATATCGCGATTTCATTACGGGAGGTTGACTATCTTTTGTGGCCTTTGCATTCGCCTGTAGGCTTCCTTTGTGCTTGATTGATGGGTCCTACCTAGACTAGTTTAGCATTCACCGGAGGAAAACTATTATAGTTAAGGGATTGGGCTTCACCATCGCGATTCTATGGGACAGATCGAGAGGTTTAGGCCCTAGGTTTGAGCCCGGACAAAAGAGCAAATCTTTCAAAGTCGGCGAACTAGGAAACCTTATATATCTATTAAAAGCTCCCTCCTTCCAACTAGTATATAAAAGGTCTATTCAATTAGGAATTAGCTGGACCCTCATTGATTCGCGTAAACAAGTCAATGCTCTTTCGACAGTGCGAAGCCTAGCCCACGAACTCTACGAGTAAGAACGTACGACTACCCCCTTATCAATAGTCATAATCATGACGGAAACTGGGGAAGCCCTGGATGATACTGGAAGTGAAGAGACATCAATTCTCCCGGGAATAGAAACCTGTTGAGATTTCACACTTCCTGACCATCCGATGCCGATAGTTGAGTAGCAATCTCTTGATATAGAGCACTTCCTCCTTCTAATCTAGCATGGAAGAGCCATCTTGATGTTGTTAAGGCTGGAGCTACTAGGTCTTAAGGGTGGGGCACAGGAGTGGAAGAGGTGTGTGTGTTCAGATATGTATATGTATAAGTAGGCTTGTGCGGGTGTGAGCGACGGATAAAGGCGGAATGCTTCTGTATTCTTTTCTTCCTCTATCTACCCCAGCCTCGGAATATATAGTTGCGGAGGAGACAGTGGTTGCTAATACCCACTCGGGCTCCTCGCTACTATTAGTTGATAGTTGCGGGCTGACTCTTCTTCACCGCTTCCAGACCTAATTCAGCTCTCTCTTGATGTATGCTCCTTTCCTTAGCTCTTTTTCGCCACAACTAGAATATAACCGTTAGGTAATGCCAGATACCAGTTGTCTTCCCATATCATGAAAAACAAAGATGGAAAGACTGATGATTTCCTTGATTCCCTAAGATTGTAGAAAGAAAGGACAAAAGGACGTAGTTAGGCTGGCCGGTTTAGGATGATTTAGTTAACCGTTGATGAAAGCTCCGCACGCCCAGTAGTAGCCCCTTAGTTACGAAACCGACGTAAACAAGGGAGGAGGAAGGTTTGTCTATCCTGCATGAGGTGGAGGAGAGAGATTTTATAGATATGTGATTCAACGACGGAAGGAGAAATGTCCGACCATCTCTTTTCTTAGGTCGAATTGATTATACAAGTGGGACCCGGAAAAGCAGCTATTCTTCGCTCTTGATTTAGCCCCTTCCTTTGTACCGGCAGCCAGGTGCGTGCCTCCGGCTCTCCCCGTAGAGAGATAGAAGAACTCAGGTATGTGGTGAGCATTTCCAATTATATATCAGGGAGACTATTGAGAAGGGGGTGGCCAGAATCTACTATCAATCATCGGTGGAAAGGGCGAAGTCTACTATATATTAGCCTGTTAAAGGAGAAGGGTCCGCACGCAGGAGGTGACTGCAGGTTAATAGGGCAAGCAAGTCAGAGGTTGTACGAAGAGCAGACGACGGACGGCCCACCTTTCCTAGTTATTCTGGAAAGAAAGACTAGACCCACAAGTCGTAGATAGACTTTATATACAGGCTCCCATTGCTAATACTTCAGAAGACTATCTTACTCTTTGCTAGCTAGAATAGAAATCGAACTTCCTCTACTTGATATTGGCCACTCATTGACTTCACGGTGCTGAAGATGACTATATGGACACCGGAGCCTTGTCCCAACTCTTTTCTTATGGATAGGCAGAGACGACTTCTCGAAGGGACCAACATGCGATGCGGGAGATGACTAACGGCAGGAGGCTGTAGCAGAGGGGTCAAAGGGAAGGTCGGACTCATTTCAGAGGTCTGTTAGAGAGAGAGAGATCCTTGAACCGCAAAATCTTCGACAGAGACCTAGGAGTCGTGCGTGCAAGCCTGCGAGTCAGCGATCCTAAGGCTAACTAAACTGGGATTGACCTCTTTATCACTCATACCTCATAAGGGGTAGGATGATTTACAAGCAGCTTGACTTTCATGCCGCAGACGAGTAGGGTGGTGAACCCTCCGACATGTGAGCCTGCTTCAGCCTAATATAACTGCTTAATAAACAGAACCCGACCATATATATCTTCAGAAGAAAATTGTGGGTGAAGAACTGACTTGTCATATAGGCCAATCCTCAATATCTCGACAAAGATTTATATAGCCATTCTGCTTGACCAGAAGCTCCGCGGAAAGCTGCTAGCTCTGATTGATTGGCCAGCCCGCAAAAAGCTCTAATGGCCCCTTAGGCTCTTTCTGCTTATGTTATGGGAGGATCGAGAGGTCGGGGAAAGGAGTTCAAGGAGAAAGATGTTTGTCCGATCTTATAATAGAGTAGGGCCTCCGCTCGTCACCTCTCTTCGTTGGTTCTGTGCTTGCTTTGTATCGAAGTCTCAGCTGGGTCGGTCTTTAACAGATAAGATAGTCTGGGTCTGTTCAAGCGGTTGCAATCTCAGGTTCGGGCAGACTTTGTTGAAAGTCTTGGGATCGGGAATGACCCAAATCGCTATGACCCTCGAGATGGCTACCAATCTGACCCGTACTCTATTCATGACGCACCGTGTTCGGTCACTAGGCATGCTTTTATAATGACGTAGAAAACACGATAAAGAAAGAAAATGTCAGTTATGGCCCGTTAGGTCAGTGTCAGTTAATGAGTCTTCTATTATAATAATAACAGTGAGTACGCATTAGAGATTCCCCTTCCCGGTTAGTGATGTGCCACGTATGTATGTTATTCCTGTCGTGTACTTCTTTCACCCTTCGGTAGGTAGAAGGGTACAGAACCCAGGAAGTAGATCGGAAAAAGTATTTAGAAGGATGAATGAGGAAGAAAGAACCAGACCAGGGACGCCAAGCAAGAAGAAGCTGGGATGATGATGAAAGAACCAGACCAACATGGACGCCAAGAAAGGAAGCGGGATGGGGTTTTTCAGGATTTTCCATATCAGATCAATAGTTGAAAAAAAGAGTCTGATACTAGAGGGTGTGCAATTAGTCGACACAGGACGGGCTGAGACGTGATGATGGGGATCAAACCTAATCAGAGAGCTTTCCAGGTGGTGCGGACCCCTTATCAATAGCCAACCCTCTAGCCTTTGATTTGCTAAGTAAGTAAGCGGTTATTGACAGACGAGTAGCCGCTCCCCCTATTGAGCTAGATGGTCTGGTACTTACAGGGGACGAAAGGCAGGGAAAGTTGCTTACCACTTCGCAAGGGGGACCTCATGGGTAAACGTCGGATGAGCCGTCGGACTCCTTCCCCATCCCCTGAGGGGGTGCGCACTTTCTCTTTCGACGATCCGTCAGGAACTCCGTAGTCAAGTAGGGTCGACGTCACTGATGATGTTTCAAGGGCATGTTGAGAGATAGATAGATGCGGCATTTTTGAGAGATTTCACAGCTATTTGATTGACCAGTTCTTTATCTTTCTCCTTCAGTTCAAGACCGGCACAACTCCTATTCCTTCCTCATTCCAATAAGGCAAAGCATTTGACGTCACCCTCAGGTTTCATGTCATCTCCCACCTGCCTCACTCCTCCCTTATGAACACTCACTCGACCTTTGTATTAGATGGATCAAGCATGCTCTCGTAGCACTAGGTAAGCAGCCATTGAGCTGGATCCTTCCCCTCACTCATCCCCTCGTCTGACTTGTCCTTCCCAACGTCATTATAGGCTCCCACTGCTCCTTCCAAATGTCAGCTGCCACTTGAGCTGAACTATATATGAGGGCTCAAAAGTCCTCGCTGCTTTCTAACTAGTTAATCATGAGACCCGTCTCTCTTTGCCTTGATTTTTGGGATTCACTAGTGGATACTGACGGTCAGCTCTCTCCTGCTTTAGCCGTTGGGGACGACATTTCCCACGAAAAGAAAGTTAGAGGTAGACTTCCCCTCCCGTATACTTGACCTAGCATTGTCTAGTTTCATGCGTCGCTCTCTTCCCCCCATCCCTCCTATCGTACAGTTTCATGCGCTCCAACTAGAAACTATATAATCAAAACCCTCTTTTCGTTCTTGACTCTTTCCTCTGTCCCTTGTTTGCAGCTAATAGTTAGGTGATTGATTGTGGCCTTCACGCACAGAATGACGTGATACATTCCAAAAGGTGTACATTAGAACAGAAGAAGCGCATGATCTTCTCACTCACCGACCAGCCAGCTCTCGTACCCTCGAAAAGAGGCATCATCCTTTCATTCATGGATACATCATGCACTCGTCTACTTGACCACTTTACTCGCACTCTTCCCCTCGAAGGCACTCCTTTCTCTCTTGGGACGCAGTCCTCCTCCCTTGGGAAGACTTGTGACGGGGGTTAGAGTAGAAACTTGACCATGAGATAGCTTTCTTTCTCAGACCAAGTCTTGGATTTCGTACTAGACCATTGCAGCCTCTGAAGAAATCCACACGAAGAGGGCATTTGGAACATCATGTGGAACATTCCTGAGAAAATTCCCCATGCCAGCCCGCCAGATGCCTGTGGGTGGCATCGCAACACTCTCATCTCAGACAGGACTGCCAGTCGTGTTGTGCCCGGGAAGAGGCCAAGCAAGAAAGCTCTTCCCTCCTTCCAACTAGTATATCAAATGTCGGCTTGTCGGTTGTATAGAAATCATCACTCCGGAAGATGCAAACTCAACATATAACAGCTCCACAGAGGAGAGATGTGATGAGTATACCTATAACGAGCTGAATGAAGGAGAGATCAAAGGAAAAGAGGAAGAGCCCAAGCATCTCAGTCAAAGGTAAAAAACGTCCCGACAGCTTTTCTTGTTTCCTTCCATTATATCTAGACATTGATGCCATGCCAGCCTATTGGGCCCGAGGAAGCAGACGGCTATATAGAGAAGTAGTTGGAGCTGTGGAAGCTGTGAATACTGAAATATCTATTTTTTTGGCGATTCTATAAGTCGCTGTGTCCTATTATCATGTGGTAGAATTGTCGATATATTCTTCTACGCCCCTGAAAAACCGCTTTGCTGCTTGCTTGTATTCTTCCTAGGATCCCAGACCGTGGTTCTACTTAGAATAGGCTCAGAAAGACATAACTAGTAAGCCCTAATCCTTGCTTGAGCTTGACTGTGAGATTATCCAGTAGTCTGCTGACTTTGAGACCTTTTCCCTATGTTTCTTATATGCTCTAACCTCTTGCCCTGCGGAAGTTCAAGTTGAGAGCGCCTTGATTTGATGACCGATATTATCTAGTGTCTTTCTCTATCTGTGAGGCTCGCTCCTTCTCGGATCTAGGATACCCGTTTACATATTACCCATAATATTATATTCACTAAAGATCGCATTAGAGAACTAGAAATTAGGGAATTTTTTTTGAAATGACATTCACAAATTAACCAATAAACCATAGAACTACAACATGTCACAATTATATTGCATAAATTTCCATAGCAGTTAACATGTAACAACAGAATTACATTATATACATGCATCCCAAATGTATCAGAAGAGAATAAAAGCATTATATAATACCTTGGACAAAACTATAACATACATACCTGATATGTTTTACTGCAGAAACTGACGTTCAACTCTCCCCATACCACGATGCATGTATTATGCCTGCAATCCATGTAATAGGGAGAAAAGAACATCAACAAATGTTGAGTAAATCTTATTAATTAGAAATAATAGGAAAGTTAGTGGCTCCAAAAGAAAGCAAGTAAATTGGGCTTGGCAATTAAAAATTAAAGCTACTCGCAATGAAATGGGCTTTCAAGTTGTTTAGTATGCAAAACCCCAATCTACTCTTCCTACATTAATTTCCCAATATTTATCATTTTTATAAATTGATTATATGATCCATATTTAAACTGTCACCTTTTAATTAATAATAATAATCTTTAATGGATCTTGAAGATGTGGACGTTGAGTCTTTATTCTTGGTCTTTATCTAATCTCTCAGATTTAGTGGATAATCTGGGATCTAGATCTGAGTGTGACCTCATATTATGATTCTAAGATGTGACTCCAGTATAAAACTGTATATGATTTCCGTTCTTCCCCATCAATTTCAAGCTTCAATGATTTATTCAATGCCTATGATGATTGAGATGATCCAGATATCTTGAGTTTTTAATGATTGACATAGTTGAGATGATTCGGGTCTCTTTTGATGTTTGTGAGTCATGTGGATAGACCATAGTAAGTGTAGATGATGAGTCTGATGTTTTGATTTTTTCTTGTTGAATTTCTCAAGCTTAGTGGATAGTCTGCGGTCTTGGTCTAGGTAAGACCTCACACTATGACTCTAAGCCAGTAAGGAAGCCTTAGGGTTGGGGTGCCTCCGTAGGCATGCGATGGAGTAAAATGCATCCTAACTAAGTTCCCAACACGTCCACTAGCTATTTCAAACAACTGCGGTAGTAGCTCTTAGTCTGATAAGGATGATTTTCATAACTGGTCTTTTCTCTTCATCAGAAATTACTGGCGGAACAGTATCTAGCTCAATGGAAACTAAGCTCAATTACAACCAACTCAACTGTATTTCATCTCAACTTTAATTCATCTCAATTTTAGCCAAACTCATTTGTGACTCATTCCAAACTCAAATGTAACTCCTCCAAATTCAATTGTAACTGATTCAGATGTAGCCATAAAGGATTAAGATGTATACATAGATGATTCAGATGTAGCATCGCCAAGTCTGTTGGCGAAAAGTAAACAAAACTCAAGCGGTGAGGTAGCCTACAAAAGATGCTCTTCCGTCTCGTCCTCTAATTGAGAGGGCGGTCCAATAGAGGGATAGGTCTACTCCAAAACTAAGCCACTGAGACGGGTGAGAGAGACTCTTCGAAAAAGTCACTCTAAAAGAAAAACCAGCCTGGTACGGGCTAACGAGCTCGAAAAACTAAAACCAAGGGTCCTCCAGCCTAGGTACCCTAAAGAACAAGGGTTAGCGGAACTGGTCTTTAAAAGAAAACCTGTGGATCCCAAAGAGGCGTAAAAACTGCGAGCGCTTGTGAAAAAAACTGAGAAAAAGACTGGGATCCTAGACCCGCGCACTAAGCAGCCGCTTCCCTAACTGGGCTTCCTAATCTCCTGCCCAACTGAGGGTCACCGCACCCTCGCACAGTCAGGCGTAAAGGTCACCATGACTGGCACTCTTAATTATCAGTCATCAATGACTTGATCCATCATCCTTTCTTAATCCTTTATGTGGTTGATTGTACAGATCTAGGTCTTTTTGATCAACGATCTTATTGATATAAATGATTCAGCATTGATTTCACTTATTCATCTACCCCATAATTTTCAATCTCTTCGATGGTCAACTTTACAATTCTAGGTATTTTATCACTACCTATCTTTGATGATATGTATAAATAGTAGCCTAAAAGAATAATTTATGAAGATGATCGGTCTTTTTGGTCACATCTTATTATTTCTAAAATCATAAGATCATCATCTATGCTTTGGATATGGATCTAGCTAGTCTTTATCATTTTGTTTTATATGGTACCTAAACAAGAATCATGTCTCAATTGTACTAGTTCCAGTTGAGACATCAAAGGAGGGGTGTTTTCTGATCATTTGTCATAACATCCTATATATATATAATAGATTGTATGAATAGTAGACTATACATAATGATCAATTGATTGATGACTTCTTATTCGTAGAGATCTTGAGAAATCATTTGTTGACTTTGAGAGAAGAGTTCTAATATTTTAAAAGATGAATTCTCAGAAGATGTCTATGCTATAAAATATAAAGGGGTTATCGGGAATCTATTACATATCACTGTGAATCGCTTGGACATTGCTCGTGTAGATAGCAAAGTAGATTAGTTCATGGGTCACTATAGGATGTTGTTATAAAGCTACACATATACATTATGATTTCCTCAGCAAGGAATCTCTGGGTTTCACCATTTGTGCATATGTATATTATACAGGTTTTCCTGTAGACAAGAAACCCATGACAAATTTTAGTTTGTAACATGGATGAAACCTCATCACATTGCGACTCAAGAAACTGTAAAAGCTATATGGATAGATCCTTTAGGGCATATGTTCTTATAGGATCCTCTACCCATGCAACCAAATTATGATATTATACTGCATTATTCATAGATACAATATTGTTTTCCACCATAGACCAAACGTATGGAGGTTAATGGTACATGCTTATCTCTTCGAGCAAGTTCATAACAATCACTCTGTGAAGCTCCATGTTAGCTGTTGGAATTCTTGGTTGGTGTGGTCTAATGCTTGTTATGTTTAGAATAACTCAAAATCTCGAGATGTTGTCTACAGCTCATCTGTTGGGGGATATAACATTATTTTGATATGAATTATGTTCACTCTATAAGCATTGACATCATCCTTATTAGGATTTCATCCAAAAAATAATGCATCTTTAGCCATAAATGCATCAAAGTATCTTATGATCGACTTTAGGACTCTCTTTATCATTGAAAATAGTAATTGAACATGTCCTTGATGTAAAGAACATGCAGTTGATTAATAGGAGTCTTGCTTTCAATTATAAAGGTAAGTCATCCTGTTTTGAGGTTGAGTTTTTTTTATAAATTTTAGAGACTCAGTTACTTATATTAGATTCTTTATTTATGAATTGCTTCATCCTTCTCAGGATTCCATAAGAAAATGCATGTAATTTCCCCCAAATTTCTATTTTTCTGTGCTAAAAAAATTGTGGCTAAATGGCATGTACTTTGGTTAATTTGCATGCTAAATCCAAATTTCTATCATCAAAATTTTAAGAAATCAAGAGTATATATAATGGTTGTAAAATTTTGATGAATTCCATGTAAAGCTTCACATTCTCATCTAATTTCATAGGTAATTTAAGGAACTGAATCATGCATGGAAGGCAGCAAGAGGGGGGAGAAAGATTGTACCTTTGATCCTCTAAGTTTGGAGGGTATTCGTGGCTTTATCTAACATACAACAATAGATAAAATACCTGATGGACAACAACATATTAAAGAAAAAAAACCGAATTAGAAACTTCAACATTGACTTTAATGAGAACAAAGAGGAGAGATATATGTACCTTTGAATATCTCCACTTTGGAGATCCAAACTTGCTTGCCACATCCTTTTCTTGATAGGAGCTTCAATTCATTCGGATCCGGATGTTACAAATATAAAATCCTCAAAGGGAGTCTCGTCCTTGAGACTCGTGTCAAGGTCACTTTGTGTCTTGTTTGGATCTTATCTAGCCATAAAAACCTCAAAGTTTTTAAACCCATAAAAACCTCAAAGGGAAAACAAGCCGTGTTCTTTCAATATATATAATTAAATGGGCTTGTTTTGACAATTACCTGAAAGAGTTGTGGGTATAGTACCCGCATATCCACTTATGTCTTCCATGTTACCTCTTTGACATCATGCCGGTGCCATAGCACCTTTATTAGGAGAATCTCTTTGTTGCGAAGCTTTTTTTTCACAACACTATCGAGTATTTGTACTGACCTTCTCTTTGTAAATCAAAATTGACTCCATGTCAAGGTTCTCGTAGCTGATGACGTGGCGAAGGTTGTACTCATAATTCCTTAAATTGATAGGTGTGGAGAAAGGGTTACTTGATAGACCACCTTACACATACGAGTAAAAATTTCAAATGGTCCAACATATCGTGGTGTCAACTTGCTATGAGCACAAAATCTCTGTACTCCCTTAATGGGAGATACTCGTAGAAACACTCAATCTCCTTCTTGTGTTTTCAGGAATTTCCATCAATATGAAGGATTAAGTTAAATATTGATAAGTTACAATTTGAATCGATTAAGAGAAGAGGATCAGATTACATGAAACTCCAAATTTCTTTTCTAACGGTCTGCATAGCTCTTCTAGCAGCTCTGAGTCATCAGAAGCCTTCCCCTTACAAGATCGATCAACAGTTCTCGTAGTCCCTTCTCAAAGAGATCTACAGAGTAAAAAGTATGTTCACCTACCTTACGCCAACTGAGAGGTGCGAGACATCTCCGCCCGTATAGGGCTTCGAATGATGCCATACCAATACCGGAAAAATAACTATTGTTGTGCGGGAGTTCTACTAATGACAGGTGGTCCTTCCAGGATCATTTATACTCTAGAGTACATGCACGTATCAAATCCTCAAGTGTCTGAATAACATATTGTGTATCGTATGTAGAACTCATCTTCATCTCTGTTTATGGTGTTGACATAAGCTGGTACCAGTAGTGAGATATAAACCTCGAGTCTCCACAGACACTACCCCATATGGTATATCATAAAATTTGATAATGTTTTTTTTGGCACATGTAATCTAGCTAGCCTAGATGGAGTGTAGGTCATGTTGATATGTATGAAATGGACTAACTTGGAATCTGTCAACAACATCCCAATAGCATCGTGATCACCTAGTGTCTTTACTAGTCCCGTGACAAAATCCATAGAAGTACTATTCCATTTTTATTCGAGAAAGGGGAGAGACTGTAATAACCATGGTGGTCTCTTGTGTTCTGCCTTGACCATCTGATAGATCATGCACTTGCTAACATAATGTGTTGCATCTCGCTTCATTCCGTCCTGCCAGAATGTAGAACTAGATCCCGATACATCTTTGTATTGCCAGGAAGAATAGACAATCCTGAACTATGTACCTTATCAAAAATATCTCTGCGCTACTGCTCATTGTTGGGTACAACGACCCGGCCAACTTCCCACAAAATATAGTTAGTCACCACCAAATCATCACGTTTGTCCTTGATGGCACACATGCATCTGTCTCAAGTTCAAGGATATGTCCTATATCCTTCTACTATGCAATCCCAAAGACTGCTGAATCGCAGAGGTATGACATTAGATGTGGACGCACTCTTATGAGGATGCCCATCAGTTAAAGTTATGAGTATATCTCATGTATATAGCTAGTTTGTCGAATGTGCGTGAGCATTCCTGCTAAGCGCATCTGCCACCACGTTTCCTGAATGGTAAGAGATCGTGCAGTTAAAATTTTTCAGTAGCTCAAATCTCCTACGTCATCTCATGTTTAGCTCTTTTTAATCATAGATGTACATCAGGTTCTTGTGGTTTGTGAAAATTTCAAAATTCACCTCATATGGATAGTGGTGCCAGATCTTTAAGGCAAATGCAATTGCCGCTAACTCCAAGTCATGAACAGAGTAATTCTGCTCATGCTACCTCAATTGATGTGATGAGTAAGCAATCATGTGATCTCACTGCATTAGAATCACTCCTAAAACTTCTCTGGAAACATCTGTATATACAACATAATCCTGAGTGTCTGAAGGAAGTGCAAGTATATCCGCAGTCGTCAATCTTTCCTTCAGTATCCTGAAGGCTTGTTTACATGGATCATTTAAAATGAAAGGATCTCTCTTCTGTGTCAATCGTGTCAAGAAAAGAATGACTCGGGAAAAACTATTGACGAAGCGTTTGTAATAACCCTGCTAGTCCAAGGAAGCTTTGAATCTGAGTGACTATCTTGAGTTGTTTCCAAGACATGATTGTCTCGGTATTTGCAAGATCACTGCAATACCTACTCCAGAAATGGCATGCCTATTAGAACTCTCATTTGCTCGACTTGGTTTAAAACTTGTACTCTTGAAGTATGTCCATGACTGTCTTTAGATCATTGATGTGATTCCTATTTATTTCAGGAATATATCAACACATCGTTAATGTGTACAATTACAAACTCATCCAAGTATGGACGGAAATCATGTTTATCATATTCATAAAAATTGTAGGGTATTTGTGAGTCCAAGCGACATTACGACAAACTCATAATGTCCATATCGAGTCTTGAATGTTATCTTCAGACTATCTGACTCTTTAATCCTCACTTGATGGTGGCCATGTCGAATGTCGATCTTCGAGGATACCGAAGATCCCTGTAACTGATCAAATAAGTCATCTACGTGTGGCATAGCATAATGATTGTTCACCATTTTTTTGTTCATATGAATGTAATCTATGTACACTGTCATCGATCCATCATTCTTTCTGACAAAATGAACTGGAGCATTTCAAGGTGGAGTGTTCAGCCTTACGAAACCTACGTCAAGTAATTAATGCGATTTCATCTTCAGCTCTCTCAACTCGGTAAGTGCAATGTGATAAGGAGCTATCGAGGTCTAGTCGTAATGTGATCTCAATCTCTCTCTCAGGCATTAAACTTGACAAATCATTTAAGATCACATTAGGGTAATCTGACACTATCGTAATGTCCTGAGCCATCGGCTCTCCATCAGATGTCTCTCGGACAATTGCTAGATATGAATTACATTCCTCATCAACAAGTCTTCGAGCTTTCAACACTGAGATATACTCCATTTTGAAGTCATATAATGTACCCTTATAGGTAATCTCGGATAAGTCCGGAATCCTGAAATCAATCGTCTTCATGAAATAATTACTCATGGCATGATGATCTGGCATTCAATCCATACCAAAAGTTAGGTCAAACTTGTTGAGTTGTAGTAGCAGACAATCTGCTATCGTCTCATGTCCACCAATCAACATTGGTAGCTATCTGACTATTAGTCTTATGATGATCAATTAGCCACATGGCCCATAATGTGATAAGGATGATCTAGGGCATCTGCACCTCTACCAACTGAAGCTAGAAATTCAAAGTTCATTCATCACTCTAGAATCAATTAAAAAGATAGAAAGGTCGGCACTAGACGACATGGTTCTATATAAGAACCAATATCCGTAATTACAATAGTTGATGTTGGCGGATATTTCTATTATGCTTATTCTCTTCTTGGGATACAATATGGAAATAAGTTGCAATTGGTGACATATGTGGTCATTGATTTTGAATGTCATATTTCCCCTTTAGACTCGCGACAAGTCAGAGGACTGTCGCTATCTGATTATTAATGCAATCAGAACTATAATACTACGAATGTATGCAGCAGGGTACCACTGCTCTGATACCAAACTGTGAGGGCCGCTCCTTCTCGGATCTGGGATACTCGTTTACATATTACCCATAATATTATATTCACTAAATATCACATTAGAGAACTAGAAATTAGGGATTTTTTTTCAAATGGCATTCACAAATTTACCAATAAACCACAGAACTACAACATGTCACAATTATATTGCATAAATTTCCATAGCAGTTAACATGTAACAACAGAATTACATTATATACATGCATCCCAAATGTATCATAAGAGAATAAAAGTATTATATAATACCTTGAACAAAACTATAACATACATACCTGATATGTTTTACTGCAGAAACTGACGTTCAACTCTTCCCATACGACGATGCAGGTATTATGCCTGCAATCCATGCAATAGGGAGAAAAGAACATCAATAAATGTTGAGTAAATCTTATTAATTAGAAATAATAGGAAATTTAGTGGCTCCAAAAGAAAGAAAGTAAATTGGACTTGACAATTAAAAATTAAAGCTACTTGCAATGAAACAGGCTTTCAAGTTGTTTAGTATGCACAACCCCAATTCTACTCATCGTACACTAATTTCCCAATATTTATCATTTTTATAAATAGATTATATGATCCATATTTAAATTGTCACCTTTTAATTAATTATAAATCATGTTTAATGGATCTTGAAGATGTGGACGTTGAGTCTTTATTCTTGATCTTTATCTAATCTCTCAGATTTAGTGGATAATCTGGGATCTTGATCTGAGTGTGACCTCATATTATGATTCTAAGATGTGACTCCAGTATAAAACTGTATATGATTTCCGTTCTTCCCCATCAATTTCAAGTTTCAATGATTTATTCAATGCCTATCATGATTGAGATGATCCAGATATCTTGAGTTTTTAATGATTGACATAGTTGAGATGATTCAGGTCTCTTTTGATATTTGTGAGTCATGTGGATAGACCATAGTAAGTGTAGATGATGAGTCTGATGTTTTGATTTTTTCTTGTTGAATTTCTCAAGCTTAGTGGATAGTCTGTGGTCTTGGTCTAAGTAAGACCTCACACTATGACTTTAAGGCAGTAAGGAAGCCTTAGGGTTGAGGTGCCTCCATAGGCATGCGGTGGAGTAAAATGCATCCTAACTAAGTTCCCAACACGTCCACTAGCTATTTCAAACAACTGCGGTAGTAGCTCTTAGTCTGATAAGGATGATTTTCAAAACTGGTCTTTTCTCTTCATTAGATATTACTGGCGGAACAATATCTAGCTCAATGGAAACTAAGCTCAATAAAAACCAACTCAACTGTAATTCATCTTAATTTTAGCCAAACTCATTTGTGACTCATTCCAATCTCAAATGTAACTCCTCTAAATTCAACTGTAATTGATTCAGATGTAGCCATAAAGGATTCAGATGTATACATGGATGATTCAGATGTAGCATCGCCAAGTCTGTTGGCAAAAAGTAAACAAAGCTCAAGCGGTGAGGTGGCCTACAAAAGAGGCTCTTCCGTCTCGCCCTCTAATTGGAAGGGTGGTCCAATAGAGGGATAGGTCTATTCCAAAACTACGCCACTGAGACGGGTGAGAGAGACTCTCTAGAAAAGTCACTCTAAAAGAAAAACCGGCCCGACCGGTACAGGCTAACGAGCTCGAAAACTAAAACCAAGGGCCCTCCATCCTAGGTACCCTAAAGAACAAGGGTCACTGGAACTGGTCTTTAAAAGAAAACCTGTGGATCCCAGAGAGGCATAAAAACTGCGAGCGCTTGTGAAAAAACCTGAGAAAAAGACTGGGATCCTAGACCCGCGCACTAAGCGGCAACTTCCCTAACTGGGCTTCCTAATCTCCCGCCCAGCTGAGGGTCACCGCACCCTCGCACAGTCAGGCGTAAAGGTCACCATGACTGGCACTCTTAATTATCAGTCATCAATGACTTGATCCATCATCCTTTCGTAATCCGTTATGTGGTTGATTGTACAGATCTAGGTCTTTTTTATCAACGATCTTATTGATATAAATGATTCAGCATTGATTTCACTTATTCATCTACCCCATCATTTCTCAATCTCTTCAATGATCAACTTTACAATTCTAGGTATTTTGTCACTACCTATCTTTGATGATATGTATAAATAGTAGAGTATACCTAAGATTAATTTATGAAGATGATCGGTCTTTGTGGTCACATCTTATTATTTCTAAAATCATAAGATCACCATCTATGCTTTGGATATGGATCTAGCTAGTCTTTATCATTTTGTTTTATATGGTACCTAAACAAGAATCATGTCTCAATTGTACCAGTTCCAGTTGAGACATCAAAGGAGGGGTGTTTTCTGATCATTTGCGATAACATCCTATATATATAATAGATTGTATGAATAGTAGACTATACATATTGATCAACTGATTGGTGACTTCTTATTCGTAAAGATCTTGAAAAATCATTTGTTGACTTTGAGAGAAGAGTTCTAATATTTTAAAAGATGAATTCTCAGAAGAAGTCAATGCTATAAAATATAAAGGGGTTCTCGGGAAGCTATTACATATCACTGTGAATCGCTTGGACATTGGTCGTGTAGATAGCAAAGTAGATTAGTTCATGGGTCACTATAGGATGTTGTTATAATGATACACTTATACATTATGATTTCCTCAGCAAGGAATCTCTGGGTTTCACCATTTGTGCATATGTATATTATACAGGTTTTCCTGTAGACAAGAAACCCATGACAAATTTTAGTTTGTAACATGGTTGAAACCTCATCACATTGCGACTCAAGAAACTGTAAAAGCTATATGGATAGATCCTTAGGGGCATATGTTCTTGTAGGAGCCTCTACCCATGCAACCAAATTATGATGTTATACTGCATTATTCATAGATACAATATTGTTTTCCACCTTGGACCAAACATATGGAGGTTAATGGCACATGATTATCTCTTCGAGCAAGTTCATAACAATCACTCTGTGAAGCTCCATGTTAGCTGTTGGAATTCTTGGTTGGTGTGGTCTAATGCTTGTTATGTTTAGAATAACTCAAAATCTCGAGATGTCGTCTACAACTCATCTGTTGGGGGATATGACATTATTTTGATATGAATTATGTTCAGTCTATAAGCATTGACATCATCCTTATTAGGATTTCCTCCAAAAAATAATGCATCTTTAGCCATAAATGCATCAAAGTATCTTATGATCGACTTTAGGACTCTCTTTATCATTGAAAATAGTAATTGAACATGTCCTTGATGTAAAGAACATGCAGTTAATTAATAGGAGTCTTGCTTTCAATTATAAAGGTAAGTCATCCTGTTTTGAGGTTGAGTTTTTTTTTAGAAATTTTAGAGACTCAGTTACTTATATTAGATTCTTTATTTATGAATTGCTCCATCCTTCTCAGGATTCCATAAGAAAATGCATGTAATTTCCCACAAATTTCTATTTTTCTGTGCTAAAGAAATTGTGGCTAAATGGCATGTACTAGGTTAATTTGCATGCTAAATCCAAATTTTTATCCTCAAAATTTTAAAAAATCAAGAGTATATATAATGGTTGTAACATTTTGATGAATTCCATGTAAAGCTTCACATTCTCATCTAATTTCATAGGCAATTTAAGGAACTGAATCATGCATGGAAGGTAGCAAGAGGGGGAGAACGATTGTACCTTTGATCCACTAAGTTTGGAGGGTATTCGTGGCTTTATCTAACATACAACTATAGATAAAATACATGATGGACAACAACAGAAAAAGGGAAAAAACCGAATTAGAAACTTCAACTTTGACTTTAATGAGAACAAAGAGGAGAGAGATATGTACCTTTGAATATCTCCACTTTGGAGATCCAAACTTGCTTGCAACATCCTTTTCTTGACAGGAGCTTCAGTTCATTCGGATCCGGATGTTACACTATCCTAGTTACCAAGGCTATCTTTAGTTCGTTCCTTTCTCGATCTGGTCTTGATCTTCTTGGTCACACCGGTACGAAGTCTGCAAGGTACTCAAGGATTTCAGCGAAGTAGTCAATTAGGGAGAAGCAGAAGAGTAGAGCAGCGGAGTAGAGAAAGAAAGATGGAGTAAAAGGGGAGAAGGACTGGTAGAAACAATCAATCAGTTGATGGTGTCCTTGACTCGATGAGACACTGCTTACTAACCACAAGCAACTATATATCGCGATATGACGCACTCAGCAGCTCCTAATGCTAGGGGGTGACTTCCTGCAAAATATTAATATGTAGACTTTAGACCTAGAAAAAAGGTGGGCAATAATGGATAACTGCTTTTTTACTCTTCCTGAGCAGGGCCTCTGAGGCGAAGTAGTCCAGTCTTGGACATAGTTCGTCGATACAACAACCTCGTCAAGCAGTTCTCAATCAATTCCTGAATCTACTGTCATACTGACTGATATCATACCGCAGAAAGAATTCCATCCATCTTCTAGAGTTCGGGTAGTCTCTTCCCTCCCCCAAAGATATAAATATATAGTAGAAAATGAGGAAATTTACCGTTTGTTGAGAAGCTTAGAAAGACTCAGCGAACAACTGTCTAACCTGTGAACTACTAGGGAATCTCTTTCTTCAGTCTTTCCCTACCGGGAAACCCAGGGCAATCTAATGGAGAAATCCTTTTCCCAAGTTATGGAATGTACTTGAGCAGACTCGATGTCATTTCATAGCTAACTTGGTCCGGGCTTGCTTTGTATTTAATGGGCTTGCCTAACAGTCAAGAAAGTGATCACACACAACCCGAACTCCTGTCACTACCCTCAGGGATCATGACTTTCAGGAAGATGCATTTGAAATCGAATCGAGAAGATTGCTGCGGTGAGGGTATACAAAGCGGAGAGTTAGGTAGGGCATCACAGCGGACAACTAATAAATAAATGGAATTTCAGGCTAGGGGAGGCATGGACTAGAAGAGGGAAGGGAGTCTGGTTACACACTTCCATCCCCTACGATAAGATAGGAAGAAAGGGTGCAAGGGGTGTGATCGTGGTTCTAGGTGAGGAATGGAAGGGCCGCTAAATCCCCAGGGATTGAGATTGAGGTCTTTCTCTCGCTCCGTAAACAATGCTCGCACCATTATTTTATATAGTGAAAGCCTCTCCTACGTCAATTTCTACCTTCTCATCCCCTGAACCCTAATTATATAAATTTATATAATTCCGGTTCAATTCTACATTAATAGTTGATTTAGCCAGCAATAACTAGATAGAAAGGCTTTCTCTTGCCTATTCTCGCTCAGTTGATGGATGTTTTTTGACGCAAGGAGACTGCGAATCAGCGTGATTGCGTGTGTAATGTTTGTGCAATGGTTTTCTGAGGAGATTTTGCCTATGAACTCTCAAGCGTCTTCACCAGTCCCAGCATTCTTTCTTTCTTTTATAAGCACCGTTTATCTATTGGTATCAATTATGCCCTCTCTTCCCGGGAGCTCTATAGTTCGAATCGAAGAAAGAGAAGAGCGAGTCCTAGTTTAACGCTGATGATCATATTATATACTAGTATAACATGCTTAAATTATGTGAAGTACAACATTAATCTTTGATGTATAAACTTCAAATTCACATAAATTGCATCCTATACACAGAGGAGATAAAATCACCATTCACATATAAAAATCATAATCCTATACTGAGAATAATTATCAGACCTATTGTTATCAAAGAAAATGAAGAACTATTGGGCATGCTTATAATATAAAACATCCAACAGATTTCACTTCACCTTTTTATTGGGAAGAAATAGGGAGGGGGTATAGTGTAAAAGACTCACTCTTTATTATCATGCATAGAGCCACCCTTATTATGCTTTCCCCATACAAATAATAAATGCCTCTCCCATTCCCATGCATTCTAGCCAACACATATGCCTTCCCCATGCAAAACCAATTAAGTCTCCATACACTAATAATGGTATTTTGTCTTCACTTGCACGGGATGTCTCCATTATAAAATGATGCCCCTCTCCTCCCACTCCCTCACTTACGCACTCTCCTCTCTATCCCCATTCCCATGCTCTCATTCACGTACTCTTCTCTCACGCCATTCACCTCTCCCCTCATGCACCTCTCCCCTTGGTATTTTCATGCACGTTTACTCTTTTGTTCCCTCTCTCTCGTTTTCCTTCTCATGCAGGTATAGATGAAGATCTAATATCCAGCTTGGTCCTCCAGCCCGTAGCAGCGGCCGTGTGCATCCTCCAGTCCGTACAGCTGTTGCAGGCACTGCAACCACCTGTTGCACGCTTCCCTCCCTCGTGCGGTCTCCTCCTGTATGCTTTCCCCGTGCGCGGTTCACTCTAGTCGTGCATCACCGTGCTGTGCGCCCCCTTTCCTCTCGCGGTCTCCTCGTCGTAGTTCACTCTAGCCGTGCACCACCGTGCACCCCAGCAAGCAGCTCACGCGGTTGTCTCCCTCCCGCGCACCCCCGCGGCCAGCCCTCCTTCGTCGTGACGCCGGATTCCGATAGAGAAGACTCTCTTTCTTATCTTATTTACTTCTTGTAATTTCATCATGATGGTTAAGTTTGTTTAAGATGATTTTGGAAGAAACAATTCTCAATCTTTATATCTTCCTTGCATTTTTGTTGCATTAGTTGTTGTTTAAATTAAGGTGATAGAATGTTTGTTTGGGAATATCTTTTGTTGACTAGTTTTTCTTTATAACATATATTGCAATTCTCCATCCTTATTTGATATAACTTTTACTTAGTAATTGTTCTTCCATCTTAATTTGCAATTCACCCCTTCATTTTATTATTTATTTGCATTGGTGCCCTCCTTCAATTACTTTAAATTCTAGAAAGTATTTTCACCATAGATCACATTCTCTCATATTTTTCTCTCATCGCCATGGAGTAAGATTTGATTTAAGTTTGAAAGAAGAACAAATATCGCAAATTTGCTTGGTCCCTGTGGATTCGATCCTCTACTAGCACTATACAACTCATATTTTTTCCAACATTCTTGTAGTTGTAATATTATTTGTTTGATTGTGGTTTTACGTGAAACAACAACGACATGGTAAAAACAACTTTTTAAACCGCATAAAATCGCATCAACAAAGGCAGAGTCTCAGGTAAGAAGTAATTATACCCATTGTTCGAAGAATCAAGAATAAGCGCAGAGTAGAAGCAAGCGTAGTGGAGCGAGCAACTAGTATATAAAGGCCTTTCACTTGCTAGTTCTTTCCCTGGGTCTTGTTTCATCCATGGACTAAGACTGCGAGTGCTTCGGGGTAAAGGTGTCGATAGCTGATGTCACTAGCCTCTCTGACGTCATTTTATATACTAGTAGGGAGTACGGCTCGACGCGATGGTACCTGAAAAAAAACCTTCCAATCAACCGACTCGACACTGAAGCTAACATGCCCAGCTTGTCGCATAAAAAGACATGACAATCTCGCGGCATGGACTCATCAAGGTCTCAGTGAAGATGAGATTGGTGAAGTAGTGATCTTCCCTTCATTAATTAATTAGAAAAAAGCGAAGAAAGTGGTTCCTCATCGGAACACTAGATTCAATGTAATATAGATAACAGCTCTATTCTCGCAGTACATAGGCATAAGGAGTTTCACTCACACCAACGGAGTCAGCTCACAAGCAGTATGAGCCATAGCTCTAAACCTTGCTTCCGCACTTGAATGCGGTCGAGTTGTTCTATTTAAAGCTGATGTTCATGTTAATAGTTAAGCATTTACTAGATTACATACGAGGAAAGTACTATATCCTGTAGTAGATCTCCTATCCTCTGGTGAACTTGCATAATCTGCATCTTCATAGGCACACAAGTCGTCATGGTCATGCCTTTTCTCCTCTGCCGAACTTTTCCATATTTGATAATAAGACAAACTACATGCCAGTGGCTATAACAGGGCTTCTCCTGAAATTGACTCACGCGACCCTATAGTGACGTCTGACCTGCGCCAAATAAAGTAACTTGCCAACTAGACTCCTATATCGCATAGGGTCATCAAAGTCTTCCTCATATGCTGTCCGAAAATTGACTTTGGGATCCATAGGCAGGCACAGAGGATGGCTTTGGACCTAGAAGACATGTCTCCCCGACTAATTTCCAACACAGGTTTCGATATAACTAGTTCTTATGAGAGACGAGAGAGAAGGGAAGAGACCAACTACAGCAAGCCGGAGCGGGACGAGCGAAGTTCAAAGGTGAGCAGAGGGTTCACTATGCGAGTCGTGCAAGCCGAAGTCAGGAGAAGGGTAGCCAGCCGGTTTGCGATGTGAGTAGGAATGGTGCGATGCGATAGCTGAGCTCGAGAGTGAAGCTCAGCTCCAATGCGCAGGGTTGAGCCAGCGGGTGAACTTAGACGGGGCTAGGTATGGCGTGCAGGAGTGAAAGGAAGCTAGGACTCTCAAGGAGTGTAGTTGAGCCTTAGGATGCAACAGAGTCGAGATCCGAAGCGAAGCCGGTCAGTCCGTCCACCTTTGGTAATCATAGAAGCAGGCCTTCGGGCATAGATATTGATATAATCAGTATTATCCTCTTTCGGGAAGCTAGTATCCTATAAATGATTAAAGCTAATCTGACGGATGTGATCACTTAGGGGCCAGAAAAGGACAAGTCGCATGTCACCATATGTCAAACCAAACCTCATCAAAACCAACCGGGAATTCCAACAGACTTTTTTTGCCCAAGAAAACCTCACACTCTTAGAGTGGAAACAAACTGCAACTATATATTCGCTGCTTTGCAACACAAGCCTCACTCCCTCACTCTTACTAGCTGTCGCGCAACCCGATCTCCACTTAATTAATCTCAGTACTCCAGGCTTCTGAGAAGAGAAGTTCGGTGATTTTTTTTCTTTTTCTCTGTAGTCTCTTCGCTAACTCTGATCTTCGTTAATGGGTAGAACTGTGGGGGATTGGACAAGCGGGGAGACAGGTTCTTTACTGACCGCTAACATTTTCTCTTTTTTTCAGGAATTCAAAAGAATGAGGCATAGTAAGCAGAGAGATGCGGAAGAAGACGATTCCCTTAGACTTCCCAGGCTTGAATCTAGTCGGACCCATCACAACTCTTCTCAGAGATCTCTTCAACCCGCGGATGTGAATGAAGCATGCGTCGCAATATATAAAACAGCGTGGGCACGTACTAAGCAGCTTTAAATCATCCTAGCCGTTGAGCTCCTCTCTGGATGCATCTTGGAAGAAAGTCGTCTATCCCTGGCTATATTTCTACTTTTTTCTTGTCTCCAACTCTCTTGCATTAGAAAGAAAGCCTACAGACCTCCCTCACCGACTGATTGGATTATTTACCTATGCACATCCATCTTTTGAAGGAAAAAACATTATATTCTCAAAAAGCCTCTGACACTCCTACTAGAATATATTGGGGCATCCCTCCTTCACCTTGAAAGATCATCCCAGATGGTCTATACTCTTCCCTACGAGCCCTCAGTGTCGAGGTAGTTGGACAGAGAGAGTCCGTTCTCCCCCTCTATAGACCAGTAAGGGACATGGAATACATGGATGCTCACTCTGGACCCAGCACTGAGCTTCCGCTTCACCTTCTAGTTGCTTGGTGTAGAGAAGGGTGTCCTCGTCGGAGAGAATTGCCTTCCCCTATCTCATTACCTGGCGTCTTCTTCCTATCCCTTTCCGCTTTCATATGCTTTAGCCCTCTTCTTAGTTAGTAGCATACGACTCGCTTACCCCTTTCTTTCCCCGTAGTTCATCACTTCTTCCTTACCTTAGACCACCTCACGTGGTAAAGATAGGAATGGGGTCTTTGCATACTCGAAAAAGGAGTGGAATATATAATAGGCCCCTCGAAGACTCATTTCCAGTTATCATAGTAGGTTCAAATAGGCGGATCAAAGCATGACCACTTTTTCATTAACTTGAGATCGATTTTTGATTAGCTCATGGGATAGCTACCACTCACTCTACCAGCTTCGCACCTCCTTTCTAGTTCTAGGCATGAACAACACTTCTTATACATCCTAGGTGGGCTTTCCAGCTAACGATATTCCGGACAAGCGGGAAGCGGCGAGAGTCTCTTCCAAGCGTCAAGCTAAGGGGGCTAGGTCTAGATGAGGAATGAGAGTCTCAACGGTAAAGCAGGTCTCCAAGCCCTCAAAGAAAGCCTGGCGCGGGAATGCATACTAGTCCTTACTTGTCTTAGTCCTAGGAGGAGCTTCATTTCCATTGTAATACAGGGGTTGATCCTCTTATATAGATACCTACTCAACTTAATATATTTGAGAGAAATACCCCCTCTCCCTTCTTTAAAAAAGAACATCATCTTCGTGCACTAGCTGGCTATTCTGACCTTGCCTTCTCAATCCACGAGGCGGACACTGAATCAACCACTCCATGCCCCGTCCTACGACATATTTGAAAGTCTAATTGTCCCCGAAAGTCGATCCTGGTGTTAAGAAGATGGTTTATAGTCCGGACGAGGAATAAAAGAGAGAAGAGCGGGATAAGCCAAGCAGCAAAATCGCACACGTCAAAATCATAGTTGTCAGGCATGGACTTTAGCCTACATAAAGGCAATTATCGACTGCCCATTTATTTATCTAGTACGAATTCATGCCACGAAGCGCGTTCAACTCTCTTTATTATCCATCCATCAGAGGAATAGTCAGACCTGATGCAGTACCTGCTGATATATAATTGCTGTAGAAAGAAGGCATATTAGATCCTTAGCTAATTGAATAAGACCCTCGACGCTTCCATCTAGATAATCAAATATACCCATAGCAGTAATGGTATATTAGAGTTGCGGTAATGCTATATTCAAGTGACGAAAGTCAATACATAAGAGTCATCTATCAGCTCTGAACCTCCGGATTCTTTCTGGACAAAGGTTTCAATCTTTGCTATTATATATTCTAGTTCTAAGGAAAGAGATTGATAGTTAAGCTCTGGGTTTCGCTTACGAAAAAAGACTTCCCGATCTGGGCATTCATCGAAGGGGAACTATAGAAAAGGCCTCCTCGATCGCTCTACTTACTAGATATATAGTTGGAAGTTGACGAATCGTGCCTAGGTAAGAGTCAGCTTGGGAAAAATTCAAATATGTATAAAACTACGGAAATTTATAGAAATAGGGGGGCCTCTTACTAGTCTAATGCTCTTGGTTTGACCTTCAACCTGCGGGGTGCTTGCTTGCAGCTTGCCTTTCCTCCGCCTTCTCAGCAAGCAAACGGGAAAGCATGGAGGAAGGATTCTCTCTTCTCTTTCCGGGGGGTTGGGGAAGGACTCTCAGAAACTGCATGCCCAACGTTGTTAAAGATAGTCACGCGAAAACTGCCATCGACATCCGGGACAGGAAAGCATCAATCACATCTTTCCTTGGCCTAAGGCATAGATATAAGTGGGTCGCGTATCGCACCGTTAATGCTACCACTACCTACGTCCAGTCCTTGGAAAAGTCAGCATCTTCCTCTCCTTTCGCTCGAATCTTTCCTCTGTATTTTAGATAGACATAAGATAGATATATATAGTAGTAGAATCGCCCTTTGACTATATATATCTATCGCGTTGTCGAGTGGGGTTTCAAAGCAAGGAAGGAAGTTTTAGTAGAAAGTTGCTTCGGAGAGAGCTCTATCAGCATATCGCAGGCTTGTATTATCTACTTGAGGGAATCGAGTCAGCAGTTAGTTAAGAGGAAAGAAGGTAGTCCTTTGCATAGGATGTTGGGCATGTTTCTTGCGGTGGGATTGAGGTCTCCCCGCTTGCTCACTCAGTAAGCCTATTTCTCGTCTCATCAGGTGGTATCATTGTGCTTGGTCTATCTGCTGCCACAGGTTGATTGAGTCTCATAGCAGCCAACGGATCAGAAATACTTAGAGTTCTATGCAATGCTGATATTAAACTTAAACAACACAAACGGGAGGTCGGGCGGCGACGCCGCTGCCCGCACTAGGAGGAGCGGGGCGTGCGGCGGTGGGGGGGGGGGAGCGTCGCAGTGGGAGAAGGGGGTCGCAGCAGAGCACAGGCAGCGCGGGGGAGAGGGAGGCCACCTGCGGGATAACAGCGGGCGGAAGAGAGGGCAGCTACCCGCGGGCGAAGGGCCAGCCACCGCAGGTGGCTGCGGCAGGGCCCGGCGGTGCTGGGCACGACTGGAAGGAGGAGGTACGGGCGACCGAGGGTTGACGTCGGGCGGCTGGCGGGTTGCGGGCGCCAGCGGCTGGAGTGGCTGTGGAAGAGGGTCGGCAGCGGCGGAGCCACTGTGCTCCTGTTTATTTTTTTGTTTTTTTGTTTTTATTTATTTTTTTAATTTTTTTGAATAGTACAGAAAATAAAAGAAATAAAATAAAAAATAGCAGTAGAGAGGGATTATGAAGAAGATGATGGAGGTGGTGATGGAAATGATGGTGTGGTGGATAGAAAAAAAATAATATGGTGATGAGACAACAAGGAAATAAAACATTGGATAAAATAAAATAACAAGAGAAATGAGAAGAAATACTTACCTGATATTCTCCGGATTTGTGGAGCATCTACGCTGGATTCCTATCGTCGCCTCGATCCGATTGGTGAAATAAAATTCGGAGAAGCTGTGCGAGCTCTATGGGGAACTCGTGACGCGGAGCGGAGCTCCGCGGATCTCGCCTGAAGAAGGTCGTCGCTTGAGGAAGATGCCTCGTCGCTGTCACCAACAAAACACTCCAATCTCTCTCCTTTTTCTATTAGAATGGCGGATAGGGAAAAATTATGGATGTGGAGATTAATATAAAGAGAAGAGAAAGGGAGGTTAGAATGGAGGTGGTGTTGAATGGGAGGTTAGATTAATGGTGGAGTTGAATGGAGGTTAGATGAAGAATGTGGGGTGGAATGGGAGTTGGTTGTAGAAAAGAAGAGAGAATTTAGTGTAGAGAAAGGGAAAAAAATAAAAGGAAAATAAAATAAAATAAAGTAGGCTACTTTAAATATAATACAATAAAAGAGAAGAAAAAGAGTGGGGAAAAAGGTTGATTGAGTCTCATAGCTGCTCTCCAGAGTTCTATAGACTTCTGAGGTAGTGTATAGCACGAGGATACTTAGAGGCAAAGTGGATTCAATAAGCGAAGCAGGAGCTGACGGAGGTACCTAAGAAGTGGATACGGAGATCAAGTGGATAACCAGTCTTCGAGCTCTTGATC
This sequence comes from Ottelia alismoides, assembly GCA_037367405.1. NCBI lineage: Eukaryota > Viridiplantae > Streptophyta > Magnoliopsida > Alismatales > Hydrocharitaceae > Ottelia > Ottelia alismoides. The sequence goes on from JAZKJV010006997.1 coordinate 96,904, forward strand.
CACACCCTTCAACTAATAGGCGAAAGATGGGAGGTCAGTGATGACAAGCTCAGTAGGAAAGTGAGGTCATCAAGGGGTGATGGCAGTCTGATCCGAGGTGGCCACTATGCGATATTCTAGGCATAGAAGAAAAATGGCCCCAAACCTCTATTTAAAGCTCGTGATGGTGCGGAATGCATGGTGTCGTGCTGAAAAGCCTTTTTCTGAGGGGATTGCTGTCACAGGCCTGGTATTGGGGACTAGTACTCTTCCACAGCTGGCATTCCTGCTATGCCGACAGAGGGTCGGACTGGAGTCTGAGACCATGCCCTAGACTATAAGGGAGGCCTCGATTGAGAAACGCCGATGAGGCTAGTGCCTTTGAGGTAAAGAAAGAAGTCATCCAAGGTCTCAAACCACACACACACACATATATATGAAAAACAACACATCGTCTTTTCGCTGCTTTATTGTATGTATACATCTATCCCGACGGTGCCGATATGCGCGTCATTCCCATTTTCTTTTGTATGGCGGGAGGTAGAGGTGGGCCGAAGAGAGGTGCGAGCCCCTAATATATAATTGGGGGATATATAGATGCGTCATTGTAGGGGCCCCGTAATATATAATCAGGGGAATTCAACATCAATCTCTTTATATACAATGTTTGCAATTATATAAATATGTTCTCAAAAGTCAGAGTGCGTCATATATAGTAGCAGGGGATTCTCCATTAGAGGCCCACTATACTAGCACCTCCCGTAAGTCCTCTCGATTCGGAAGGGGCACTGGACCTTCTAGTAGATAGCAGTCGTCACTCGTAGGGTGCTAGGGCTGGGTAAGGTTGACTTCTTCCCCGAATACCCGAGACTCAGAACTATAGAAAAGGGCAGAAGCAGAGGATCGACTAGACGAGAAAAAAGGATACATCAACGCAGAGTGCAATACCCATCCCGCATCCGTGCCATCCAGTGCGGCCTTCGGCTATCTGGATGGCACAAAAGTCATGTGACATCTGTGTGACCCCGACAATAGACATGATAAAGGGAACATGAAAGGTTTCTATAGGATAGGATTTGAGTGTAAGTTACACGGAACACAAACTAAGCGGGTCCAGTGGTGGTGAATAGTCTGACTCTCTTCTTGAGTGGAGGGGAGGAAAGGAGGAATTCATCCGCCCGAGGAGAGGTGCTTGCGTCTGATTAGCTAGTTGTTGGTGAGGCAATGGCTTACCAAGGGATGATCAATCAGTAGCTGGTCCGAGAGAGGGGATGATCAGCCACAAGACTGGGACTGAGACAGGGCCCTGAGTCCCTGCCCCTTTGCCTTTCTTTGAATTTTCATAATCATGATAGTAGACCACAGTTTTTTGCTTTCTCTCTTTCTTGAACCTGCTCTAGAACAACTATATGACGATCTTCAAAGGCTCAAAAAGTTGAGGTAGAAATTGGAAAAAGCCCCCCAGAACCCCACCCCCCGAATATATAGTAGCCCCCATAGCTATATATCACTGATTCGATGATTTTGAGAATATTCTCATTATAGTTGCTCTCACCAATTATATAGTATGAAAATGGTATATAGTGAAAATTGTTTGAAAATGTTCTCGTAGCCCGTGACTTTCATAGCTTGCTCAACGCACCTTAACTGCTTTCGCTCTCCCCCCCCCCCGTCTGACTACACCCGGAACCCCCTACGGCCGGTCTTTCGAGAAGCAAAGAACCCGATCCAAATAATTGTATATAGGATCTGTCACTTCAGACAGGCGTCTCCTATATACAACTTTTGGTGACGAAATTCTTTGCCTTGACGGGAGACCATGGATGTCACTTATGTGATCCTCCACCTCTTATTCAAATTGTAATTAATCATCGTGAATCATATTCACATAATTAATTCTTCCAAGGAAAATACACATCTATTCATAATAGATTGTTTCATAGGATATAATTAATTTAATCACATTAAATCAATCATCAATCCTATTACCAATCAACAAACTTTGAATTTTACTTGAATAGTAGGTATAATCTCAAAGTACGTATTATTTCGAATTTTAATAATTAGAAATACACTTTGATTTCTCCGGCATTATCCAATCCCTACCCGTTGTCATGGCCAGTACCGGCGAGAGTGGGACGGACCACATACGTTGCAACCCGCTACCCCAGCGATCTCCGACTAGACACCATATCTACCTCAGGAAAGGATAATGCCAGATAGATCATCATGTACTTTGAGATGCTCATCGGTCTTTCAACCGAAATCATACCATATAATATACATCAAAACCTTTTTGATTATATTATAAGGAGATTTGCTAAACAAATCCCCAATCCTATTCAAGCAAGAGGTTTTGCATGAAAAAGTTGTCCTACAACTATTGTAGGATGACCTAGGGTTTTACATGAAAACAATGTTTGTTGATGATTTCAAAGTTAACCAATGATCAAGATCAACTATCTTATCATTATGGTTTAGTGGGATGTCATTCAAGGAATTGATTATCATCTTTAAATATTCCACAAATATTTATCAATAATCAATTTCAGAAAATTAACAATTAATTTTCATCAACATTTATTTGAATGACTATCACAAGGTTCATGATCAAAAAATGTCAATTTCCAGCAGTTACCCCTTATCACTAAAATTAACTTATCTTGATCAATTTAAATCCAAAATTCGCAAAATTAGTGCCCTAAGATTGCCAACTTGATTTATAACAGAACCTATGTGATATTTCACGCATTTCGAGGCGTAATAAAACCGTAATTAACAAATTAATCACGTTCTGTTCTGCAGTTCCCGCAACTGTGAGTACATGCATATTCAAAAGGCCATATCTTGAGCAAATTAAATCCAAATTTAGTAAACTCAAGACCTATGATTTCCTTGTTTAATGGGGAAAAAAATCAATTGATATTTTGTGTTTAAACAATTTAAACAGTGCCGAAAAAATCAATTAGACAGAGTTGCGAAAATTCAAATGCGCCAAAATATTTTCGCGACCATTTCAAACCCAAGTCGTCCATGGTTCATGGATCATATCCAAAACCTTTTTCGACCTAAGGCTCTGATACCAATTGAAGGATATTGAGAATCCTCAAGCGCATCACGGAAGCGTGATGATCGCATCGAATACAATCGGGGCGACTAGTCGTACTAGTCGCAAGATGCAGCGGAATTTAAAATTTTTAAATCAAATGATGAAACCACATGATCACGAGAACACTTCTCGGATCGTTTCATCAAACCACAAAGTATAAGGAATACCTTTGAAGCGTGGTTGTGATCGCGAGATCCCAAACAAGAGATCCTCCTGTCTCAAGTCCGATCCACGAAGAACGCACTTGCAGACACGATGATGAGTCGCGTTCCTCCCGCAATCCTCGATGAAGATCCAAGCAATAGATCCCCTGATTTCGTCAAGCGAAATCCGTCGTCTTCCTCTACAACAAGTAGCCATGAAGAAGAAGGAGATCCTCGAGTCGTCGAAGGCGAAGGTGAGAACTTCTCTCCTTTCTCAACAATGGTGGTCGGCCACCCTTTGGAGAGAGAGAGAACACGAGAATGAGAGGGAGAGAGAGAAGTAGAGTAGGCGTCTACTTGGTGTACCCTTCAAGGGCTAGGGCTACCCTCTTTATATACTAGTTTGGGATCCAATGGATCTCAATCCATGGCTCTCATGGATCCAATGGTCATTGTAATCCAAGAGCCATCCAACGGCTATGATTGGTGTTGGGTAAAAAACCAACAACATTAATTTATATTAAATTAAATATATGTTGAATTATTATCAACACAATTTAATTAACATAAATTAATTTATTAAGAGATAATAAGACAACAAATAAGAGGAGACAACAACCCCTCCTAAAATCAAGGAGGCGTCACCTATGACTAAGTCATAGGTGACGCCACCTATGATTATAGGTCGTTTTGTCTCCTTTTATTTATATTATTATTTCCTAATTTTTTGCAATAATTATTATTGCAATAATATCCACCAAATTAATTCGAAATTAATTTGTGAATATTTCAATCATGCCATTGAAAAATATGTGAATCATATTCACATCCCAAACTAATTTGTAAATCACATTTCCAATTAATTAACTAATGTGGATCCAATCCACATTAATAATTAACAAATGTTATTTACAATATTTCTCTCTCTCTGATATATTATAAATCTCATTAATATTATACGTAGATATTCTGGATATCACTATCCACGATCTGCTTATCCTTGATAATTAAATCCCATTTAATTATCTTGGACAATCATTCTCTCAACATGAATCTTATTCATATTGTTCTTGATCATTAAATCTCATTTAATCATCAATACCTTCTTGCTTGGATACTAAATTCATCACAGGAACTATTTTTGAACTCCTTCAAGAATAATGTGCCTTCTCCGCAGATACTTGGAGATAAGGACAGGGCGATTGTATTGTTCCATGTATAATGACTTGGATGTTGAGATCTCAACTCAAATCCAGATCTAACGGGCCTCCCATAGATGTTTGATTAAATCAAGTCCGTATACTTAATCTTCTCATTGCATCTGAATCACATTCAGATCAATGTCCATCACTTGGACTAAGATCAAGTTACTTCTCTACTGAGAGGAGTCACTAAAATCCAGACCTGTTTCATCACTCCCTCGGACTGGAAGTGTCATGGTTATACAATCGTTTATGATCACATCACCCTCAGGTATTCCCAATACCTGTACATCCTGCATACTGGAAGACTAATGATCAACCTGAAGATGAAGATCTATTTTATATTGTCTTCTTCATGGTTTGATCACCAAGTTTCTCAATCTTGGTCATTGGGATTTGGTATCGATCATATGCTTTCCCAAAGCATATATCATACCTTCAAATTCTTGTCATGCTTCCAAAGCACGACGACCATGCATGGAATTTGATCAGTCCCAATACCTCATGAGTGAGCTCATGTCTTCCGGTTCACAAGTGAACCTGTATGATCTCTTTGAGAGATGGTATTACTCATATGCCCTTATATGCACACCAGCTCGCCGGTGTATAGACCTTGATTAGGTCATCAACCTAATGGTCTGCCAAATGTACATACTCAGACATATAGTAACACATCTGTCTCTAGTCATAGGATGTGTGCCTATGCTGTGACAGTATTCAACATAGGACTTAGGTTATCTCGATCTCGCTGAGTCAACCCATTGACTTAACTAATCTGACACCTCCGAATCACTATTCCCATGCAGAGGACCTGCATCGAGAGGTCGGTCAGAAATCAGCCTATGCGAGAAAGGATTGCCATCTCCTACTCAAGCTAGAGATCATCTCTTAATAATCATTTGACAGTGCTTGATGAGTCCTCTATCTAACCCATTAGATATTCATCCAAGCACCAGCCTCTATGATTCATTTAATGAATCAACAGCTGTATGATCATTAAGATGGCTATGGTACATAACCCTAATTATACAGAGGGACCTATTATGCAAATTATTTATTCTTCATTTCAGATCAGGGAATGATACTTGCAATAACATTTATTGCATAATGGCTCGTCGTGGGGTCGTATGTCCAACAGTCCTCGGAAAGACCGCTCCTTTTCTCACTGACAAATTGCTTAGCCTTCCGCGAATCACTAACTAATTGCTTAGCTCTCTCAGCCATTTTCTAGTCTCTTCCTTTTTAAGCCCCCATCTCCTAGTCTAGTCTCCGGAGGAAAGACCAGACCCTAGCCCTTCAATCCGATCTTCTTAGCAGCTTGTTAAACATCATACCTTCAGCCCTTAACCTGACATCACCTACCGTACTATGTCAACAATTCCCTCAGTCACCTCCCTGAGCTCGCTCTTTTTCTCGCTCCTACAACTATATATTAATAAGACGGCTTACTCCAGCGAGCATGTGTCGACTGCTGCGAGCGATAGCGAGCTTGTTTTTAACCCCACTCTGCAACTATATACTCATATTACGTCTTGTTCCCTACGTGCCTTATGCTCGGCTTGCACGGCTCTATCCTCGCAGGAAAGGACTGGGCAAAGCTATCTTGGGGAGAGGAAGAAGCCCTTATGGAAATGCAGGACCTGACTGGACGGGCAAAAGCAGACCCCCTCCCTGAGTGGAACAATTGAGAGGTTCAGGAAGCAAGGACTATCAAGCACCCGGTGGACCTCCTTACTACGCACCATCATTTTCACCAACTCTGTTTGAGGCGTACCCAACGGGTCCATTACGTCCCCCTCGAATCCAATAAGCGAGGCCAAAGCCGCCGCACATGAGAGTGAAGGGGGCATAGAAAAAAGATAGCTGAAGAAAGGAGTTTTTCCGCGTTATAGTTACTGGAAGATCCACAGAAGCCTTAGATATCAGGGCCTAGAATCATGAGGAGACCAGCATCCCCTCAGCCTCCTTCCAAATCTATAGGCCAAGCGTTTATACTAGTTCTGATGTGACTATTTATTTATTTGACTTTCACAGACCGGATCAGAGGACAAAGCTAGCCCTCAGACCGAGATCCCGAAGGGCCTGAAAGAAGGTGGGCCGCTAAAGCAACCAGCCTATAGTTCCCTGCCCGCTCACCAGATGTACTACCAAAGAGCATCTCATCCGCACAGCACAGATAGGAAATTCCCACTTAGATAGAGAAAGCCATTTATGCCCTATAGAATGAGCAAGCTTCCCCAAGTATAAAGAAGTGAATAAGGAGAGGAGAAATGGGACTTCTCTCGTCTGACTCTCACCCGCCAGAGAGGTTCAAGGTGCGGGGCAGGTAGGACCAGGTGTGGAGAATCGCGCTCTGTCTCGTCAGTCTTGGGGAGGCCTAATTGACGCACGAGCATGAGGAAAAGCGAGAGAGAAAGCGCAGCCCTGAGGTGAGGGGTCAGTCTCATATTAGAGTCGGAAAGAGGTACGAAAAGGTGGGCAACATTCTCAAAGCGGACCTCCACGGCCCTAGAAGCAGGAGTCCATGCCACTCCTGGCCCACTACTGGAGGCTAGCATATTCTAGAACCCAGCTTTCATATATAATTAGCTCATCCTGCCCCCCAATATCTAAGATCTTTCCCCGGTCTAGCACTCACTCACTTTTGCCTAGAGCAATTATCTGGGATCGACCTTACAAATGAAAGGGTCGACTCCTACATGCACCCTGAAAAATCCAAGACATCAGGCGAAGCCAGACAGAGACCATTTGAAGAGGGAATTATATGCATATGAATGTGGACTTAGGATTTGATCTCATCCGTAAAGAGAATCAGAATAGTGATTGATAGCGCAACAGAGGAGTTGGTAGCCAGGACAGTCCTGTCACTAAGACGTCCTGCAAACCCGATAACTTCAGCCATCTGAGGCTGAAGCTGAAGGGAACCAGAACCTACCTGAAACCTGAGGCTATTTGCGGTCCATTTAGGCTCTCTTCCTTGGTTGTCGAGGCCTGACTCGAAATTGAGTGATGTAGTATTAGATACCACTATCAAAATAGGGCTTTTCTCTTTTCGAGAGATTTTCCCTGAGTCACTGTCTCATTCGGAGTCCGGACTCAATTATGAGTAGGTAAAAGAGAGCAGCTTTGAATCATCTCTCTTTTCTTCTTCCTGAGAGAAAGGTTCTTGTTTGAGGTCCTTGACTTCTGAAGAGGATTCAGAAGTAGTTTCAGGACTCTCCTGACTCCCCTAAAATCGAAGTAGTGCAACCATCTTGAAAGTGAACTTGAAAGGTAGGAAGGGTGATGCGAGATTCGTCATAAGAGTAGAGGAAATCAGGCTGTGGGAAAAGGGAGATTAGTGACCTAGCTTTCACCCGACTTGAGTTTATGACATATTTTGCCTGAGATTTTCTTGAAGGGCCGGCCAGCTCTTTGGAAAGAATGTGGGGATGAGGGCTTGTGACCTCGATGAGTAAGGCTGTCGAGTCTTTCCCTTTCTGTCTAAGTCTCATAGCACTTCAGAGAGGAAGGTTCCGTCTTGATCCCACTATTCTTGGACAAGTAATCCCCTCAGCTCCCTAATAAGCACTGAGGGCTCTAAGAGGAAGTCTTGTTCAGACCCGCATTTGACCTTTTCTATAGTCGGGAAAGAAGGCAACATTATATATATTAGCCCCAGAATGGAGCAAGACAAAAACAGATATGCAATGAGATAGAATGAGGTTAGTGAACTTACCAGAGAGGCTAGTCTGACTCTGCATGTGAGACCCTCGTCTCAAGACAATGAAGAAGGGAGAAAACCTGACGTATAAGAGCCTCCACCAGAGAGAGGCGACCTATCCTTCAATTCCACTGACTGGGACCCAGGAGATTAGTTCCTCGATGAAATCACAAAAAAGGCTTTGAGATTATTAAGGGATCAATATGGAAGTTAGAAGAGATCAACAAAGTAGAGTTGAAAATCCCCATCATTTTTTCGTCCTTCTCATAGATCGAAGGCCCCTAGTCCTTTCTCATAGGTTGAAGACAGATGCCCCTTGCCTTCGGGGGACTGGCTGTCGATTAGATGTCCTAGCCCAGCAGGCAGACTCGATGACCCAGACTTAATGGCGAAGAAGGTTGTAGAGGCTGAAAAGATAAAAGAAGACTGGCCATCAAGCGAACTTATATACAATGAGATAGAATGAGGGAAAGAGATTGAAGAGCGGCAGAACCAACTTTCATTTAACCAATGACTACGCCCCCAACGGTGAGAAGTACATAGAAAGGGGCCGGAGGTGAGTTAGTACGAGGCGCTAGATCTTTTTTGAAAGTCTCACTATATATCTGGGTGCTTACACTACTTACTACTACTTACCCCCTACGAGAAGGAAGGGACTCCAAGGAGGTTGAAAGTCAGTAAGGAAAGAGCCGCTAGCTCTCACCTATCGCAATGAGGGAAGTAGTAAAAGATTGAGGGAAAGAGGTCAGGTAGTTGTAGTCGTTTCAGAGGTCCTCCCCCTTCTTGCTTCGTAGACTGAACGAGCAAAGAATAGATATGGCCGAACAATCTGTTTGAGCCTCCGCCTGTGACAATCTGGTTGATGTCGGTCCCCGCCCGTGACAATCTGGTTGAGCCTCCTCCTGTGACAATTTGGTTGAGCCTCCACCTCTATGTATTAGGTTACCCTCCGATAAACGGATAAGGGGAAGGGGGAAAGGTCACCCTCCGATAAGCAAGGTGTGAGGGTTGATAGAAGCAGTTGGCTAGCTGTGGAGGATTTCCCCTTGCAGATGTTTTGTTGAGGAAGACAAGCAAGTAAGGCTAAAGCAGCGAGAGGAGGTTTTTAGGGAAAGCTAAGCTACTTCACAAGCCAGCAACCTTCTTTTCCCTTTCGAAAAAGCAAGCCAGCGCGGTTAGAGTCTGGGAAGTGAGGGTATTTTCTTATCTGATTCTCGCTTTCCCGGTAGATGTCATTAAAAGGTCGTTGAAGGAAAAGCGAGGGGTGCGTTGCGAGGCGCGCGAAGGAGATGTTTTCACTTCACCGGTCATTGGTTGCAAGTCAGTTGTTAGTGAAACAACGCTTCTAAGTTTAGAAAGAAATGAGACGATTTGCTATTCGCGTCTTGATCCTCCATCTACTAGCCTTCTTTCATAGTAAGGAAACACATGAATTAGGAATGAATGCATGATCAGACTTCCCCAGGGAAAATCATAAACATTCGGGTTTGAGGTCAATTAGGACACCATCAATCACCTCTTCCCCTCCCGTCCTTGCCCGGGGGAGATGAACAAAGACACCTGTCGAGGACACGGACGAGGGAAGACAGACCCTCAGCCTCCTCGCTCGACAACGCGGCGCTTCGTCCCCTGACTATATATTCCCTCGAATATCTAGTTGGGTAATCTATATACTTTTAAAACAAGTTCCTATACTAGATAATACAAACTTTTTTGAGATCAAAGTTATATATCGCGTTGATATTACAATTATGTGGCTTTCATATATTAGTAGATATATAAATGAAATTCTATCTTAGAATAATATATCACGTAGGTATTTATTTGAACTTTTGAGGGAATATATTTGACAAAAGAAACTAGGGCCCCGTGAAATCAAGAGAATACCTACTCGTATATAAGAGAGAAATACCTGCTCCAATTTCTGGTTATTTAATAAGTCTAGTGAGAAATGAATTGATTAATGTTAGTACTAAAAAAGACTATATACTTTTTATTTAATATAAAAGAAACTCGATGTGAGGGTGGATGATGGACCTGCCTTTTCTATTCCCTTACTCTTAGACGTCTTGCTCTCATTCGGGACATAGGCACAGAACTCGCAGGCCTTCTTTCTTGCTTTATTAAGGGATCTTTTTATTGAGGTTGACCACTCTGGCACCCATTTCCTTTTTTGCGTTGGCTTAGGGGCTTGCTCACAGGGGGGAATTGGAATAGCACTATAAACTCCTCCGAGAAGGGAAGTATGATACGTCCTCTGAGAAGTCTGACTCTGGGACAAAGACTACCCGTACTGGCTCACAAAGAAAATAGAAGGTCAAGGAAGTAGATTAAGCTTTCAAAAATAGCTGCAAAGGAAAGAAGAAAACTAGGATTTGTTCCAGGGTCAAGTAGCACTTTCTTCTTCTTTCTAACTATTTGATGTCAATACTCTTCTATCCTATTAGCCCTTGCTTTCTTTATCATAAATCTGAGTGCTTAGTCATTTTCAACTAACATATTTATATAGTGGCAAACATTCTGAAATTCTTTAACTCAGGCTTGTCCCTAGCTTCACTGGAACAAGGAAAGCACTAAAGACGAAATAGGAGACGAAAATCACGACGGAAGTCCGAACACATGCAACTGGCTCGCTGAGCGGGTGGGTCAGAGGGGGGGGAAGAGTCTTTTCTTCGCTTGGGAAAGAAAAGATTTGTCCTCTTACCCTTGCCCCTGCCTGGGAGAGCGTGAAAGCGGTAGTAATTGATTAGAATAGTCCTAGGACTCTTCTTGATCTTCACTCAGTAGGAATGGCAGAAAGGGACTCCTAGATTAGGGTACTCTTACAGAAAGATTAAGGAACTATACAACAGCCCTCAGAGTCGACCACCCGATTGAGACGGGGGGTTACAGGGGGACTCCTCTGAAGACTCTGACCGGTAGGCATCTTCCCTATTAAACCTATCAATGGCAGCCACCATATTCATATTAGGACGCTATTCAATTTAGCTAAACCTATTCCTGTCTCTCTCCTACGATTTCAAGTTCGCTGAGGGCCCGGACCTCCGTCTATCGCCTGCCCCTAGTCTAGCATATCAGACAACTAGGATATATACCAGGCAACTTAGAAATTATATACCAAGCTAGTTCTCATATATAAGTGGCAAATTTGCGAGGGCTTATCTTGATTTTCTTCATTTATATAATAGCAAGCATTGATCTCTTTTTTTAATGATAATCGCGATAGTTTTTTTATATCTATTTGCATTTTTGACGAGGCGGGGAAGGCAACTAGATATTTGGGGCAGTCTCGCATACGAGACCTAGCCCTGCGAGACTCCGAGAGTCCATAATATATAGTCAAAAGCCTAGCTAGGACTCGAGCATATTCGCAGCTATATTTTCTGTTTGATATAAATAGTGCTAATTATCAAAATCTATGCTAATCGCGAATTCGATTTTCTATAGTTATCTAATTATTTAAACTATACTATCGCGAACTGTTATCAATATGCAGATTATATAAAAGATGATAAATAAAATAGTCGAGAGATGAATTTCGAGCCAGAGAAAATAATAAGGTCTCTCGACTAGACGTCAGGGGTTCGTCATAGTTTTTAGCCCCTATCTTTCAACGGTTGATCAAGGTTTTTTGTCAAAGGTGGATGTCTGCGTCCCTATAATGACGTCCTCTTGCCCCGAGGTCTGTGATAGTATGTCCCGCCAACAAGCACCGATCAAGTATGTTTGGTGAAAGAAGATGGAAGGACCAGTGGGGGGTTAGTGGTTAGTCTTAGTAAGTCCCGGAAAGTAGGCAGTGCAGGTGAAGGCCAAGCGTCTAGTTCAGTTTCATCCCTTACTTGACTTGCTCGAGGGTAAATTCAGCATGTCACAAATAAGAGCGAGGCCGACTTCTACCTTATCTTTCTCTTTGCCCCCCTCAATGGTTAGAAAGTTTGCTTTAGGCTTACCAGAGAGAAGTTATTAAGAAAGCACATAAGGGACAAGGACGACTAGAATACAGCAGAGCCAGAGACTGAAAATGCATTTGCTTTTTGTAACATCCGGAATCCGCCAAACCCAAACTTGACCCGATTAGGGTCCGTTTAACCCAATAAAGTTACCGGTCAGTATCGGATGACTTATATCGACTAATTGATCGTGAATCAAAAGTTGTTCGGGCGAAATCGACCGAAAATCAGTCGCATCATAATGCGCGCCACGAAAAAGCCGCGACGCAAATTCGAAAACCGCAAAACAAACCAAGACCATCATTAGATCCGATTCGACGAAACAAGACCAACGGAATCGACCGTTCGTCAATCGAAGGTCGTTTGATATTTTTAAATCCCAAAAATTTAACCTTAAACAAAAATCGTATCCGAAAATCTCGGGTATTCAAAACCCGATCAAAAGTATATCAATATTATAGTCATATTGATCGTCATTCTGAGACGATCAATTCGAGGTATTGCACGTCAAAATCCGACATTCGAGCTACAACTACGGATATTTTAAAATGTCTCAAATAAATGAATAAAAAAATAAATTTATTTTTTTCTGTTATAAAGTAGCAGACTGTCTGTATTTTTTTTTAGGACAGCCACATGGCTCTTCCTTTTCAGCCTCCACTTGTCCCCAAATTCCTTCCACTTGGCTGGAATTAAACTCCTCTTGGTCCCCATATAAACACCACCACTCTCTTCTTTTACTCCCATTTCTCCTAAAAGCCCAGCCGAAGCCTTCTTCTACTGATGCAGTTCATCAAGCCCTGGAGCAATTGCTGGAGGCTCCAACCTTTTCTTTGGCAGTTGCTGCTCTTGGACAAGATCGAGCCCTTTTCCTTCAGTTTCTATTGCTGGAAAAGCTCCAGTTTTCCCCTTTTGGCTGTTGTACAACACCAATCAAGCTGCTGCATGTCCTCCAACATACTTGTTGATCTCAAATTGTGAGAGATCATGAGAGGTACATTTCCTTCACATTCTCTTTGCTGCCATGCATGTGGCTTTAAATATAGATCAAAGCATCAAATGTACAATCCTATATTTTCCATCTTTTGCTGTCATATATGTTGAATTCCTATTACAATACCTCTTTCTTTGGTGATAGGTGATAGAAAACTTCGTTGGGATTTTTCCCTCATCTTTTTTTTTTAAATTTCATCTGCATTGCTTCATTTAGAGTAAAGGGGTGTTTTGAAATTTGAATCCAGAGACCAAATTTTAAATGTCTTTCCTTTTCAACATTTACAGGAGAGGGGATGGGGGGAATCGAACATTTAATCACAAACCCACTTATTCATTGGTAGAGTTTTATTCTCAAACATTTTGAATCAACTAAGAATCAACTAATTGGGAATGATTATGGCTCTATATTACCTCTTATATTGTCTAGATACTATAACCAATTATCAATTTCAGATTAAAGAGAAACCCTATAAAACAAAGTGTACAAATTAGGGAAAATTTGCATACAATGACCCAAAGATTTTTTTGATGATCTGGAATCTGTTAACCTAATATGTACTCATTTTAAGATTATAGTTTTAGTTTGAAAAGATGTAAACTGGAGAAAATTTTATACCACTGATCTAAAGGTTTAGATCAAAAAGTGCTTCAAATTAAAGAGTTCTTGAAAATTGTGAATAAGAAATCAATTGAGATCAGAGGAGAATTTTATTTTTTATTTGACCCTTTAGTTGTTTTTGTTATATATATGATTGTGGATGTGAATGTCAGATGCAATTGTTGCAACGCGAAAAATTTCCCCAGAAATTTATGCTTTTAATGCGATGTCAATAAATGGAATATTGTGAAATGTGTCGTAAACCAGTACCCGGATCCTCGGGGGTTCACATTTTTGGTATCAGAGCAGTGGTACCCCGATACGCACATTCGCGGTATTACAATTCCGATCGCATTAAGTTCTCGGATAGCGACAATCTTCCGACTTGTCGTGAGTCCGAGAAGGGAGATATGACATTCATATTCAACCACCACAAATGCCACTGATTTCATTAATTTTCATATCATATCCCAAGAAGAGAAAAGCATATACTATAAGTATCTCCAAATGGTACTTTTATGACTAATAAATGGTTCTCATGCAGAGCCATGGCATCCCGACCAGGTCAGGAGACGGCTGACCTATTGGCACGCATACTGACTGCCCTCACCGACCTCCAACAACAGCAGGCTACCATGCGAGGTCAGCAAGAGCGGATATTGACCCATCAGACTGAGACTGCCGACAGACAGACAGATATAGAGATGAGGTTTGAGGACCTATAAGATTTCACGTACCATCCATCACAGGATGGAATACGGCAGGACCAACACCAGTCTGTTGAGGTAGAGCAGCCTCATCCTGATGATCCACTTGAGGAGGTATCTGAGCAGGGAGCAAATGATTGCAACAAAAAAATTTCCCTGTCTTTTTGTAGCTTATGCGATTCATATGTGAATGAAATGCCGCGAAAGTAGCGTAAACAGGTACCTGGATCCGAAGGGTTTCACACTTTTTGACTGCCTCTTACGAGAAAAAGAGTCAGGGCTGACTCACTTTTCCCAGGCAGGAATCAGAAGAATTAGATTTCGACTCGACCTTTTCCATTTTCACTCTAATTGGCCCAAGGAATAAGATTTAGCTAATTAAGGTCAAACTTTTCCTATTGCCTACTCCCTCTTTGACCACTGCTCACGGATTAACTGGGAATCCTCTTGCCAGTCTCCATGGCTGTTACTGATTCCAGTCTTTCGTATGGCTAGGCTCATGGCGATAGGTTTGTTTACTAGAATCTGATGGTCTTTAGTTTGGTGCTCTTGGTCTGGGGAAGCTATTGACTATCGTCGTAGAAGATCCCCATCAGGTTCACGACCCCATTCCCCCCTTTCCCCCTCGCACCCCTTCCGACAGTCCCCACACTTTCTAGTCTGCCTCCCTTCTTTGATGATTATTTAAAAGACATTGACCCCCCAAGAGTTGACGGAAGATAGATTGACTAATGAGCGAGGGAATTGGACAGCAAGGTCTAGAGGCAAGATGCCGAAGAAGGCCCGAAAGAGTTTAAGTCAAAGTGGCCAAGTCCACTAGTTCAAATTCCAGTTTCATAAGTCCCAAAAGAAAACCACATATCTATATATAAATCCTAGTTCTGTAACCCACGAAGCAGAAAGGCACAGAGTTGTAATCCATGGTCGATAAATCTGATGAACAAAAAGATGAGACTTGAAATATGGTCCGAATAATCTCACATCACACGTCCGCTTGGACTTTTTTGGTTGCAGAAGCCCCTCAAGAGGACTCCCCCAAGCCGGGGAAGCAAGGGACTGCCAGTCCGCTCTTCTAATGAATAGGTGAGTTGAGAGAGTGGAAGGACGGACCGTAGCCACTACAGTTGACTCCTTTTATGCAATTATGAACTCACTTTTCCTTAATATCACGTTATTGTCCCTTCTCGATTCCAATGCAACTGGTACTTTTTGAGCTGACGTAACAAACTACGCGAGCCTCCCGATGAAGCCAACATAAATCCTATCTGAATACAAAAAAGAAAAGGCAGTTTCATTATGGTAGTATACTAGCCTCCATATCTTGAACCTCTAGTTCCAATCGGAGCCTATAGATCCGTAAATGGATTTCTATGTATAGCCACTTCAGTCGTGTCAGTTCTTTCTTGAATGGAAAAAAGTCTCTTATTTTATGGGAACATGGTAAACCAGAAATTCTGATGTTCCCGATTCTTCATCCCTTTTATATAGTGAAGAAAATGCGAAAGTTTTCCATTCTCATATGAGGCCGGAAAGTGTATTGGCAATAGGTCGGCAAGAAGTGATTCATCATGCGATAAAGAAGAAAGAAGAAAGGAAGATCTTACTAAATCCGCTTTCCGATCGTTCTTTCGGGTTGGTTTATAAATCATCAAATTCCCACAAATGGAATGAGAAGTGGGTCCATGTAAATGATCGAGACCTCGCAAACAACAACGCTCCTTCCCCATGTGGAGTTCGGAACCCAAAGGCAATCGTTGAGTGAACTGTATCTTATTCATATTAGTTGACCTAAGCCGCACCATTACTGCTGGGGTTGGGCTCGGCCTCCGGACCGTACGTGGGACGAGTTTCCGCCTCTTACAGCTCGGGCGGGGGAAGTTGAGGAGACCCTGTCGGTCGGGACGGACAGGAAAGGAAGAAGCGTCCTTTTTTTCCCCAACGTCATTATAGGCATCGCATTCTTTCTTTAATATATAATTAGTGGCCCATGAGATAATATATACAATGTATAGTTGCGGCGATGGATCCCCCCAAAAAGAAGTCCATAGTCGTCACGGCTCGGACACCCGCTCGTGCCCGCCCAAAACTATGGCAAACCTAAATGGAATGGCTCTCTTAGTTACGTTGCGCCCTGACCCGAGTCCCCACGTACGCTTTTATCAGCCCGACGCTTTCTTCTTTTTAGAAGGGGGGTTCAGGGGGGCCGTCCCCTCTATGCTGGCCCCGGCCGGCCGGGCTGGCTTTTTGGGAAGCCCGTTCCCACCGCGATCACGGTCCGGCTGGCCTGCCTGCGGTCGTGGGAATTATCTCATTCCCTTATCTAAAAAAGGCTTGGTTGGATGCAGGATATACTCCACGAGGAGCGGTACGGACGTAGATGATATCATCACGACCTCTCTTTGCGTACCTCCTGGGATGCTTAACGCCACTTCGCCAACTGGCATTACCCGGGCTTTCGTATCTCTCAGTGTGGTCAACACTGGGTGTTTCCGAGAAGCGAGGCTGACACCCATTCGCCTTCGTTCATCCAAAGTTCCTGACCCTTATGCACGAATTTAGGAATCAACCATCTTCCTATCAAGGGGGAGGGGTCAACTGAGCATCTCAACGACGGGATTGAATACCCAGATCGAATCTGAGTTCACGCCGCCCGTCCTGAACAAATAGGAGGCGTGGGCCACATGTCGCACATGAGCCACAGGGTCGCACGACAGAAGAACACCCAACATCAATATTAAGACTCATGCATGTTCAATATGAATCTTCATGTGAACTTTTTGGTAGTAGTCGTGACCAACAGCCCTCAGCAGTCGGCTCGTTGGTAAGGCGAGAGCTTCAAGCCCGATTTCTGGTGGCACACCCCCCAAACAAGCACCACCCGACGACCAAAAACCTTCGACCCTTCTTTCTTCTTGGAAGACATAGAGGGGGTGCCCGGGGCATCTCATCTTGTCATTGAGTCCTTGCTCATTCCCTTCACTAAGTCTGTGACCTTTCTTTCTCCACGACCGCTCATGCTTCGCTGACCTATCGCGTGGTAAAGAGAAAAGAGTACGAAAGAATAGTAAACAGAGCACACCGCAAAAAGATTCCAACCCCCCCAAAGCCCCAACCCCCATTCCCCACCATTTGAGAAGAAGGAAATGAAGAACGGGAACGAAACGAAATAAAGCATTTTGGGAGGATGAGCCTCTCCCCCTCCTGTCTGGTAATAGCACCAGGCGGCTTGCTCTGACCAAGACTCCACTTTTTGCTCCGTCCATGGAGCGTACGAATTTCCTGGAATGTATACCGACCAAAAAAGGGAATGAAGGGATAAGAATAGGAATTATAGTACCATTGGAAGAAGGGGCACCTGTAGGAACATCTCTACTGACGAACCATTTCAATAGTATGGGTGCTGTCGTGCCACGAGGCATGACCATGGAAGTAATGAAAAAGAAAAAGTTCTGTAGTTGGACCACGGTTCGATTTGGGATTCTCTAGAGAAGATGAGACACTCAAAAGAAAGACAAGGCATACCGAAAAAGGCAATGTTGCCGACCTGTCGAAGACCTGTTCTTCTGGCTCGAGTAGGCCTGCGGCCTCCAGGGTCGAGATTCGGAACTTCCATAGGTTGCATCGTCGGTAAGAGTGATTTGACCCTCCTCCCACATCTATATATAAAGGCTAGTTCTGGTTGATTCCCACTCTCCTCCGCCGATTTCTGCACGGAACCTGCAAATGCTAGGGTATCGAAGTGATTTTGGCTTCTCATCCCTCCAATCTTTTGATAATCGCGATAGTTTTTTTTAGAAAACGGATGATGATCTTTCCCCTCCTATGCTAATCTAGTGCCAGGGACTAGTTTTCGAAGATCTCTTTCGGCCAGTCTTAAAACGAAAGGTCTGCTCTCGCAGCCCAGGAAGAACTCTATCAGTGGTTGGCGAGAAGAAGGTCGCGAACCGGGAAGAGTTATATAGCCAACTATGGAATTCGATCATGCTCCCCTACCCCCCTCTTTCCGCAGTGGTTGGTTGTCTATCCTCCCGCCCCCTGCATCAAGGATTTTCTATCTGATGATAAATGCGCTCCCTCTATAACTAGTAGGTTACTGGACAAGAGCCTGGAGGCAAGTAGAGGAAGATAGAGTTCCTGTGCAATGCCATTCTAAGTGGAACCATCGCCGCTTCGAAGATCAAAACCAGGGTTCTCTCAGACATCAATCATACGTCAACTAAAATCAGCTATCTTGTCCAAGAGGAATAACACTTCAAACTCGAGTAAATGCCTTTTTGAACCTGCATCTCAATTCCGGGAATTGGTCAATGTCTGAGGTCGGGTCTCGAGAATGAAGATAAGTGGAATTCCCGAGTCGGAGAAAAGCGGAAGATGGATTTCTTTGTTGTCCCGATTTCCGCGGGTTTCTAGCAAGCCAGGTCGATAGGATTCATTCACCAAGAGAAGAGGGAACTTCCACGACTTTTGCTTTCTTCTTCCTCCAGATGCCTCTCGTACTTCTGCCACTGTCGTTGAAGGCTGAACAGCAGCTTCCATTGTGAGGAAGATAGGGTAGGTGCGCATGGAGTAGGGACCCCCCTTTGAAACCACACGCATAAGAAGATGGTGAAGACCACTAAGAATCCCTGGCTATCTAGTTGTCACATCCCCAATATATATAATCGTCAAAGCAGCCTTCCATATATTCATAAGCAAGCAAGCGCATCACAGACCTCATTAACCGCTACTTGAGACGTCGAACCCTAGACCAATTATTTATTTATCTAGAAATTGGGGAGCAGAAATGCATCGCGAATAGCCACTTTCCCTTCCCCAGACCAAAACTAGCAAACCGTAAGGCCGTATAAGTAGTGACCCCAATATCGGGTCCTCATATTATTGGGGCGATATTGGATTGCGTATAGCGAGTTTTAAGCCTGTTGACGGTTGGTTCAATTAGCAACGGGTCAACATCATCTTAGGGGTGGTGGGCCCCGGTGTTAAAGATCGAATTGGGAAATGCAAGTTGGACTTGCAAGGCGGAATGTGTTCCCGCTTCTCTTTATTCGAGTCACAGGTTCTCATATTATTGGGATGTGATAAAGATAGAGAGGAGATCCCAGATCTTGCTTGAGATATAGTGGTAAGTATATCTCTTACTTTGAAAGACGATTAGGGAATAATCTTTCATAGTATACATAGCAAGACAAATTTGATTTAAAATTCCTAAATCAAAGTAAAATATGTATATATAATATATATACCCATATGCAAATTTCTTATTTCAGATAATCCTTCATTAAACCCACTCAATGTTATACTCAATAATAACCAGTAAAATATCATGGATTGGACTCATGATCTAGATATTGTACTTGCAATTGGACACATAGTGTATGTGGTTGCAATGTGCAAGTTTCCTCAACATAACGAGGAATGACGATTAAATAAGACAATGAGACATCACCTTAGGATTTGTATGTCTCCAACTTTGGAAGTGACATGTCGATGGTGATCGTAATTGTCAAATAATCCTTATAAAATCTAAGAAGATGTTCTGGCATACATATGTGCTCTAAACATTTAATCATGAATGACATGGTTCTCTGCATTATGCAGAATGGTGGCTCGAAAGAGATGATGTATTCAAAATATTTGAATACCTACCTGAACCAATGTTTTAGGAGTCTAGATGGATATAGACATGATGAATATCATCATTCTACTGTCTATACTCTAGTCATTCATGAAACTTCATAATATTCATATTGTATGAATTTAATGAAGCATGTATAAATGTTGAAATGCTCTTACATTGAATTCTCTTGAATTTAACATGAGAGATCCTTAGTCTTGAACAATGATTGTTTATAGATGAAACGAGCACAGTGGAAGCGTGGGTCGGACCCATGTGAGAAGGAAAGTCAAAGAGTTGATTGTACTTCTGTGACTTCCATATGACATCCAAAGAGTTGGATAAATGCCTATACTGCAATAACTTGATGTGTTGATAGTATGACTATCAAGTCTGTATAGAATCCTTAGAGAAGGACTCAGATAGTGCATCATAATAATCTATATCGACATTTGATAATTGAAATTGACTTGCTTATTTGATAAGATAAAGTCTGATAATTGTATCTCAATCTTCTAACAACACTTGCAATGTGTTGCACATGTTTTAGAAGACTGAAAAATTTTGATCTTAAGGTTTATAGTTATCCACATAGACATTGATGCAATTGTTGCAACAATCTCTGTTGGATTGATATACTTCTTAATTTCAGTGGGAGAGCCTTAGTCTTAGAGAATGTCTCTATGACCTAGATATTAGAATACACTCATTGTTTGTTTCTAAATGTTGGAAATAAACATGAATTCTGGAATAAACCTATCATAAAGAGTTATGATGGATATATTTCAGATAATAATCTAGCATCTGGTGGACTCTACTAAATTAGAAATTTAATGAATGGTTCATTAAGATTTCTAATACTGAAAGTTAAACCTTATAAGATCAATAGGAGGATAAAGATCATTTGACAATGATTTAGCATCAAGTTTTGGACATATGTCTGCTGATGAGATCAATAGACTAGTAAGATATGAAACTTTAGAATGTCTAAAATTTCAAATATTACATACTTGTGAATATTGTATTCAAAGTAAAATGTCCAATACACTTTTTTTTGGAAAGGTGTAAGATGTCAAGGCATTCAAGATCTCATACATATTGATGTATGTGAATCATCTATATCATAGTGAACATTGTGGATATGTGATATCTATTGATGATCATGTATGATATGAGATTTCTTCTCTTCAGCTGGGAAACCGTTGAAATGTTCAAAGATTTTGTAATTTTGGTTTAGAACCAAAGTTTGAAGGAAGATTAAATGAATTTGATCTAACCAAGGTAGCAAGTACCTATTAGATGAATTCAAAGAATATCTTATGGAGATATGAATATCATTTCTATCTCAATCCTCCTGACACACCTAAACTCAATGGAGTTGTAGGAAGATACAATTAGACCGTGTGTGACATGATTTGATCAATGATGAATTTTAGCATAATTATCCCTTAGTTTCTAGGTATATATGTGTAGTAGAGACTACAATATATATCCTTAATAAGGTTCCATGCATGTAAGCTGGAATCTAGCACTTGAGAGTGCTACTTCATTAGGAAAATAAAGGATGGTATTGGATACCTACTTTACGACATTGAGATTTTTAAAATATCTCATCTTTGAGAATATGATTCTTATAGGATGACTCTCTTGAGAATCAAGATGAAAATGAAGTATAGGAACTCATTTAATCTTGAGAAGATAATGAGGCTTCAGAAATCGGAAACAAAAAGGGACAATTAAAGATGAAACACTAATACCTCTTAAAATGAGTTTGAGGATGTATTCCTTGTGTCAGTTAAGTCTGACAATGATCGGACTTCATGTGATGAAGCTCGTGAGGATCATAACATGGAAAGATGGATATTAGCAATAAAGGTCTAAGGTAGACTTCATATACAAGTGTTGTATATGGACCCTCGAGGATCCACCCATAAGGGTTAGACCCATTAAGGTGTAAATGGATCTTCAATAGAAAGAGGGAACCTGATGAGAAGGTAGAGACCTTCAAAGCACGGTTCGTAGCCATGAGCTACACACCGAAGAGAAGACATCGATTGCGATGTGGCTTGCTTTTCAGTGATCATGCTTAAACCCATCAGAATATTGCTAACCTTAGCTACACAATTTGACTATGGCATCTTCAAGATATGAGTCAAGATTGTATTCCTCTATGAATACCTCTTTGAGGATATTCACATGAAGTAGCCCCAGGGCTTCATGGTTGAGAAATGTAAGATGTGCTAGCTAAAGAACTCGATCTTTGGACTCAAATAAGCTTCTTGTTGTTGGAACATAAGATTTGATGAAATTATAAATGTTATAATTTCAGATATAATCTTAGTGCACCATGTGAAGCTTAGTAGGAGTGCCATTGTGTTCATCGTGCTAAATGTAGATAATATCCTAATCATTTGGAATGATATAAGGATGATAATAAGCGTTTTATGACCTGGCTATTCCATACCTTGAGATATGATCTTAAAAGATGCCTCTTGGATCTTAGTTCTGAAGGTGTTCAGAAGCAAAGAAAAGAGGGTATTGGGACTGTCACATTTGTAGTACACCTTGGACATGTTCCATTTTTTTTTGGAAATTCCAAGAAAGGCTTCCTTACCTTAAGATTTGGTATTGACCTATCTAAAGGGATAGCACCTCAAAGAGTTGAGGAAGTGAATGCTAAAACTGGTTGCCCTTTTTTTGTGCATCAGTTACGAGAAGCTGAAAGTATGCTAGATGTGTACAAAAGCCATATATCTGCCATGCAGTGGGAATAGTAAACTGTTGTTAATCCTACTATGGAGATAGAACACTTAATTGCAGTGATAACAATATCTTCAAAGATGATAAGGCTTTAGAGATAGTGATCTCTAAGTCTTATCTTCAAGAAATTAAGACTTTTAGATGGAGATCTAAAAGGTCTTAACTGCGAATACCTTAGGAGATAGAGATCTCCAGGGATAAGGGTATTCTAATAAGGATAATAGAAATTACATGTTGGTTATAATAATATTTCTTTGAGTTGTAGTATTAAGGATACTATGACTGACAAGATTGAGTATTGGTTTCATTAGATGCAACATTCGCATTAGATGCGAGCAATGTTACTGGGGATATGCAAGTGCCGTAAAAGGACTTGGCGTAGTCTCGCGGGAACAGAGTGACTGATCGGCTTACCTAGCTATTTTCTAAATAGCCTATGATTGTCACATGAGTGTGGGTTTAAATGATTAGCCCATTAATGGCTCTTTGGGCTAGTGGGAGATTGTTGGACATGCGAGCCCACGACGAGCCATTATGCAATAAATGTTATTGCAAGTATCATTCCCTGATCTGAAATGAAGAATAAATAATTTGCATAATAGGTCCCTCTGTACAATTAGGGTTATGTACCATAGCCATCTTAATGATCATACAGCTGTTGATTCATTAAATGAATCATAGAGGTTGGTGCTTGGATGAATATCTAATGGGTTAGATAGAGGACTCATCAAGCACCGTCAAATGATTATTAAGAGATGATCTCCAGCCTGAGTAGGAGATGGCAATCCTTTCTCGCATAGGTTGATTTCTGACCGACCTCTCGATGCAGGTCCTCTGCATGGGAATAGTGATTCGGAGGTGTCAGATTAGTTAAGTCAATGGGTTTACTTAGCGAGATCGAGATAACCTAAGTCCTATGTTGAATACTGTCACAGCATAGGCACACATCCTCTGACTAGAGACAACTGTGTTACTATATGTCTGAGTATGTACATTTGGCAGACCATTAGGTTGATGACCTAATCATGGTCTATACACCGGCGAGCTGGTGTGCATATAAGGGCATATGAGTTATACGATCTCTTAAAGGGATCATACAGGTTCACTTGTTAACCGGAAGACATGAGCTCACTCATGAGGTATTGGGACCGATCAAATTCCATGCATGGTCGTCGTGCTTTGGAAGCATGACAAGAATTTGAAGGTATGATATATGCTTTGGGAAAGCATATGATCGATACCAAATCCCAATGACCAAGATTGAGAAACTTGGTGATCAAACCATGAAGAAGACAGTATAAAATAGATCTTCATCTTCAGGTTGATCATTAGTCTTCCAGTATGCAGGATGTACAGGTATTGGGAATACCTGAGGGTGATGTGATCATAAACGATTGTATAACCATGACACTTCCAGTCCGAGGGAGTGATGAAACAGGTCTGGATTTTAGTGACTCCTCTCAGTAGAGAAGTAACTTGATCTTAGTCCAAGTGTTGGACATTGATCTGAATGTGATTCAGATGTAATGAGAAGATTAAGTATACGGACTTGATTTAATCAAGCATCTATGGGAGGCCCGTTAGATCTGGATTTGAGTTGAGATCTCAACATCCAAGTCATTATACATGGAACAATACAATCGCCCTGTCCTTATCTCCAAGTATCTGCGGAGAAGGCACATTATTCTTGAAGGAGTTCAAAAATAATTCCTGTGATGAATTTAGTATCCAAGCAAGAAGGTATTGATGATTAAATGAGATTTAATGATCAAGAACAATATGAATAAGATTCGTGTTGAGAGAATGATTGTCCAAGATAATTAAATGGGATTTAATTATCAAGGATAAGCAGATCGTGGATAGTGATATCCAGAATATCTGTGTATATTATAAATGAGATTTGTAATATATCAGAGAGAGAGAAATATTGTAAATAACATTTGTTAATTATTAATGTGGATTGGATCCACATTAGTTAATTAATTGGAAATGTAATTTACAAATTAATTTGGGATGTGAATATGATTCACATATTTTTCAATGGCATGATTGAAATATTCACAAATTAATTTCGAATTAATTTGGTGGATATTATTGCAATAATAATTATTGCAAATAATTGAGAAATAATAATATAAATAAAAGGAGACAAAACCACCTATAATCATAGGTGGCATCACCTATGACTTAGTCATAGGTGACGCCTCCTTGATTTTAGGAGGGGTTGTTGTCTCCTCTTATTTGTTGTCTTATTATCTCTTAATAAATTAATTTATGTTAATTAAATTGTGTTGATAATAATTCAACATATATTTAATTTAATATAAATTAATGTTGTTGGTTTTTTAACCAACACCGATCATAGCCGTTGGATGGCTCTTGGATTACAATGACCATTGGATCCATGAGAGCCATGGATTGAGATCCATTGGATCCCAAACTAGTATATAAAGAGGGTAGACCTAGCCCTTGAAGGGTACACCAAGTAGACGCCTACTCTACTTCTCTCTCTCCCTCTCATTCTCGTGTTCTCTCTCTCTCCAAAGGGTGGCCGACCACCATTGTTGAGAAAGGAGAGAAGTTCTCGCCTTCGCCTTCGACGACTCGAGGATCTCCTTCTTCTTCGTGGCTACTTGCTGTAGAGGAAGACAACGGATTTCGCTTGACGAAATCAGGGGATCTATTGCTTGGATCTTCATCGAGGATTGCGGGAGGAATGCGACTCATCATCGTGCCCGCTAGTGCGTTCTTCGTGGATCGGACTTGAGACAGGAGGATCTCTTGTTTGGGATCTTGCGATCACAACCACGCTTCAAAGGTATTCCTTATATTTTGTGGTTTGATGAAACGATCCGAGAAGTGTTCTCGTGATCATGTGGTTTCATCATTTGATTTAAAATTTTTAAATTCCGCTGCATCTTGCGACTAGTATGACTAGTCGCCCCGATTGTATTTGATGTGATCATCATGCTTCCGTGATGCGCTTGAGGATTCTCAATATCCTTCAAGTACTAGGTCTTCTTTCCCGTCTCTCTATTCTTCTCGGCAGTCACCCGATGCACACCACTTGCCTAGCTGACCTGGCTTAGCCCCATCGCTTAGTCGCTTATCAAGTCCTTCTTTCTCAAAGCTTAGCAGCTCACAAAGAAAGATTTGAAGATAGCAGGGTTGATGTAAAGAAGGAATCTCTCAGTTCATTTTGAGGGCTTAGATCACCCATCAGCTAGCTATCTTAGCTCTTTGCCTGGGCACTGCTTTCATAGGTTGGCGGGAAGTTCTATCTACATACTCGGCAGGCTAGGTCGACTCGCTCGTCCATTAACAATTGTACGCAGTTCCTTCCCTGGTCCGAAGCCCTCAGCTGTGGGAATCATTAAAGAAAGAAGGCCTCCCTCGCCCATTGGTCTGAACCCTGGAATGGTCTTCTATCTTGCTCCCCCCGCTATTCATACTTGCGGAGGGAAAAAGCAAGGTAGGGAAAGAATGACATGACTAGTTCTGATCCGAGAATCCGCCAACTCGTGAATGAATGAGACCGTATGAGATCTCGTCGAGATAAGCCTCCAACCTTTTCAAAAGGTCACTGAGCCTTTCTCTTTCGATAGGCAATGGGACCGAAGAGCTTCTCGACTCGTCGATCTATGTTCTTGCACTGGTGAATGCAAAGATCAGAGTGCATCTCCTACTTCAAGTTGGGCACTGCTGACCTCTCAGCTGAAAAGCAAGTTGGCAACGGACCATTATCAACATAGTTCGCTTCCTTCCCATCCTGCCAAGGGCATTGACCACTCTTCTTGTCCCAAAAGCAGAATGAAGTGAGGTGCAGTGAATCCCAATGCCGCCAAGGAGTCAATCATTCCCCTCTATGGGATGAAAGATGAACTCCACCCCTTCATCAAAGAGCTCAAAGCCCTCCACTACTCTGGAGTCCATTCTGAGACTTCCCATGGGACTAATGAATCACCAGACGAGGGTCAATGAACTCATTGGAGTGACTGAGGATTAGTAGACTTTCCTCCGCAACCAGGGACAGAGAGGATTGGCTTGTGAAAAAGACATGTCGTGATCTCCTCCTCAGTATTCGCAGACTTTCTCAACCTCTTTGTATATAAAAAACCACCAGCAGGGAGTCCACATTTCTCATAGGCGCTTCAGATCTCGTGTTTGAATTGGAATGAAATCAAACATAGGGGATTCCAGAAGATCGTGACTAGCGAGTGAGATAGCATCCGTAACTAGCGAGTGAGATAGAAATTTCCTCCGTTGTTGAAACCCCGGCTTCAAAAATATGTGGTTTCGCACAAAGCTTAACTGGTACCGCCCCCAACCGGGGATCACAATATCAAGCAAGCTAAAGAAGGTAGAGTGGCGTCTGAAGGAAGATACTCTTCCGTACCAAAGGCCATCCCAAGTCTCTGCCCACTAATCACTCTACAAACTATTCACTCCTCCACTACTACTAACGAGAGTAGTGAATAACAATCAAGAGTTTGATAGCCGTTTTCAGCGGATCCAAGGGCAATGCTATCTATACGCCTCCATGCATGATAATGGGCATCTCCAATTGTGTCCTGGTTTTGGGGTGAGGATGATGAGGGGGATTCGTCGGCCTAGACTTGACCTTTCGGGCTGCTGATCGGAGATCGAGAGCACTTTTGAATGACGTCTTCTGATCATTGAAACATGTGGCTACCCTTTGACTGAGATGCTTGGGCTCCACACTGATTCCAGCATTTGACTTCCGTTTCTCCCTCCTTTCTCACTGTGAAGTTGCAAAGTTAGAGATGGATGTAGGACACTCAACCTACTTTTTGACCACTGACACTAGATGCAAGAAAGTAGGGAGGACAAAGAATAAGCAGACTGATGGATATATGGGATGAGCGAGCCCACGCCCGTCAACGCCCTCTTGCGAGCCTGAGTCTCTTCTTCCTCTCCTTTCCCGCATCGAAAAGTCGGGTCCATTTTTTACGTCTTTCTTTGCCAAATATCTACTAATACTAGAACTAGATGTTTCAGTTATTGTGAACCTACTGTGAATCGCATTTGAGGTTTCGGAGGTCGGCGGAGGTTGAAATCACGATTCACTTATGGGGCAACATGTGAAGGAGATCGTCAATGAGTAGGCAATGGCCTTTGAGACGAGGTGGAGAGGTCATATCGGCAGGCAATAGCGCTGGTTTTCCTGCCCCTCTCTCAGCGGAAGGCAAGACTAGCCAGTTAAAGAAATGATATATTAAAGAACGTCTCACCCTTTCTTTCTCACAGTCGAAGCGGAAAGGGAGAGGTTCATCATCTTCCTCCTCCTTTGCCCCCTCCAGGGATAGAGCCAGATCTTCACCTTGGTTCGGATCAGAGACAGGGGAGTTTTAATCAGGCAAGCGAGTCGTAGACAACAAGATCAAGGCCAGAGGTGGCGTTTTGAAGACTAAGGTGGTGAATAGGTATAATGAACCCAGCCCCAAATATATAATAGGAGAGGTCGAAAAAAGGAATGAGCAGCTACCACGGCTACGAGGTCTTCCTAATCAGCGGATCAATCAGCCCTTGAGATATATAGTAGGAGAGTCGGGTAGGAAATCCCACAAAAAATGAGCATTGTCAAAGATTTGTCACGTAGATCGCGATATCAATTCAGATCACAGACCCTCTTCGTAGGTAGTCAGAGCAGCTTGAGGGCCCGAAGGTGAAATCTCATCCGCAGGTCCAGAAGTGGATATTATGCAGGTCTTCCTTGAGTTTCATAGGAGAAGAGGGCTGACACTGCGCAAACTAGCCAGCCGAAGATGGAGGCAAGTGCTTTTTGACTCGTCGTAGAGTTAGAGAGGAAGGACGCTTTATAGTGACGTTAGTCTCAATCTCAAAAAGAAATGGAAGAGAATATAACCTCAATCCAATGGCAAGTTAGAAAGGAAGCTGAGACTCCTAGCAGGTGAGAAAGAAAGGGCCCAAGAGAGACCAAAGAACTCTCACTCTCATTACTGACTATCTGAGCAAAGGACTGTCGCTCCCATCGCTATCTGAGCAAATAACTGTCGCCCCAGCGAGACTCCTCGCTTGATCTTGGGCTATCGGTTCTATAATCTCAGTCGCGAGCTATTTATATAACCAATAGAAAATGGAAAAGAAGGGTCTTCCCCCGCGGATGATTTCCGCTAGATATTCATATTAGCCTGACTCCAAAGATAGAGTATTTCTATATACGGACCGCTTCGGGGGACAAGGGCAAGTCTCTTTCGCCTTCCTACTATATATCTAGTTGGTTTTCTTTCCGATTTCTTTATATCGCATGTCGTAGAACAGAATATATAGAGACTCTTTATTGATATTGGCGAGCTCAAGCGAGCTTAGTACGTAGAAAGGCGAGTGAAGCAGAGGCGAGATCAGACCTACGGAGCAGACCCCTTTAATGACGCACCTTACGCCTGAAGACTCTTTCACCCACACTAGTTATTAATTCATCGTTGGTTTTCACCTACCACGCACCTTTCATCTGAAGAGCGGAACTATCAAAAAGCACTCTACTATTAACCAAATACCCGGAAAAGCCTACATCTTCTAGAGGTAGTACGGCCCAAAGGCTAAGGTGGGGAGAGGTTAGTAGCGCAGAGGCGAGCTGAGAGAAGAGTGGAGAGGGGAAGTATGAGATAGTTGACAATGCTTTGAGTCAACTAGATAGGCTGGCCTTCCCAGATTCCTGCGCTAAGTTCACTATCTGAAAAGCTGGAGAATGTCCCTGCTTCAAGTCAAGAAGTAAGTAGCTAGTAGGAGAAAGTGGCATAAGGTGAGACTGAGGGAGAGGACGTATCCTCAGTATTATTCATTCTAGGGGAGGCTGACTACCTCGATTCCTGGGGAAGCGGGAAAACTGCTTGCGTCAGAAGTGAACGAAGCTTATATCTTTGGGAGTGGAGGCTCCTACTCTCTTGCTCAGCTAGACCTCGTACCTCCACCTGGAATTCGCTATGAGACCATACCGATGACTTTTATACATATCTCCTCGGCTTAGATAGGCAGCCTGATTTTCGAGGGCTTGAAATACCAGATATATATGAAGAAAATACCACTGCTTCACCTACTATCGCGTTATTATAGTTATCGCATTGCGATCTCGCCTCTTCTTCTACCCGCTTTCGCTCTTCTCATGGTCTCAGTATAAGTTTGCTTTCTCAGCCAGTGGTATCCTATGTCAGCAACCCTACCTGTATAGTATGCTTCTCTGACCTTTTATAGAGCAAGCTCGCCTCCTAGTATATAAGGGTCGCGAGGTTCGGCCCTGAGAATTAGACCTAAGAAGTTGAAGAATGGTTAAGAGTAGAGCGTGCAAAAAAGGTGCAAGGCGATTCTATAATCTCAGTCGCGACTCGACATCGAAGGGAATCGACAACGAACCCTCACTACCTTCCATTGAAACCCGCTAGAGGACACTCCAACAGTCAGTATTGTAGAGAGCTTACCATTGATGACTGGTAGTTCAATCTTCTTTCATAGACAAGACCTCAGACTTTGACTTTCTCTCAAATATTACGGATATTGGATATTCTAGTTGGGAAGAAAGAAAACCCCCAGGGTTGATTGCTGTAGATATAGTATTGTATAGCACGGGATGACATTGATTTATTATATCAACATTTGCCTATGTCCCTTTTCACACATGGGACCTTACTTAAAGAAATACTGGCACCCACTAATCATCTATTCTATTCTATGTTTTCTCCCCTCTGCATTCGAATTTCTGGTCCATTTTCCCAGCTGTCTTTTCTGACTGGGCGATTCTCCCGTCCACGTCGAAAGTCTCGCATCTCGAGGACTAAGAGGTCGGCAAACAGCTTGTGACCGCTAATCTGAACCACACAATGTGCAAGGAGTCACTGCCCTCCAGGGCCATCTATCAAATATGGTCTCTCTAGTCTCTTCGGCTCTCGACCCAACTGTGATGCGAAAAATCAACTTAATCAAATATCTGCCAGGAAAAATGCCAAGCCTATGGTGATGTAGCCCCCGTGTCAAACTAAGTATGAGAGGAAAATACCTCTACTGATCATGCATCTCTATCTCCATTTATGTACATAAAGAGTTCCACAGAAGTTGATGCATGAGCGTCCATCAGAGACAGAGACCACGACGAGTATAATGTCATTCAGATAATAGTAGTCACGTCTATCTTCTCCTCCGCCTTTAGAGGTAGTAGGTCTTATAAAGACGTGTGCTGCATCCTAGGAGCCGTGCGAGATGAGCATCAAGAAATTAGAGTAGTGGTAGGCCCACAAGGGAAGGAGCTGCCATGGGGAGCAAGCAAACCTTAAACACGGAACTGGAGCCTGAAGAACTACTAATGGGGCAGCAAACACAGAGAAGTCAGTGAGTGAGGTTACCCACAACCTCAGTTGGTTGTTAGTGAGGTCGTCAAGGTTCAGGCCTAGTAGCGTCCCTCCCTTAAATTTCTGATGTTCCTGACAAGACTATAAAAAAGCCTCTGTGACATTTTGTTCTCGGACGATTTTATAGGAAGAGCAACCAGCTATTATGAGGTCTCAATCACCCTAATCGTACAGCATTAGATATTTGAAAGTGTATTTAAATGAAGTAGTGCTCTTTCTTCTTTATCCGACCTTCCCCTCCCAGTCTTCAAGGGACAGTTGAAGGAGCGACTATCAGGTAATAGACTCTGGCAATGTTGTCAGACTCTGAGGATGCCTACTTCTTCATGTCCATGCCTTGTGAGGCCTACCTCCCTGTACCGCTCTGGACTGGGGCTCGCACCTCAAAGAGACCTTGCCCAGAGGGCCCTACTTGATAATTCTAAGTCCTATCCTAATAGTCTGGCAGAAGCAGAAAAGAAGTCAATAGAGAGCTTTTTTAAGTAACAAAAGAGGAATTGATTAAGTAACCAAGTAGTCGTTTCAACCTTAAAGCTCTTTTTCCTCATTTTGGGAGCCTCTTCAGAGTGGTGCAGTATGCCAAGATCAAGAGAGGTTAGAGCCATCAGCGAGTCCTCGAGATAATTTACTGGGGACTAGCTCAGCCTCAAAGAGATCTTCTTTTTTCCCAGTCGACTATAGATGTCGAGTCTGAAAGAGCCATGGTCGATTGCTTTTCATTCTCTCATTTACCTCACCCTTTCGGAAATAGAAAACGGATAGTCTGCTATTCCTTTCATAGTCCCATATTTGACTAGCTTGATTGGCGTAATATCGCGATATATAAGGGTTGATTTCCTTATATATGAGAGCTGGCAAGAATGCACTCTTTCATTCCCTCCATTCCTAGCTTTCTTTGTCTTTTCGGGGGAAGAGATCTGTCTTCGCTTCATCATCAGACCAGTCTCAGGGCCTCGACTCATGTAGTAGAAAGTTCCTGGTAATAGAGAAAGAACCAGACATTCAATGCTTGATCGATCTGAGGAGTGTATAGAACTTGAGACTTTTCTATATAATATATAGTGACGTATCTTTCTTATATATTCCCACTTATATAATCAGAAAGTAAGAAAATCTCAATGCTTAGTTATTAGTTGGTTCCATCCTAGTTCTTCCCGAGAAAGAATGAAGAAATCAGTCTCATCCGGCTAGTTGGAAGGAGACTCACCTTAGGGGGCTCGACGTGCAAGATAGGACAAAGATGAGGGTCATGTAAAGAAAAGAGAAGTGGGGCCCGAGGAGATATGAAAGTCCTCACACGGGGCTTGCATTTTGAGTCAGCCGTCCAAGTGAGAACCCAATCTATACTAGATTTCCGAAGACGAGAATGTTTCTGTTAGTAGTACGGAAAATCCAGTCATGAATTGAGAAAGTGCAGACTTGGCATCTACCTCCGCCACAAATGAATGTCCAGGATCGGACCGGACCGGAAGGATGCAACAATCAATATATGTGATCCTAGATATATCCTACTACTACCACTGTTCTACTCTAACAGTCCTCAATATTGCCGGCAATCCAGGGAGGGTGCGCAGGACTACTATGATCTTTGGGAGTATGAGTCCACCAAAAGTCTAATCTCATCCATCTGCAAGGGACCCACTTTGACAACCTCATCTTAAGAGTCACGGAGGGTTTTTCCAAAA
Organism: Ottelia alismoides; assembly: GCA_037367405.1. NCBI lineage: Eukaryota > Viridiplantae > Streptophyta > Magnoliopsida > Alismatales > Hydrocharitaceae > Ottelia > Ottelia alismoides. The sequence continues at coordinate 129,731 of JAZKJV010006997.1, forward strand.
AGAAAGAATGTGCATGATCGTTGCTTGCCTATTATGGGAGCCTTCTTCATCCCCTCCCTGAGCTTCACTCTATAGACGGAGCGAGCCCCCGTAATCTGAGCAGAGAGTTGAGCCTCGTAGCTTTGATCTGGGCCTACAACTTGTTATAGTTAAGGATTCCCCCTGCCTCAGTAAGGCTACTTAAGAAAACTTCCCTTCTATTTACTGTTTTTTAATATATTAGCAGAATGCATGTCTTTGAAAGAAATGAAAAGAGGCCCGAGACCTCAAGTGAAAGGTGTTTACATGTCTACTTTCTTTGCGCCAGGAAAGAGTTGCTTTTGATAATTATCCAAAGTGAATGAGAATATGCTTCGACACAGGCAAGGGTCCAGATAGAGAGTTTGCCCTCCCCTCTTGCTACCCATATGCCTGCCGCGGAGCGGGAGTGCCACGCATGAGCGGAGCGAAAACTTGGGTCCCCTCTCCTATGGAAGCGGGAGACGTCGGATTGCGTATTGAATATACATCAATGTTTTTTTTGTTCCACGCAGACTGATCACATGTCCCTTTCGTTATTACAACCTTCTTTCTTTATGTCAAAGACCAGAATCCCCACGCAAATGATCATTGGATCTCGATTCTTCTTAACTGCGATGGCTATTCATTCAAGTCTTTGGGTAGCATCACCAGATCTTCAACAAGGTGGAAATTCTCGTATTCTGTATGTACATGTTCATGCGGCTCGGATGAGTATAGTAGTTTATATCGCAACGGCTATAAGCTCTTTCTTGTTCCTATTAACAAAACATCCCCTTTTTCTTCGCTCTTCTGGAACCGGTACAGAAATTGGTGCTTTTTCTACATTGTTGACCTTAGTGACTGGGGGCTTTCGGGGAAGTCCCATGTGGGGTACCTTTCGGGTGTGGGATGCTCGTGGGACCTCTGTATTCATCGTGTTCCTTATTTATCTGGGTGCACTATGTTTTCAAAAGCTTCCTGTCGAACCAGTTCCTATTTCAATCTGTGTTGGACCGATCGATATACCAATAATCAAGTTTCCAGTCAACTGGTGGAATACATTGCATCAACCTGGGAGCATTAGCCGATCTAGTACATCAATACATCTTTCTATGCCCATTCCAATCTTGTCCAACTTTGCTAACTCCCCCTTCTCAACCCCCTCCTCTTTGTTCTGGAAACATGTCTTCTTATTCCATCTTTTCCCGAATCCCCCTGGACTGAGAGGGTTGGTGTGGACTCCGACCCCCCCCCCCCAGGAGGGTAATATATAGTATGGACGAAAGCCTTTATTTCTAATATATTATAGAAGAAGTCGGGTATTAAAGTCACCTAGTTTACTCCCCCCATTTCTTTCTCGCCCTCTAAATGACAATTGAAAGAAGACCCCCTACCCCCCAAAGCCCTTTTGCCCCTTCCCACCCCCGCCACTTGGCTTCCTTATAATAAGCTCGAAACCTCGCCACTAATATATTTATTAATCAGAAAGATCAGATGAAAGATGGTTTTTATCTATCCTGGTGAGCGGCATGGGTCTTGTTCACCCTCTTTTTCTGGGCGAAGTCAGGAGAGTGAGAGTAGAGAGGCAGAGAGAGTGGGACCAACTGGTCCGGTAAGGATAGGACATCGATAGCAAGGTCTCGATCAAGGAAAGAAGGATCGACAGTGGGCAGGAAGGAGATGTCCCCGACCCTACATGGGTCCTCTTTGGAATGAGCCTAGCCAAAGGGGGCTCGTCTAGATCAGTGGGTGTGGGCACCAGACAAGGAGGGTCTCCTCACTCTGCGAAGCGCATGGGAGTAGATTCGCCCAAAGCCTCCGCCTGTCCCCTGGGGGAATGTGGTGTACCAAAAACCTGTCTGGATATCCTTCTTTCCTCCAATCAAGAACCTACTTTTGACGAAAGGATTTTTGATTGAGAAGTGCGTCGAGGCCAAATCATAACACGAGTTTACAAGTTCCCGACCAAAGCTAGTTGGTTAGCTGGAGCGTGAGGCTAAGGGTAGTGGGACTCATTCCGGCAGCATTCTAGCATGAATACAGGAGTTCCAATGCGGGACATCCGTACCACTAACTCCTGCTTTAGCTGGCATGGTATTAGCCTATTAGGATACCGGGGGTACTAAGGGTGGGGGTCGTAGGGGGGATGTCAGTAGACAGATTAGAAAGCTACAACCAGAGGTAATAGGGAAAGGCCAAGGTCGAATAGACGTGGCTCCTGGCAATTGGGATGATTAACGACTATCAGCACTTGACGCGTCGGGTTTGCTAATAGTTTGGGTTCGCGATTGCCTATAGTTTGAATTGGTGGGGACGGTTCCGACTAGTTCCGCTCAATGTATCACAGTTTCATTACTTAATGAGGAGAAGATTGTGTTATTAGCAATATATGGCTCCAACTCAAAGTCAGAGAGGAGGGCCCCTTGGGGGGAGCAGCTGCCTCTATCATTGTCTGAGGTCTCTGGAGCAGATTTGACCTTCAAAGAGTCTTAGGGAAGGAGCTCTCCTAAATTGCAAGAAAATAGTCCTAATGGAAATGATCTTTTCAAGCCTCACAAGCTTGGGAAAGGTCTATCTTGACCTCTAGTCGTCCAACTAGTATATAAGCTGGCAAATATCAAATATATAGTAGTCTTCGATCGCCCTTTCTACCCGTTTGAGAAAGCTTATAGCATCCCCCTGGGAATCTTCGATATTCTTTTTCAGAAGCTGCATCAAAGTCGTAGCTTCCCTTCTCATAGTCGATCCATCGATCATTTGTCATTTGGGTTGACAAGTAAGCTATATATCTAAGATGCAGAGGTCGAATATATAGTCGTGAAATCGTCCTCCGGACCCTATAGATAGAGATACTGCCAGAGATGTGTGCCAGGAACAGGAACCCTCCACTTTCTTCCCCAGACTGAGGATCTCTACTCCCGGCTGTCCACAATGGGAAAAAGCCGTCCATGCCCTTATCAATTAGCTAGAACATAGACAAGAGTCAAAACTATAGGACATGCTGAGCCTTAGACTCTGTCTTGCCACAGGGACTAGCAGTAGGTGTCGAGGTCGTCCTATCTAGTTGCCTAGCAACTAGGAAGCACAACCTCCCTCTGTCTGCATCACTAGATCTCATAGCTCTTCAAAAGAAGTCCTCATCCTCGAACCCGCCCGAAGGAGAAGGCCCCACTCGAAGCTCCAAGGCCAATACTCGACTAGTTTTGCTCTTTTCTTTTATCAAATCAAAGAATCCGTGTGATGCCATGAAAGACCTAGTGCCAACTACAGGCCTTCTAATGCCCTCTCACTCCAACTATTTATTCGCTTTGGAGAAAGAGAAGAAGTAGCCTGAGGGTACGTCAGCTGCAGTCATGACATTCTCTCTGAAAAACCTCGCTTCGGCCATGGAATTCTATATTAGAGAGCCCAGTCTGTTCTCGCTTTCTGGAAGGGAAGAGGCTTCAACCTCGGCCTGCCCCTATTGATCTCAGTTTAAGAGAAAGGAGCCTCCGGCACCGTGAACCTGAACTAATGATTATGGATCTGATAGCAGATAGTCGATGAACTTCCCCAGAAAAAAAAGAGTACCACGTCAGAGTCCACTTAAGAAAGAAAGCTATCGCCAGCCGAAAGAATGGAATCAGTAACAGCCATGGTGCAAGAAGATATTTACTACTAATACAGAAGAATGCATTATATATATATATATTCTCGACAGTATAGCCTATATATAAAAGCCTAGTCAATTCCTTAGCTAATTCATCCTAGCCCGCTACGAACCATTATGATAGAAGAGCCAGAGAGCTACTTTCTCAATACTGTGAATTCTCTCGCATCCATACTTCACTAGTTCCAATAAGCGCCCCAGCAGCTCCCTTTCTAGTTGATATAGAAGTCAGTCTAGGCTAGGTGAATCGGGAAAGGACTTCTTCAGAGTCTGTGACGTCAAAATGGTTGAAACCTGCACTTTTCCAGAGGAAGGTCGATCTATGAGTCAAAGTGACTTGAGAGTGAGTTTTGAGATAGTTAGGGATCTTTTTTCAGGTAGGACTATTTAGCGGTCTGGGCTTAGGGAAAAGTCGATGGCTGATTGATTTGAGGAAGAATTCCACCACGCAAAGATAGGCAGATGCGCTGAGTAGCAACTAGCCTAGAAACTCTCCCACCTACCTTTCCTAGCCTCATTGATGTCTTAGCCCCTCTCATATTATATATCTAGATGAGAAGAAAGGAATATCTTAGTTCATTTTGAGGTCTAGGTAGATAAATAGACCGATGGGTAAAGGAGCAGTAATGACTTGTGTCAAAAGGAGGCTAGATCCAGCATAGACTGTCAAAAGTCAGATATACTCGTCCACCCACCCCTAGACCAGCTATGTGAAGGAAAGAGGGCAAAGTGCGTCATATATATACGCGGGGGATGATTTTCTGATATGCTTGCTATAAGAATGGCTCGAACCTGAGACTATCTATACACTTTGTTCTATCCTAGGGAATCGTCGATACTATATTTCCGAATTTGAAGATGCACAACGCGATATCTATTACATAAAAGCATCAACTACGTAAACCTCTCGCTTCCCTGCTCAGGCTGACTACGTGAACCTCGACGCTTTCACTTGCACGCACCAGCTTACGGGAAAGTTCTCTTTCTTAATGTTAGTACGAGATCGCTTCGCCTTTGGGCTCACTTCTTGCTCTGACCTTTTTCTTAATTGGAAATAGATGTAAGATGTAGTATAGACAAAAAGCTTCACATTTTTGATAATTGTTAAAGAATGAGGAGAATAAAAGTAAGCCTTCGCACTTCCCCTCTTTCCCCTGTTAAGTGATGGGCAGCCTAGAAACTTAATGAAAAATCCAGTCGCTACCACTCATACTACACCTTACTCAGCTTCCTTCGCTACCTCTGTCATCGCATCAACTACGTCCTACACTGTTTACAAGTCCTAGCCTATGCGCCTATACTGCTTTGACCTCTTCGTCAACTTCCCTATAGCCCGAGACTGGAGTCTCCCCTCTTGACCTTTACCTAGGCCCTACTTTGACACTTGCTTGCCACATATTCCCTTAAAGAGATCAAACCTTAGGGATTGAAAACTAACTAGCTATTGGCATTTTCCTAAGCGCTTGAGTTTATTAGTAGATAATTTCCAAGCTTGCTTTCCCTCCCCCACCCCCCTCGCAGAGAAAAATGGAAGCGAATAAATAGTTGGAGTGAAAGCTCATGCTGACGAGTGAAAACATCTCATAGGTTTTCCCCTTTGTTGGGGGGTTGGGCCGGCCAGATTCTTTTGAGGAACAGAATCATATCCTGCGATTGATGCTGATCAAGATCCAAGAGAAAGAGCTTATCTAGTGGGTGGTAGGTGGATGTCGACCGAAAATACACCTTTTTTGTTGGGCTTCCATATCATCAGGGCTAGTTATGTCCCCAGCATCGATGAATCTTTGTAATTAGCAATGGGAGGAAAGCGTCTATGAAAAGATGTCTGAGATCATCATTCCAAGAGTTAGTCTCATCTCTGATAAGCTCTGACACCATAGAAGGGACAAGAGAAGGTCTTAGGCAGAATAGGAGATCTCTTTATTCCAGTCATCTCGCCATGGTCGACTGACCATTTTTGACCCTCCTTTGAAGAGTCAGGCTTTGATAGCACATATATATGTCTTTCCAAAAGGTTGAATGTTCAGGAGAACATTTGGCTTCCAAGAAATCCTTGGCAGCTTTTTCAAGAGAGTAGGAAAGATTTTTGGGGTCATGTGGACCCACTACAATGCGGTGTGTTGGTATGGAATCTAAAGAGGATTTGACCAAGACAGTTCTCCCGGCTTGGGATAAGGCATTTATCTTCATTTTTTGATGACGTTTTGAATTTATCCTGAATCAGACGTGATTAAGGTCTTCAGTCTAGCATTCTCAATAGGCCAAATAAAGATCGCCATTGAAGATCACGAAAATAGTGAGCATTTCCTTATATAAATAGAATAATAGGCAATTGGGACTCAAAATCATGGAGGATTGGCTATAGTTCACCTTTTGTCCCGAATAATTACAATAGTAATCAAGGAGTCTGCCTAGTGCCCTAGCTTCACGGGGAGAAGATTTCCCAACCAGTAGGGTCAGCGGATGGAGATGGGAGGAGCTGTTCTAGCTAACTTCATGCCCTCAATGCAAGCGGAATTCAGGCTTTTGAGGAGGAGGCGATTAAGCTCAAAATATAAAGAAAAATGGAGACCAGGGGCAACCCTAGGCCATTAGAGGAGAAATTATCCCATGAGATGAGCCGTTAATGAGCAAGGAGTAGGAGACCTTTGTGATGCAAGAGCTGATCATATTAATGATAGTTTGAGGGGAAAGGGGGTCTGGGGGATGTTGCTAGCTTTCATAGAGACTTCTACTTATCTATAGGAAACGACAACTTAGGGGTAGGCAAAGAGTCGTGATATTCAATACAGTAAATACTCGAAGGGACACAAATCCCAATGGAATGTCGAGGGGCTAACACAATTGGTTGGGCAACTATTCTTTAAGCAGAGACAAAGACTTCAACTGCTACCCCATGGCAGACTAAGGAATTCTATTCTACCTGGTCTGGACCCCCCGGGGGATTCAAACTCCCCTCTATAGACCAGGAAGGGACAGGGAATGCATGGATGCTCACTCTGGACCCAGCGCTTAGGTTCTGCTTTCAAAGTCCTTTCCTTAGCTTAGGGAATGGTTCTGTCTCTGCTTATATCAAAGCTGCTTTCTTTTTTTATCAAAAAGTCGTTCTTCTCTAGTTCTTTCTCACTGGAAACAGGCTTGCTTCCTATGCTAAGAGACTCACCTGTAGATCAAGGTCTAGCTTGTTAGTCAGACTGAGACTAGTGATAGGGGGATCTAACCCCGCTATCAATAGCTTTAGCTAGATCTCTATACGTCTCTTTTAAATATTTTAAAGGGATATAGATGAATTTCTACTTTCGCATTTGAAAGATGATCGACGGGCAGATCTTGCGACCTCTGATCTTGTTGAATCTTTAGCGGAGCTATCCCCATTTTCAAACAAAGGCACTTGCGACAGGAGAGCTGACTTCCTTGTTCTATAACTCAATATCACCAACTAAGAAAGGCTACAGTAGTTTTCTTAGAATTGGAATGAAAACTTGACACCCCTCTCCCGTCTGGTTCTCGTTGCATTTCATTCCACTCGTTCGCCCCCCTGACGCCCATTGCCCCTACAACACTTTTTCTTAATCAAAGGCATAAGGTTCTTTCTCACCTGAACCACCAAACTAAGAAGGAACTAAACAATCGGATTAGATAGGCTGTTGACTAAGGGATGAAGTGACTAGTAAAGTACGCACCCTAAGATGAACCTCTATAGGGATAGATTGTGTAAGATGTGGTCTTAAATCATGTTCTTAGCCGGTCACGTTCCGTCATCGGGCTTATGAGCTACCGTGGATTGCGTGTTATATTTGACAAATAGAATGAATGAGTAAGTGATGAATCTGTGATTCATCACTCTAAAAGTTGAAAATAGAGCTTTGTTCCCGAGTAAATAGCAGCATATTTCCCTTTATATTGTAAAATTAGCATTCATGCATGCAAGCATAATATCTGCATTTTAGCATTCATACTTGCATTAAATAAGGAGCCAAATTCACTTGTAATTATTCACCTGTATATTAGATAAAAAAACCTATTTGTATATATTTTATACTAACTCCGAATCCAATAAAACCAACTCTATTGTGTATATATGACTAAAACTAATTAAAGAAAAATATCAAAAAAATACTAACTTGTAAAATTGACCAATAAAACCCCAAACCAAGTTGGAGACCTTAGACCTTAGAATGCACATATCTCTCTCATACAACCTCCAAATAAGGTCTACTAACTTTTAAAGTAATATACATTCAGAGACCTTCGAAACAAGACCAATTTCATTCAAATCGAAGCTTGTATGCAAAACTTGGGTTTTGGACCCCTTTTGTACATTGTACAAAATGATCGTTTTACCTCTGTATTTTACCATTTCATTTTATTAATTATTAAAAATCCAAAAAAAATAGATTAAGTTGTAAATATTCTTCTCATATTTACTCTATTTTTATTTTGATTTTTCTCTCTTTTAAAAATGATAAAAAAAATTAGAAAAGATAAAATACGGTATTTTATATCTATAAGGTACCACCTAAAAATACATTTTGTATAGTTGATTTCATTTGATTTTCGACCCTTCACAAAAGTTGTAGATCTCGTCGAGACGAGCAACTTTCATGTTGACCACTTTTTGATTTAATCCCTTTTGTTACTTCTTTTTTATTTTCTTTACATTTAATTTTTGAATTTTCTAGGAGCGACATGTGGCAGCTCCTGGAGCCGCCACATGTCACCCCATTTTCTTTATTTTCGGATTTATTTTATTATTTTCAGATTTATTTTTATTATTATTTTATTATTATTATTTTATTATTATTATTTTAATGATTTTAAGTATCCTACTATATTAATCTATTATTTTATTTCTTTTAATCCCATTTTACCTCTTCTCTTTTCTTTTCCCCCACTCCAAGCCACATCTTCTCCACTTCCTCCATCATTTTCTCCACTCTCTCCATCTCTTCTCTAACTCCCTCTTCCTCTTTATATTCCCATCTTCTCCTCCATTATTTTTCATCCGCCGTTTTCGAGAGAAGAGAGGACCGAGCCCCGTTTTAAGTTGTGAGGTGACAGCTCCCCCTTAGACGTTGAGCAACGACGACCTGCAGGTGAGATCCGCGACATTACCATTGCTGCGTCGCGAGATTCCAATCGGACTCGCTCAGCTTCGAAGGACTCCGCCATCCTTCTCGAGGCCACGACGGAAGACGCACGACGCGGCTCCATTTTCGGCGAATCACAGGTAAGTATCTCTGACTTTTTCCTTTCATTTTTTTATCTAACATTATTTGCTTATCTTGTTCATCACAAAACAAAAAAAATCACACATCATCATCTTCATTTTATTTCATCCACACTACAATCACCTCATCTTTATCATCAACAAAACATTTTCATTCACCAACATCCTTCATCATTATCATCGTAATTTTTTACTTCATCTACCTTCATTGCATACATTCACGGTCACCATCATTTCCGCATCGTATTTCCTGTTTACAAAATATAAAAAAACAAAAAAAACACAAAAACAAAATTAAAAAAAAACAAGCAGCAGCTCCTCGTTGAGCAGGCCAGCCCCTGCAACACCGCTGCTCCGGCCGCCCGTCCGTGCTCTCCACACCCAGCACGACCGCCACCACCATTTTGATAACCATCCCGCACCCTATGTTAATTCGGTCAAATTAATTGTCCAAATTAATTAGATGTCATTCGTTGCAGTCGTATACGAGAGGCTAATCAAAAACCACTATTAATTAATGTCAAGTTAATTTCAAGCGGCAAATTTTTTTTTACTTGGTGGAATTCCAAGGTCGAACTCAAGGAGGCATCTGTCTCCTTAGGTGAATTATTAGCAAATTTCCAAGTGTTAGAATTTTCAAAGAATGATTTTTTTGTTCTTTTTTTAATTTCTACGCAGGACACATGCAACCAGCAGGCCAATATAAAGTTTAATTTAATTAAGATATCAAATGGAATCCAAAAATTCTAAAAATTGGCCAGATGATTAATGATGATGAAACTAAGCTACCCTATTTTTTTGGGAATTTTTAGACACTAAATGAATTTATTGTGAATTAAACATGCAGACAGAGTGATTTTCACTAATTAATTTTTAATAAATACCAAGTCACATTTTTTTCAGGAGATAAAATTATCTGAGATAGCTCTAATGATAAGGAATCCAGGAAAATTGACAAATCTTAATTTCAATGTGAAATGAATTTACTAAAATTAAAATAAGAAAATCAGTAAACAATTTATTTAGGCCTCGATATGCGTGCAAATGACATGAAAATTTTATGCAATGTTAAGTTCACTGTCTAGAGCTACTATGAATTTTTGAGGATTTTTGGAATAACAGAAAATTAACTAGAAATTAAAAGGTGTCACTGGGCAAAATATTCCACAAATTGACCGATTAATTCATTTAAAAATCTACTGTAATTACAAAAATATGACACGTGGCACAATAGATAGAGGACAAAGTTCTCAACAAAATGATACTTTTAGAATTTAAAAATGATGTAAAATGCAACCTAGGGATGCTTGCAAACGCAGGGGTGTAAATGCAATACAAGAAAACAAAATTACATAAAGCAAATATGCTGACAGGGACTTAAGTGCAATTACATATAATGTAGGGGACTGGTGTGCAAATTCTCCACAAGGCGCGTGCTCCTCACGTGTGGTCTGCTTCACAGGGACCTCTTTGCAAATATGAAAAGTCCCGAGGGCCTCTGTGTAAAATTCCCAGGCCGCATGTGCTCCTCACGTGGGCGACCTAGGCTCGGATAGCTGCGGAGGCTCGGGACTCGGCTCAGGTGCTTCTGGAGGTCTGGAGTGAGGCTCGGGCGATCCGAGCCTAGGTTCGGGGAAGAGGCTCGGACCAGTGCTGCGTGGCGCGCTGTGGACCCTTGGATCAAGCTCGATCCAACGGATGGCAGTGAAGAATCGTGGCGAGATCTCAAGCCGTTAGATCTAAGTTGATCCAACGGCTCCTGGCTCGCGATGGAGAGGGCGACGTGGCTGACGGACCGCCGTTGGATCAGATGATATATCCAACGGTCCTCGGCTGCTGCGGAGGGGGAACACGTGGCTCACTAAGCGCCTTTAGATCTGAAGGGATCCAACGGCTCCTGTGAAGCTCGGCTGAGAGGCGACGTGGCAAGACGACACTCGTTCGATCAAGGTGATCGAACGGCAGCTGGGGCTCCTCCTTCGATGGTCCTGCGCCGCATGCGGAGGAGATGGCAGGGCTCCGGCGACAAGGCCTTTGCTCCGTCAGTCCTTCCTCGTGTCGATGAAGCTCTCCGACTCGTCGGAGCTATACCAGTAGAAGCGTGGCGATGCGGCGAAGGCGTCGGTGATCTCAGGAGTTGGAGAAGGTCGTCGGATGTTGCTGGTGACGAAGCTTGAAGACGACTCCGGTGAAGCTCCGATCAGTGAACAGATGGGCACCTGCAAGCGTTAGAGAAGGAGCCGTAGCTCGTGCGTGCAATCGTGGAGGTGGGTGGATGGCTGGCGAGGCCTAAGGCGGGGGGAGATGATCTGGCGATGTTGCTCCGGCCAAGTGGCGGAGCTGGAGATCGATGTACGGTGCGATGCGTCGTCATCAAGCGTAAAGGTGACCGCGAAGATGGGAGCTCCGACGCGGAGCTCGGCAGAATGAAATAGAAGCGAGAAGGTGACCGTAGGCGGCGAATAAAATGCGAGAAATCGAAGAAAAGATGAAATGAAGATCGATCGGGGATGGAGGGGGCGTGCTGCGATCCGTGCAGGGGCGAAAGGCCAGTGGCTGGAGGTCGCGCTGGTGCGGTGCTGTGCGGTGGCGCACAGCGGGGCGCGGCTCGCAGCCGCAGGCGGAGACGGCGGAGGCGGCCGGCGTTGGAGGGGGCGGCCAGGGGCTGATGGTTGTACGGTGGTTGTGGCACCGCACGGAGGAGATGGTGGCGCCACCCGATGTCGGTGGGGCGGGCGGACAGCAGCGAGGGCGTGCGGCAGCGGAGGCTGCGTGCGGCCACACACGGCCGCGAGGTGGGCGAGGCGTTGGCGCGCTGCAGCAGTTGGTTTCTCGCGGTCGGGTGCCTGAATGGTGCTGGCTGCTGGGCGCAGCCGAGGGGATGGGCAGGTCGCGGGGTGCGCGCACAGCGCGGCTGGAGGTGGCGTGGGGGGGATACACGCTCCTCCAGCCGCCCGTCCGCGCTCTCCACACCCAGCACGACCGCCACCGCAGGAGCGTGTATCCCTCCCTGTAGCGGCCCGCGCCGCCACCAGCCAGCCTCCACCGGTGTCGCGCGCGGCGACCGCTGCTCCCACCTCCTGCTGGCCGCGCGCCGATGCGTGCTCCCAGCAACGTGGTCCCACCAGGCACGCCCTCGATGCCCCTGCCCCCACGCCAACGGCAGGCTGTCGCCTGCTCTCCGACGCCACGTGAGCCCCACTGCCATTTGCCGCACCCAGCCGCAGCCACCTGCGACACCGTTCACCGCCCCGCCATCAACGCCGCACCACCGCACGCTACCCCAGGCCGCCGCCTCGTCTGTGACGCCGCGCCCCTCCAGCGGCGGTTGCGCGCCGCCAGCACCTTCAGCCGCCGCCGCCCAGCTACTCCAGGCCGGACGTCGTCCTCCGCCTCTCCTTGGCCCACTGTCGTCGCCCCCACGCGGCAACCCAGCATCCTCCGCTCGTCGCCAAGCGTCGAGCGCCGCCCAGGTGCGCACGCCCCAAGCTTCCCCGCCGTCGACCTCACCGTCCCCTCACGCCACCTCACCGGTGCTGTGAGCCGCCGCCCTCATCCACGCGCGTCACGGCGCGTGTGTCCTAGCCGCCTCTCCTCCCACGTTCGTACGTGAGAAAGAAGAGGTCATCTCATATTTTTATTTTTTTTATTATTATTAAATATTGCACAATCACTCCTGCATATTTTATTAATTTCAAAAGCGCACATGTGCATGTTTTAATTTGTTTGTTTCATTTCTCTTTTGCAAAAACAACCCTAACTTTGAGCGTTGATTTGGACATCAAACTAGCATCATTTTATTTAATGAAAAATAGCATGTTGTAGAGCATTTAATTCTTTATCTTTGGGATATTTATTTATATTTTTGTTAGCATTGGATATTTGATTAAAATTCAGAGATTGAAATTCAAAGATACTTTTTCCATTTACGCTCTGAAATTCGCATAGGTCTATTTATTGCTCCAAAAATTGTAAAAAAAATTGTAGATGATGCATTTAAGTGTTCTTTAATTACTGTACAAATTTCGTCCAATTCTGAGTCGTCGTTTGCATAAAATAAATTATAGAGCAATTTCTGTAATTGAATTTAATTAATTCCACGAATAAGATTTTTGAGAAATTTCAAAGCTCCTGGATTCCTTACAAAAATATATATCTGAGATAAATAGATCTTTGGATGATTTGATTTCGTGGATTAATTAGGAATTAAACACCCGCAATCGCTCTATTTTCAGTAAAAAATTTATAAAAAAATCAAAAAGCGTCAGAAAATTCTAAAAATATTAGTGTAGCTGCATTGCATCATATTTAACTTCCAGTAAATTTTTCATAATTTTTGCATTTCATTTGCACAAAAAAATTGCATAAAAACCCCAAAAAAGTTTGCATTTTCCATGTGTGCATTTTAAATCCAAAAAATCCAAAAAAATACATTTGCATTCATTGTTGGATTAGTTTCTTAGAAAAATCATCATTTGGCTGATTTGGATTAATTTCACATTAAAATAAAATTTGACTAAGTGATCGTTTTCTTAATAACCTAGTTCAACCACATTTGTGCATTGGCATTTTTATCGTATAAAAAATAAAAAAAAACCCACTAGGAAAACCCTAATCTAATACATCTAACTTGATCTCGAGTTGTTCCTTTGCCTCCTTGAGTCAACCCTGGGGCTTGCCCGGGCTAAATAAACATCAAACCGCACGTTATATCATTCGACGATTTAATCGAATTGTGCGGTTATTTTTTATCAACGCGAATCTATCCGACTGCAACGCACTCGTCAATTATACGACATAAAAGGGTAGATTTTTGCCTCGTCAAATGGCGCCGTTGCCGGGGAGGCAAACAGCTTAGGATCACTTAGAAAATTAGATTTAGGTTTTCCAATCACTCGGGTAGTCTGATCCCCGAACCACCTTGTAATTATACCATTTTTCCAATTATTTTTTTCTCTTTATTTTTCTCTCTCTTTATCTGACATTCTTATCTTTTTGTGCGAGGGCCCGATGGACTTGGAGCAGCTTTCTTGAAGTCGACGCATCTCGAAGTGCATCGGAGGCCGACAATTCGTGGATCAAGTCGGCTGTTGAGACTCCAAAAGGATTTTTCCATTTTTTTTATTATTATTAATTTGTAAAAATTGTCTGCATTTATAGCGGTTCCCGTTTGGGTTCTCGCGTGTGTAAACATAGTGGAACCGTGTCCCTGTCTGTTGTGTGATTTGAATTTTAGACTAAGCTTGCACTAGCGGATCCTTGAGCCACTCTAGGATTCGCTTGTGCTCGTAATCTTTAGAACCACACAACCAGTTAAAAGATGCACGTAGATCGCAGGACTTAGCCAAATCAACCTGTTCTTCACGCTAATAGAACTGCTTGTCTAGGGGCGGCTTTTATCGCTTGCATTTGCATTTAGAGTAAAAAGTTTTTCAATTCTGTTTTGCATCCTGCATAAAAAAAAGCGAAGGGATCACTGTAAGTCTCCTGAACTCAGCATACGCATCATTGTTTTAACTTGCATCGGCTTTTCTCAATTTTCCCCTCTGTTTTTATCATTTAAATTAAAAGGAAATTGGGACTGGTCGATAGGCGTGCTGTGTGGTTGGATTAATTCAGTGAAAACTTAACTTAAAATCGGGACTGCTGAACATTATTGACCAAAAAAATCAATAAAATTAGAAAATTGTTTGCGGGAGATTAATCCCCGACATTGTTTTCAGGCTGAGTAAGGGTACTTGAGTGTGTGTGAACACCTTAAGGCAGAGCCCAAATCCCCGCCTTCCATATCACGTTCCAACTGATCCTAGCAAATATCACAAGTCGAATAATTTCAGATTCACTGACTAGTACCAAGTAGCCTCCGCCTGTCTCAGGTAGATAGGGGCGAAATTGCGGTACTTTGCGACAAGCTGCCAGTAACCCCCCAGGGTGAAATTCCGGCCTTGTCAGCCTCCGCCTGCTTGCAGGTAGATAGGGGTGTGGTCTTTGAATCCATCGACTTGGGATAGGAGCGAAGAAAGGAAGGACCGACGGTATCTTAGGCAACAGGTTAAATAGGGAAGACGCATCCGGCTCTGAGCCGACTTCCCTATAGGCTGCGTAATCCTTGCTATCTTGCTTGAAAATCACACTTAAAATCTACAAGATTAATTGGACTCGATTTCGAGTCCTTCACCATGTTGAGTGTGAACTCGGGGTTTGCTCTTGCGTTTGTCTTTGAGTCTGTCTGTGTGTGTATCCTGTGTAATTGCGCATTTTCTACCTCAATCTTCTTCCTTTCCTCTTCAAGATGTCGGGATATTGGTCCCCATACCTTGTGACCTCTGGTCAATGCTCCTCGACCATATATCGTTCATCTTCACCTTCCTCTTCTTCCATGTATCCTCCGCCATCCACGAGAGACCCTTACCCGTGGTCGGTTTCACCTCAACCTGATTTCGAAGTCAGAACTTCGACTGACTTCTCCACTTCTTCGCATTTCACACCTACTCCATATTCCCACACTCCAGATCCACTTCCATCTTGGGCTGACTGTCCTTATTCTTGAGAGCTTGCAGGAATCAACGAATCAAATGAAGAGCGAGCCACTGCTGAGATAGATGATTGGCAAAATTATATGCCCCCACATTATTCCTTCTCACCTCAAGTAGGGACCATACCACCAGTTACATATAAACATCCCAACTTGACCTTAGGGCATAACTTGGTCGATCAAACAACCCGAATGGAGAGGCCTGCACATCATGATTTCCCAGACTTGATTGACTTTAGTGATCAAGATTCCATTAACCAGCCTTCATTCGGAGAGCCTATACACTCACAAGATTGGACTCATGAGCTAGACTTATCAGTACCCGTTTCATCATATGAGGCTCCGACCGATATTTGGCATCTAGATGATCCATACTCGACCCAAAATTACATGCCAGAGTCTAGGTATGTTGAGTATGAGACTCCAATATCTCAGCAGTGTCCTCCACTTGAGCAGAACTCTCCCATGATTTGTCATGAGAATTTTGTGGAGGATGACATTTCTCGACTTATCGTGAAAAATGAAACATTAGGTAAAACTTGAGAAATGTCATGGAAATATTGAACTCAATTTCTGCTAGCTTGGGAATGAAAGTGGAAAAGGATATGAGTAATTTTGAGGTTGAAAACCAAGCAAGCATTAGGGAACCCACATCTTCTGTACAGCTGGAGTCCATTCTATCTCCCTCTTCTACTAACCCCTTGCCTTCCAATCTTGATTCTAATCATTCATCTATCCAAAATACCAAAAAAATTAAAAAACCAAAAAATCACATAAAAATTGAAAATGAAAAAGACATAAAAAAGTTGGATCCTACCCTAAGGGAAGCACTCGGTGAAGAATTGATCTTCAAACTTCCCTTAATAAAGGCCATAGATCACTTTCCTGACCTCAAATGATTTGTGAGAAGTAAATTGATGCCAAAGAGGTCGAATAATAAGAGGACAAGGACTGAAAGACACATAGTGTCTATGGCCACCTCCTTGGTGATTTGGAGAAAGACCAAGAGCCGCAGAGTGAAGCGGTTGCCCCGAGTTGAGTGTGAAATCAACGACACCATCTTTACCCATGCGAGAATCAATGATGACTCACCGATAAATATCCTTCCGACCTCTGTGTTTGACAAGCTCAAACTCAGGCCAATCAGAAAGTCAAGAGAGATCGTTCAGCTGGCTGATCGATCCATCAAACGGTCGAGAGGAAATATTTCAGTCATCGTTACTTTCCAAGGTGCTCTACTCCAGGTGAACTTCACGATCATTGACATTGAGCACCGAGGAGAGTTTTTCCAGTCTCCGATTATTCTCGGGAAGCCATTCTTAGCCTTGGCTAAGGCGACTATAGATTGCGAGACTCGGGATATCGATTTTACAGCATTGGGAGAGCTTCGACCTCACTCATTCTTTGATACACTTTACTCTAAGGTGACCCACACATCCGCTGACAGTCGTGACCGTCGAGAGGTAGATGAGTCCCACCTCTCTGCTACACCTGAGGGACCGACTGTCTGGACGACCATTGGATTAGAGACTCCCCACACCTCCACTTCATCAATTGCTTGCACCACCACCGTGACAGCTTCTAAGGAGGGCTCACGACCAGAAGCTAACATTGAGTCGGACACAATCTTTGTGGATTGCCTTGATCATTTCGGTGATCCGACACAAGAGCCTAATAATGCCAAGCCAACTGAGATCACTAGCACTTTCTCGAGATGCGTGCTGACCCTTCAGGAATATTCCAATCTATATGGTGACTCGTCTGATGAGGAACCCATGGTCAGCACCGCACCACACCCCGGACCTTCAAAGGAAACAACCAAGACTAAATTGACTCCATATAAAAACACGGTTGCTCCTTCTTCTAGTCGGCTATCTAGTGAGAGGAAGTCGAGAATTGATTCCTCAAGATATTCCCCCAAACCTCTCAAGGCGCGTCACTCTCATCTCCCTCTCAATGATTCAGGTTCTAGAAAACCGACTAAGAAAGTTTCCTTCAACACACCGGAGAAGGAATTTTCTGAGGAGTCCTCATTTGGTCCGGATAAGGTGATTTATATGAGTGAGCTCAGTTCGGTTGTTCTCAAGCCTTATCTAAGCAAGCAGCCGTGTGTCGACCCTCGTTGGACGATCCCTACACCTCATTATTATTCATCTAAGGACGATTCCGACAACGACACATATGTATATTATCCACCTCCTCGCGTCCGCAAGAAGGTACGTCACAAACCTTCTTGATCCATGTATATTCTCAATTCTCCTTGTATATATTTCCCCTCCCTCCCCAGTGATTCGAATCACTCACCCCGGCTCCATATCATTTCATTTTATGGCTATACTTAGGATGTTCAGATCCTAAGTATAGAGGGAGAGTGACCCGAGTCTCTTCATCATTCGATGCATATTTTCTAGATCTCATCGGTTCTCACACTCACTCTTGTCCTATACTTAGGCTGACCAGATCCTAAGCATAGGGGGGACCGATGTCCGCCGTGTATATATTCCTCCATTTCCCCTCTTACCCTCGCCCGCCCCATTTTTGATCTTCTTTTACACTTAGGCTGCCAGAGCCTAAGTATAGGGGGCAGAGCGACTTCTATACTTTTTTTGTTATTTTAGCTCTCCTACGCTTAGCACGAGCTATGTCTTTTTCCTCGCTTTTCGTGCTCTGAGGACATAGCACACGCTAAGTATAGTGGGGCGTGTATATATTACATATATACTTTACCCATAGCTTGTACTTTCGTGTATTTTCGCGTACTTTTGTATATATTTTTGCAATAATTACGGGTGGGTAAAAATTAAAAAAAATCTACTTGTTGTATAATACTTGTAAAACTTTTGTGAAAATTAAAAAAATTAAAATTTTGTATACTTGTATAATATGTACTATATGTATACTACTTGTATAAAAATTTGTAAAACATACTTTTGTGAAATTTGTTGTAAAATAAGATGTAAAAAAAATGTTGTATACTATGTACTAAAAATTGTTGTAAAAATTGTTGTATAATAGAAAATAAAATGAAAATGTTGAAAATAAAGGCTTCTTATTTACTCTTGCATTCAAAAAAAAGTCTTGCATTTACATTCATCTACATAGCATGCCATCTACATCTCATCTGCATATCTTGCATATGCAAAGTGAAAAGCTAGTGGGTTTTGAACCAAGTTATGAGTAGATATTGAGGATGGACTTGATTTGACCTTAATCCACCTAATTTCATAGGAACCTTATAGGAACTGGAGTTGAGATTTCTCAGGTCAAGTGACTTAATTCTTTGAGTCCGCAAGTCTATGTTCACATGTCATCTTGATTAGTCTAAGTAGAATATCTCAGGCACACGCATGATTCTTTTAGATAATGACCTAACTTGGACAAGCACAATGCACGTAGCTCTTCATTGATGAGGTGGTGAGGAGGTAGAATCCTTTAGCTTGGAGTAGCGCACGGGTGGAAACATCCGTCCTCCTCTAGGGAGGGTAGTGCATCTCAACCTAGTCTGGTGGTGTTGACATCTAAGGACAGGATACTGTGGGTTGCAATAATGCTTCAAAAGAGGGATAGTCTACTGGCTCAAGAGGAAAAACTCATGATGTAAATGCTGCACCTTGTATATAGTTCCAAAAAAAAGAGAAAAAGAAAAGAAAAAAAGAAAAAAATGTAAGAACTCCAGAAAAAAATAGACAGGTCCAAGTGAAGAAAAAAATATACCTGTCGGAGTATGTATATTAGCAAAGAAATGCAGCTGGATGACTTGGCTACAGTGGTCGGGCATCCCGTGATAGGTAGCTACACTGGCTACCGTCCATTCTTTTCTCTACCCCCTCCTCTTGAGCCGGTCGCACTTGAACTTAGAAGGGAATACCCCGCTCCTCGAGGAAAGAGTTACTGGACTGGGTTATTTGAGTTACCTTGTTAGAGGAGGCTGGTTCTGAGCCATTTTTGATATGGAGAGCTATTTTACACTTACACAGTACAAGTGAGAATCATAGTCATCAGAAATTTGCGTTTGAGGATTTGTTCAGACCTGACTATTGAGGAGTCTTGAATAGAAGACCTGTGGAACTTGAAGTCTGTTAGGTCTTAAGTTCAGATCCCAATAAGGTTCTGCCACACAATTAATCCAAAGGTTGAGTCAAGCTCCTTTTCAACTTTTGTTCATGACCTTGGTATGGAACCCAAAATCATTTCACTCTTGCATTTCATTTAGTTGCTCGGGGACGAGCAAGGTTTAAGTATAGGGGGTTGATGAATCTGTGATTCATCACTCTAAAAGTTGAAAATAGAGCTTTGTTCCCGAGTAAATAGCAGCATATTTCCCTTTATATTGTAAAATTAGCATTCATGCATGCAAGCATAATATCTGCATTTTAGCATTCATACTTGCATTAAATAAGGAGCCAAATTTACTTGTAATTATTCACCTGTATATTAGATAAAAAAACCTATTTGTATATATTTTATACTAACTCCGAATCTAATAAAACCAACTCTATTGTGTATATATGACTAACACTAATTAAAGAAAAATATTAAAAAAATACTAACTTATAAAATTGACCAATAAAACCCCAAACCAAGTTGGAGACCTTAGACCTTAGAATGCACATATCTCTCTCATACAACCTCCGAATAAGGTCTACTCACAGATACCTTCGAAACAAGACCAATTTCATTCAAATCGGAGCTCGTATGCAAAACTTGGGTTTTGGGCCCCTTTTGTACATTATACATAATGACCGTTTTACCCATGTATTTTACCATTTCATTTTCTTAATTATTAAAAATCCAAAAAAATTAGATTAAGTTGTAAATATTCTTCTCATATTTCCTCTATTCTTATTTTGATTTTTCTCCTTTTTAAAAATGACAAAAAAATTAGAAAAGATAAAATACGGTATTTTATATCTATAAGGTACCACCCAAAAATACATTTTGTACAGTTCATTTCATTTGATTTTTGACCCTTCACAAAAGTTGTAGATCTCGTCGAGACGAGCAACTTTCATGTTGACCACTTTTTGATTTAATCCCTTTTGTTATTTCTTTTGGATTTTCTTTACATTTAATTTTTGAATTTTCTGGGAGCGACATGTGGCAGCTCCTGGAGCCGCCACATATCACCCCATTTTCTTTATTTTCGGATTTATTTTATTATTTTGGGATTTATTTTTATTATTATTTTATTATTATTATTTTAATGATTTTAAGTAGCCTACTATATTACTCTATTATTTTATTTCTTTTAATCCCATTTTACCTCTTCTCTTTTCTTTTCCCCCACTCCAAGCCACATCTTCTCCACTTCCTCCATCATTTTCTCCACTCTCTCCATCTCTTCTCTAACTCCCTCTTCCTCTTTATATTCCCATCTTCTCCTCCATTATTTTTCATCCACCGTTTTCGAGAGAAGAGAGGTCCGAGCCCCGTTTTAAGTTGTAAGGTGACAGCTCACCCTTAGACGTTGAACAACGACGACCTGCAGGCGAGATCCGCGACATTACCATTGCCGCATCGCGAGATTCCAATAGGACTCGCTCAGCTTCGAAGGACTCCGCCATCCTTCTCGAGGCCACGACGATAGCCGCACGACGCGGCTCCATTTTCGGCGAATCACAGGTAAGTATCTCTGACTTTTTCCTTTTCATTTTTTTATCTAACATTATTTGTTTATCTTGTTCATCACAAAACAAAAAAACCACACATCATCATCTTCATTTTATTTCATCCACACTACAATCACCTCATCTTTATCACCAACAAAACATTTTCATTCACCAACATCCTTCATCATTATCATCGTAATTTTTTACTTCATCTACCTTCATTGCATACATTCACAATCACCATCATTTCCGCATCGTATTTCCTGTTTACAAAATATAAAAAAACAAAAAAAACACAAAAACAAAATTAAAAAAAAACAGGCAGCAACTCCTCGTCGAGCAGGCCAGCCCCTGCAACACCGCTGCTCCGGCCGCCCGTCCGCGCTCTCCACACCCAGCACGACCGCCACCGCAGAAGCGTGTATCCCTCCCTGTAGCGGCCCGCGCCGCCGCCAGCCAGCCTCCACCGGTGTCGCGCGCGGCGGCCGCCGCTCCCACCTCCTGATGGCCGCGTGCCACCGCGTGCTCCCAGCAACGTGGTCCCGCCAGGCACGCCCTCGACGCCCCTACCCACACGCCAACGGCAGGCTGCCGCCCGCTCTCCAACGCCACGTGAGCCCCACAGCCATTTGCCGCACTCAGCCGCAGCCACCTGTGGCACCGTTCACCGCCCCGCCATCAACGTCGTGCCACCGCACGCTGCCCCAGGCCGCCGCCTCGTCTGTGATGCCGCGCCCCTCCAGCGGCGGTCGCGCGCCTCCAGCACCTTCAGCCGCCGCCGCCCAGCTACTCCAGGACGGACGCCGTCCTCCGCCTCTCCTTGGCCCACTGTCGTCGCCCCCACGCGGCAGACCAACATCCTCCGATCGTCGCCAAGCGTCGAGCGCCGCCCAGGCGCGCACGCCCCGAGCTTCCCTGCCGTCGACCTCGCCGTCCCCTCGCGCCACCTCGCCGGTGCTGTAAGCCGCCGCCCTCATCCACGCGCGCCACGGCGCGTATGCCCTAGCCGCCTCTCCCCCCATGTTCGTGCGTGAGAAAGAAGAGGTCATCTCACATTTTTATTTTTTTATTATTATGTAAATATTGCACAATCACTCCTGTATATTTTATTAATTTCAAAAGCGCACATGTGCATGTTTTAATTTGTTTGTTTCATTTCTCTTTTGCAAAAACAACCCTAACTTTGAGCGTTGATTTGGACATCAAACTAGCATCATTTTATTTAATGAAAAATAGCATGTTGTAGAGCATTTAATTCTTTATCTTTGGGATATTTATTTATATTTTTGTTAGCATTGGATATTTGATTAAAATTCAGAGATTGAAATTCGAAGATACTTTGTCCATTTACGCTCTGAAATTCGCATAGGTCTATATATTGCTCCAAAAATTGTAAAAAAATTGTAGATGATGCATTTAAGTGTTTTTTAGTTACTATCCAAATTTCGTCCAATTCTGAGTCGTCGTTTGCATAAAATAAATTATAGAGCAATTTCTGTAATTGAATTTTAATTAATTTCACGAATAAGATTTTTGAGAAATTTCAAAGCTCCTGGATTCCTTACAAAAATATATATCTGAGATAAATAGATCTTTGGATGATTTGATTTCGTGGATTAATTAGGAATTAAACACCCGCAATCGCACTATTTTCAGTAAAAAAATCATAAAAAAATCAAAAAGCGTCAGAAAATTCTAAAAATGTTAGTGTAGCTTTATTGCATCATATTTAACTTCCAGTAAATTTTTCATAATTTTTGCATTCCATTTATAAAAAAAATTGCATAAAAACCCTAAAAAAGTTTGCATTTTTCATGTGTGCATTTTAAATCCAAAAATTCCAAAAAAATACATTTGCATTCATTGTTGGATTAGGTTCTTAGAAAAATCACCATTTGGCTGATTTGGATTAATTTCACATTAAAATTAAATTTGACTAAGTGATCGTTTTCTTAATAACCTAGTTCAACCACATTTGTGCATTGGCATTTTTATCGTATAAAAAAATAAAAAAACCCACTAGGAAAACCGTAATCTGATACATCTAACTTGATCTCGATTTGTTCCTTTGCCTCCTTGAGTCGACCATGGGGCTTGCCCAGGCTAAATAAACATCAAACCGCACGTTATATCATTCGACGATTTAATCGAATTGTGCGGTTATTTTTTATCAACGCGAATCTATCAAACTGCAACGCACTCGTCAATTATACGACATAAAAGGGTAGAATTCCGGGCTCGTTAATAAGGCAGGACCACATGCTAGCAAAGAATTCGGCACACTGCTAGATAACACTTCTAGAACTCAAAATGAGAGAAAAGTCACATTCTATAGTAATAGTATTTGATGAAAGAAAGAGAACAAACAAAAACGGGAACAAGAAAGATTTATGAAGCTACCTTTGTTTTATATATAACTAGAGCTCTGGTTCCCTTAGATTTTGAATATAACTTAGATCCATAAGAAATTCAATGATATGGAAAGACATAACATCTAACTAGATTATTTACATATCAAATCAAAGTAGCTAGTCTCTGAAGCGAAAAAGAAGCCTGAAATCAATATGGTTTGATTTCTTCAATAGATCATAGGGCACTCTTTCTCTTTGCAGGTGGTATTGACTACTTTAGACTCATCACCAGTTACACAATTAATCTATGATTTAGAATCCAATAATGACAATTTTTTATCAGTGTCCTAGTGGATAGATCTATTTGTGCCTTTTTCTGTCGATTTCATTTTCTCTTTGTTAGTGTTGTCTATAATGACTGATCGATCAAGAACTTTCAATTGGCTAGTCAGAACAATGAAATTGGTATTTTATATTACATTACGATCCTATCTCGAGAAATTCAAACCCCTTGATATATAATTGCGGTAAGTGTTTTATCAGCATATTTAGAAAAAAAACATATGTAATATTGCTTTTTTATGCCTACTATAACTAGTTATTTCGGTTTTCTACTGGCTGCTTCAACTAGAACTTGAGCTCTATTCATTGGTTTGAACAAGACTGATTTGAAATATATGAGTTTTAAATGAACATCATCAAAAGAAGGATTTTTCCGGGATTCCAAGTATTCTATGGTTCCTTAACTGAGACTAGTGAGAAGGGGTCAAGGCCAATTTATTGTCATTGAGATTAAGGAATGATTCTGAGAAAGATTTAGGAAGAGATCTGGCCTTTTTTATCAACTAGACCTCAAATCAAAAAACAAGATATATAGATTATTTATGTAGTTTTTCTATTTGGAATCGTGTTAGGTCTAATTCCTATTACTTTGGCGGGATTATTCGTAACTGCATATTTACAAAAAAGACATGGTGATCAGTTGGATCTTTAACTGAGTAGCGTTTATTTTTTTGATTGACACTAGTTATAAGCATAGAGGAGGTCAAATTCTCATACCATTTGATTAAATTCTTTTCTTATAATTAGTTCGTTATGGGCTACTGAATAACAAGAAAATCACGCTCTGTAGGATTTGAACCTACGACATCGGGTTTTGGAGACCCACATTCTACCGAACTGAACTAAGAGCGCTTTCTTTGATTTATTGATGGCTTTTATATTAAACGAATAGAATCAAAAAGAAAAAGATGATTTTTCAGACGAAGAAATTATGGCTAATGAAAATTGATCTCAATTATCCCTCGTTACTGCCCATAGGAGAAGTATATTAATATAATAATGAATCCATCGTTACTGCCCATAGGAGAAGTAATAGGTATGGATGACAGGATATTCACCTGTGAAATTTAGTACCCAAAACAAACGCGCTACCAAGCAGCGCTACATCCCTTTTTGAAATTGTTGTACAGGACTTTCCTGAGTCAAAGTACAAAAGTAACTAGATATTGAAGCTTGTTTTCCACATCATTATTTGATTCTTTTCCAAAAAGCATAGGAGCTGGCTTCCGAATCAGAATCCATATTTATCGGCGGAGAAAAGAGTCTGTCATCTGAGATTTTGATTAAGGGTGTGAAGTCGCGTAAAAATCCAAACGATCTTTAACTACAGCATATGATTGTATATGTATTATAATAAAGAAATCAAGAAGGAGGATTTCCAATGCGAGATATAAAAACATCTCTCTCTGTGGAACCCACACTAAGTACTATATGGTTTGGGTCTTTAGCGGGTCTATTGATAGAAATTCATCCTTTCTTCCCAGACGCCTTATCATTCTAGTGGGAAAAAATGCCCGCGATCAATTTCTTCTCCTTTTTTCGGTTGTTTTGTATGGGAAAGAAGAAAAGAAAATGATCCTCAGCATCACATCAAGTAGATCTAAGATCGAGTTTGGGAGAATAGAAATGCGGGTCTAGGGTGGTCCCCCTGCAAAATCATAGAATAGAAGATACTAAAATGAAATATTTGAATTATGATCAGAATAATGGAATTGTATTTTGAATTATGACATTCTAACGAAAGATTGATAAATAATGTAATAATTTATTTTGGAATTTGATGCTCCTTTCTTCTATAATAGAAAAGTGGAGTCGAGGGGGCATCGAAAGGGGGTTCATGGCAAAGAGTCAAGATGCGCCCGAAGACTAGAATTTAGATGCACATACGGGGCAAATGTTATTCCGTAGACAGACGAGTCGTATCCTTTTCCTCTTCGGAGGCATTCTCACTTCTATTTTATCCCAGGAGGATCCACTAGAACTCCTCTTAGGAATTGTCCGATTGGGGAACGACACGTTGCGATTCTCCGATATCCAACGACCTACCACTTTTGGGAAATGAGGGAGATGAGTGAACCCGTGGGGCCAAAACGTTGTCGTCCGGTTCGCGGCCCCATCTTCTATTCACGAATATAATAGCCTTGACGATATTTACTAAATTGCGTTTCGGAGAGGGCACGCCCCCTCTTTTGATTATCTATATGAGATCTACACCTTTACACCTAAGATTCCGGAAGGAGTAGATACGTTAGCAGGAGCATAATTGATTTTCTGTTCCAATACATTACGAGATGTTTTTCCATACTTTCCGCATTCAGTTCGGGATATTTCCGCGCCTTCTGGTTGACCTGAACAACAAATATGTATCCCCTCCACCCCTACTACATCTGCCTTGACTATGTGACTCAAAATGGAACGAAATGAGATTCTGTTCTTCGGTTTCAAAGAGATGTCTTGAGCAATCGGAGAAGCACTTTGATAAACTGATTTTATCTTTACCGACTCAATGGAGGTCTCCGTCTTTGTTCTCTCTGACAAAAAAGATCGCATTTTTTGCACTTCGTTAAAATAAGAGTTGTACCCGTACGGAATTTTGCGATTTCTTAGTATGATCTCTACAAGAATCTCTATTCCCTTTATCAATTCTCTGGTACTACCTAGTTCCCTGCATTTATCTATCGATTCCATGACCTTATCCTGACCCATGAGGTGTTGGACATGCAAGCCCACAGCGAGCCATTATGCAATAAATGTTATTGCGAATATCATTCCCTGATCTGAAATAAAGAATAAATAATTTGCATAATAGGTCCCTTAGTACAATTAGGGATATGTACCATGGCCATCTTGATGATCATACAACTGTTGATTTAAGTATTGAATCATAGAGGTTGGTGCTTGGATGAATATCTAAAGAGTTAGATTGAGGACTCATCAAGCACCATCAAATGATTGTTAAGAGATGATCTCCAGCCTGAGAAGGAGATGGCAATCCTTTCTCTAAAGGATGATATCTGATCGACCTCTTGATGCAGGTCCTCTGCATAGGAATAGAGATTCGGAGGTGTCAAACTAGTTAGGTCAAAGAGTTGACTTAACGAGATCGAGAAAACCAAAATCCGATATCGTATGTTGTCATGATATCGGCACGCATCCTCTGACCAGAGACAGATGTGTTACTATATGTCTGAGTATATACATTTGGTAGACCAATAGGTTGATGGCCTAATCAAGGTCTATACACCGGCGCGCTGGTGTGCATATAAGGGCATATAAGTAATACGATCTCTCAAAGGGATCATACAAGTTCACTACTAAACCGGAAGACATGAGCTCACTCATGAGATATTGGGAAGAATCAAATTCCGTGCGCACGGTCGTCTCGCTTTGGAAGCTTGACTGAATTTGTAGGTTTGATATATACTTTTGGAAAGTATATGATCAAGACCTAGGTATGATATATGCTTTTGGAAAGTATATGATCGATACCAACTCCCAATGATCAAAATGAGAAACTTACTGATAAAACCCTGAAGTAGACAGTATAAAGTTGATCTAATACTTCAGGTTTATTTTGAGTCTTCCAGTATGCAGGATGTACAGGTATTGGGAATACCTGAGGGTGATGTGATCATAAACGATTGTATAACCATGACGCTTCCATTCCTAGGGAGTGATGAAACTGGTCTGGATTTTAGTGGCTCCTCTCAGTAGACAAGTAATCTGATCTTGATCCAAATGTTGGACATTGATCTGGATGTGATTCAGATGCAATGAGAAGATTAGATTTGCGGTCTTGATTTAATCAAGCATCTATGGGAGGCCCGAGATCTGGATTTGAGATGTAATCTCAATATCCAAGTCACTATATGTGGAACAATACAATCGCCATGTCCTTATCTCCAAGTATTCGTGGAGAAAGCACATTATCCTTGAAAGAGTTCATGGATAATTCTATTGTTGATATATGAATCCGAGCATTGAGAAAATGGAAAAAACAAATGCGATTTAATTATCATGAATAATATGAATTTGATTCATATTATAAGAAGAGTTATCTTAGATAATTAAATATGATTTGATTATCAAAGATGTAAATAATGTGAATGTGATTCATATTATATGAGCACATGAGAATAAGTTATCCAATATAATTAAATGTGATTTAATTATTGTGGATAAGATAATGTGGATGGTAATATCCAATTATTCATAATATATTATAAATGTGATTTATAATGTATTAGAGGGAGCTAATTATAATTTATATTTATTAATTAATTATTATGTGTATTGGATACACATTGTGTAATTAATTGATAATGTAAATTATATGTTGTTTTGGGTTGTGAATGTGATTCACAATTTTCCAATGTCAAGATTGCAATATTCCCAAAATTAATTGTGAATTATTTTTTGGTGAATAAAATCCCAACAAAAGTTGTTGGAAATAAATAATGAGAGAGATTTCCATGGAGATATGCAATCTCATGAAATCTCATGAGATTGCCTCCATGAGGAATCAAGTGGGCGGCACCCAATTCCTAATTGGAATGGGTGGCTGACGAATCCACGATTCATCATCTTAATATCTTGATCTTAGCAAAATCCCCAAGTAAAATACCAAATAAATATCCATAAAATCCATAAATTAACAAAATAACTCTTGTAAATAAAACACACTAATTATTGTATATTAAATTGTACAAAATAAATTACGCATAAAAAGCCGCAAAAAAAATAAAGGAGTTTTATACATGTAAATAGCCTAAAACTTCATGTATTTTTAATAATTTCATTTCAACTCCTTTTTGCCTAATTCTTTCTCTAACTTGTTTATAAAAATGTATATAAAAATACTAAAATATAAGACAAATTTCATCTCAAATAAATGCTCCTAGATCCCAAAGAGAAAAAGCCGTAAAGTCCAACTTCCAAGCTAAATTTCCGCTCCGTATGAACTCCAAATTCACCAAACTCACTTTTAAAGTTCAAGTTAGAAAATTATCTATCCAACGAAAGTGGTTTCATTAAAATCGGAGCTCTTTTGCAAAAGTTGGGTTTTGGGACCTAGATGTACATTGTATACCATGCATATATTAATTCTTTCTTTAATTTTTATTGTATCTTTCTTAATTATTAAAAATACAAAAAAATCATACTTGTGTTGTATTTTAATTGTACTATTTTATTATATTTTTTCATTGTAAATATCTCTTATTAAAAAGACAAAAAAATTACATATTAGAAAAGTAAAAAAAATGTGTACACGTTGTTTGTCTTCCCTTGTAAATTCTCCACTATTTCTCTTCTCTTTTTATTTTATTGTATTTAAAGTAGAAAACTTTATTTCATTTATTTATTTAATTTTCATTCTCTACAATAACCACCATTCAACTCTTTACCACCAACCTCCATTCAACTCCACCATTTTTTAAACCTCCCATTCAACTCCATTAATAATATAACCTCCCACCACTTTAATAACCTCTCATTTCATCATCTATATATACATCCCATCCTCCTCAATTTGCATTTGATCCATCTTCATGTGAGGAGAGCCTAGTTCCCTGAGTTGAATCGGTGACAGCGACACAACCGCGGTTGAGCGACGACGGCCCTCTCTCTGGTGTGATCCGTTGGTTTTTTGGCCAACATCGTAGCCGCAACCGCGCGCTGCTCGAGCTCATCGCACGCCGGCGATTTGAGCGAAGACCGTGCTCACGAGAGCACTCCATAGGCGCCCGCGTTCATCGTAGGTAATTTTAGTTCATCTTGTCTTTATTTTTATCTTTGTAATTTTATTAGCCCATCATATCACCACCGAGCATCCTCCATTTGTTCTACTCCACATATCATCACCACAATAGTTTTTTTTCCATATCATCACCATCACCAATTCGTCTTCTTCCCATTTTGTATATATTCACATTTGTTTCCTGTTTTAAAAAAAATACAAAAAATAAAATTTTTAAAACAAAAAAGTCTTTTATTACAAGCAGCAAAACAAAAAAATAATAAAAAAAATAAAAAAACAAAGAACCGCAGCAGCGGTGGGGAGTTCCCACCGTCGCCGCCCCTTCTTTCCACCGCCGACCGCCGGCGGCTTCCCAGTCAGCGGCAATGCCGGTCACTCGCCCCCAGACGCCGCAGCGTGCGGCGCGCCCCCAGCCACCAGCAGCTGCGGCCGCGCGCTGCTGCGTCGTGCCCTCCAGGATCGCCGCCCTCGCCTCCAGAGCCGACTCCAACCGCGCCACCGCCCGTCCGCCGTGAGCGCAGCCGACATCCCACCGCCATCCCCTCAGCCCGCCGCAGTCCTCCTAGCCGTCCCCGCGTGCGGGCGGTGCCGCCGACCCCAACCTCCAGTTGGGTTTATTCCACCGAGCACCAAGGAGGAAGAAGGTCCACTTTTTCTATTTTTTTATGTAAAAATTACGTTGTTTTTATTCTATGTTTCTAATATTACATAACAGTCCCTGTACATGTTTTTGAGGTAAATATTGTTTTCTGTGTTGCACGGATACCCCTGTGTTTGTACTTTAATTTGAACCTTGTTTTGGCATCCTTTTACTCAATAAAAAATATCATTATGTTGAGCAACTCATCCTCTGTCATGTGATTGTTTATTTGTATTTTTGTGAGATATGGGTAATTAACTAAAATTATTCAACTGAAATTTTGCATAGTTTACCCATTCTGTGCCATTAAATTTTTATCTCACACAAGGTTGCTCTAAAAAATTCACAAAAATTAGGAATGATGCCTTGAATTGTGATAGAGTTACAGTCCAAATTTCACGTCCATTGGAGTTGTCATGTGCCTGAAATAAATTATAGAGTGTTTTTAGTATTTGATTTTTAATTAAATCCACATACATTCTTTTTACAAAATTTCAACTCTCCTGCCTTGCTTATCTAAATATCTTTCTGAGATAAATCACACTCTGATTAATTTGATAACGTGGATTTATTAGGAATTATTTACTCACTGTCACTCTGTTTTCACTAAAAATCCATAAAAAATTCATAACTTGTCAAAAAATTTAAAAAAATTACTGTAGCTTCCTTTCATCATATTTTCATTCTAGTAATTTTTTCATAATTTTTGCTTACTATTTGTGTGAGAAATTGTGAAAAAACCCATAAAAAGTGTACATTTTTAGTTATTGCATTTTAACCCCTAAAATTACAAAAAATTGTGTTTTGTCTTCCCCACTGGATTAGGACTTTAGAAAAAATATAATTTGGCTGAATTGGACTTCTTTTCTATTAAAATTAATTTGGCCTTGTTGTATGCTTTCTTAGTGTCGTAATTCAACCGCAACTTGCATTGATATTTCTATTTGCATAAAAAATCTAAAAAAAACCGCATTGGATATCTGGACCTAAGTTTTTAAATTAAAACCAAGTTATTCCTTTGCCTCCCTGAGTTCGACCCCGGACTTGCCCGGGATATAAATTAAAGCCGAGACACTCTTCACGGAGATCTTCTCTCGGTTCTGACCGAATCGCTGAGTACACGTATTACAACGTGACCAAATTAAACATCGTATTTAGCGACTCGTCAGATGGCGACGTTGCCGGGGATGCAAACGGCTTAGGGATTAATTTAAAAATTTGGATTTAGATTTTTATTAACTCGGGTAGTCTGACCCCCGAGCCACTTGTATTTATTTCATTTTTTTTGCAATTATTTCTCTTTATATTTTTGTATATATCTTGTTGTTTATCTCTCTAATATAAATTTTATTTTCCTTGCGAGGGCCCGGTGGACTTGGAGTACATCGGAGGTCGAAGGACGCGACGTGTGCCGACTGTTGAAGTGCGAGGATAATTTATTTATTTTTGAGAGAAATTTTGTAAATTGTTGTAATTATTTTTCTTTCTCGTTTATAGAGGTTCTTGTTTGAGAGCTTGCGCGTGTAAAAAACTTGGACATTATTTGTGGTGTGTCGAGCCTGTTTCACTCTCCGGCGAGGGTGGGGCTTGACTTGAGTGGCGAAATTAAGGATTAGGCACACGGTAGTTTAGATTCAAACTTGTTTGTGCCCATCGTAAATTAGGCCACACATATCTTAGAAGATTCACTTATCTTATAAGATTCATAATGAGACGCACATAGACACGTACTACTTAGCTCAAATTCAATCAATTCTTCCCCGCTAATAGTATATTGTTTAGGTACGGTTTTCTCGATCTGCATGCATTTAGTGTAATATTTATAAATTCTGTTCTGCATAACGCATGAAGAGTGCTGGGATTCACTGTAAGTATACCTTCTTCTGAGCATGCATCATAGTTTCTTGTTTGCATTCTGATTTCCGATTCCCATCTTGTTTTACAACTTAAGGTCAAAAGGAAATTGGGACTGAACGGTAGACGTGCTTGTGTGTTCACATAAATTTCAAGTGATAACCAAACTCTAAAATTGGGACTGAATTGTGCAGGTCGATCTAATTAATTGGAATAAAAAGAACCCTTGTTCTCGGGTGCATAAAGCCCTCATTGTTTGTTTTAATTGCAAGTGAGAGAGAGACGACCCTAGGATAGAGCCAAGTCTGGATTTCTTACTTACTACTGGTTCTTTCTTTTTAGGCGATTAGCTACTTTTCAGTGAGGATTTACGGGTAGCCGGTAAACGGTCCGGACTTCCTTAGCAGAGTGGGAGGTTTAGAGGACGCCTTAGTCCTCAAGGAACGGGTAGCCGTATTTATACGGTCCGTACTTACTCTTATACTGGCTGAAAGTAGGTCAAACTAGTCGTAAGAACCGGGCCAGTCTGTAGGAAAATACGGGCACCTAACAGCTCGTTAATCTTTTCAAGATTGTATTCTCACCAACTAAAATTGACCAGATAATTCGGCCGAACTCTTACGGCCATCACGTGTTGAGTTGGTGAAATTGAGGGTTTGAATTGTGTTTGAATTGTGTGAGTTCACTCTGCACATTTACGTACACCGTAGAACTAGCGCCTCATTGACTATCGTGATCTAATCGGTTCTTTTGACATCGAAGATGACTGATTGGGCGGATATTTATTCGAACTTTGCGAATCTCTCGTTGAACCCTTCAAAAAGTACGTCTTCAAGGGTCCAAGCGCAACTTGGACCAACCTGGACTCATGACCCTCTTGAGCCCAGGATCTCTCACTCTCGGGATGGTTATCTGAAACCATTCCCTTTCTCTCTTCCCACCTCACCGAGGAAGACCATCGCCTCGGTGAGAATATTTTGATTCATAAATCCTCTTCTAATCAAGAACACGTTGCTGATTCAGGACATAAAGAAGATTCGAGTAAAATGCCAAAGAAGAAAGAAGAGGAAGAAGAGAACCATGAAGACCCAATGAAAATGATACTTGCCCGATTAGCTGCATCTGAGCAGCAACAAGCATTATTGAGAGCTCAGTTAGGACAGTTAAATGTTGGGGTCCAAATACCAATGGATGCGGCGTATAACCCCGGACAATATCAAATTCGGAACTACTTGAGTCCGATCGAACCCGAGGTTGACTTTGAATTGAAGCCGCATTTTCTGAACATGTTGCCACACTTCGATGGGAATGCTTCTGAGGAACCATATGCATTCCTAAGGGACTTTGAGCTCATCTGCGCTAACCTCAAACATCAAAATGTTAGCCAGGATTATATTAGGCTCAAAGCCCTTCCATTTGCCTTGGGTGGCAAAGCTGATTACTGGGTAAAGAATCTTGGGATCGTCGTCACCACATATGCCCAGTTCAAGGACCTGTTTTTGAAGAAGTTCTACCCTTTGAGTAGAACTAACATGATGAGGACGCGCATTACGAGTTTTTCCCAATTACCCCATGAAGCTTTTTGTGATGCTTAGGAAAGATTCAAGGACATCCTGCAGAAGTGTCCCTGTCATGGACTTAATGATAACATCTTGGTCTAATCATTTTTCACTGGTCTCAACCCTGAGATGCAGGGTTTAGGGAGCGCTGCCTGTGGAGGCAGCTATACATCACGAGGAGCGGATACCGTCTGGAGGGTATTCGAGCAGATTGCTGAAACTAGCCGCTCACAGATGGCCAGCAGGGCCTATACACCATTCCCCAGTTCACTCTCACTTGGAGGGGGAAACCAGCTGTAGTCGATCTCTCTCAGGATGTGATCCCTAGCATGGGACTCCTTGCTGACAAGCTTACTATAGTCGAGAAGATCGACAGGAGGATTGATGAGTTAGACCGGAGCATCTCTAAACTTCCAAAACAGAGGGAGGAGTTGACTGAGAAGGTATCTAAGATAAGGATACCCGTCGTGACTGCACCCTCTGCTCCCGTATACCGAGTTCACCATGTTCAGGAGCAGTTGGTGTCAGGGCAACCCCAGCCGTGGGAGCAGGACCAATCCTACACCCACTCTTTCCAGCAGCCACCTCCAATAGCAGAGACAGTCCAGGAGGAGCCTCCACTAGTTTGGGAGGTGAATGGGATATGGTATACTCAGGACCCTGCCAGGCAGGGAAGTACGGGAGACCGACAGACCTATCAGCATCCCCCGACCTTTCACAACACCGCATTCACCTCCGCACCACCTCCTTCACAGCAGAGCCCTGGATTCCATCCACCCCAGCAACAGAGGCAGCAGTACCAGCAGTATGGCCGACAGGGCCATTACCAGATGGGCCAGCAGGGCCCGCAACCCCAGCAGCAGCAGCAGAGGCAGTAAACTAGCCAGTAGGGCCAGTCTTCCCGTTCTTCTTCCCAGTCTTATCCACTTCCTTCATCGTCTAGTCCCGTGGATATTCAGCAGCAGATACTCGACGAGCTACGTTCCTACAGGAACAAGGTTCAGGACTTACGGGTGGATGTCAACCGCCTGTCCAGATGGCGAGACGAGCAGACTGCACCCTCTACCTCGATCCCAGCCCAAGTTCAGGATAACCCCAATAGCCTGAACCGTTCTAGTTCTCAGCAGCACTTTGGTCAGGTATACTATTCAGCATCTCCTAAATCTGAACATGAGATTCTTTCGTGTGACGAGGCTAACCACATGTCACTCAGGAGCGGAAGGATTGTGGTTGTACTTGACCGGGCGAGGGACACGAGGAGGGGCATCTCTGGAGCTCTACCTGAGGAGTCTTCAGAGGATGAGGAGGAGAGGCATCATATTTCAGAGCCCCATCAGCACCATTCGAGGATTTCTACTCAGGGAGCCGAGAGGAGGAGGAGAGCACGTACGCAGCATCGTCAGCATGGATATTCTTCTGAGTCTATGGAGGACCTTGCATCTCCGGTTGTGGCAGATACCACTCCAGCTTCTATTCCACAACCTGTAGTAGATAGTTTTGATTTCAAGTCCATGTTGCATCAAAAAGATTCTTGTATGAAGAACTCTGTTTCCGTTAATGCAAAGAATGATCTTTCAGTTCATGATTCAGATTCTTCATCCTCTGTTTCCCTAGCTTCAATCCCTTTCCCCGTGCTCTTACGGCAGGAAAGCGCATCAAAAAGATTCAGAAAGATGACCCTCATATGGCACGGTTTTGTAAAGAAAACATCACGGTTAAGGTGCCATTTGATGAATATGTGGCTAACCATCCTGCCTTCCAAAAATACCTTAAGGTGAGATGCACACCTAGAAGGGTTAGCAGGAAGAAAGACAACCGAAATATAAAGACACATGTCTTATCAGTAGCCACAACCTATTGTCTCAAGAATCAGACTTTGCCAAAGAAAAAAAGAGACATGGGTGCTCACTATGTGGAGAGTCGTATTGACGACATTGCGTTTGCACGCACACTCTTAGATAACGGTTCTTCGATAAACTTACTTCCCTTAGCCTTATATCAGAAATTGGAGTTGGGACCACTTCGTAAATCTAGAGCTTTACTCCAATTCGCAGATCGTTCAATGAAGAGACCTAAGGGAGAAGTGAAGAACGTCGTTATCTCGATTGAGGGGCAGAACTATCAGGTGGACTTCACAGTCTTGGACATGCAGACCCCCAATCATTGGAGAGAATCTCAGATCATTCTTGGGCGACCCTTCCTTAGGACCGCAGGCACAGCTTTCGATTATGGTTCGGGAATGATGAAGTTCCGTTCTCCAGGCGGAGAAGTGAACCTTGAGATGAAGCAAACCAAGTGTCAGCGACCCGATTCAGAGAGTAGTACAGAGTACTCATCTTCTGAGGCAGATTGCAGTATGATTAGCACAGTTGGGATTTGGGGACAGATTCCTTCAGGACAGAGCGAGACCCTTTCATCTGGAGAGGATATAGTGCATGATGCAGTTTGCCAGGTGTTGTCTGATCTTGCTAGAGATGCATCAACCTATTCTCATGATGACATAGAGATCCATCCGGATCTGTCAGTTCCATCCTCTTCGGAACAATCATGGGATATAGATGACGAGTCGGACGTGGCTTTTGCCGATTGTTTGGATACTTTTGACGATCCGACTCCCGATAATTCTGATTCGGTGGCGAGTACTACTCAGTTTATCCCACCTTCATGCAGCACGGAACCAGATTCAGATTCAGTTCAGCCAGATCTGCTTGATGATACCACATTGCCAGAACTGAAATCACTACCTCCTACACTTAAGTATACCTTTCTTGCGGGACCCAAAGAGAGATATCCTGTCATCATTAGCTCAGACTTGACTTTAGAACAGGAGTCTAGGTTGTTAGAGGTCTTAGAGAGGAACCGCAAAGCAATAGGCTGGACAGTGTCGGATCTCGTGGGCATCAACCCCGCTCTCTGCTCGCACCACATTTTTACTGAGGATAACATGAGACCTTCCCGTGAGTTTCAAAGGAGACTTAACCCCAATCTATGGGAAGTGGTGAAGAAAGAGTTTGAGAAATGGTGCAAAGCAGGGTTTATATACCCTATTTATGATTCCAAGTGGGTGGCCTCACTTCATGTTGTCCCGAAGAAATCGGGAATTCAGATGGTCACCAACGAGAAGGGGGTAGAGATCGCGACACGAGTACCCACGTCGTGGCGCGTCTGTGTCGACTACAGGTGCCTGAATGCTGCGACCAAGAAAGATCACTTTCCCTTACCTTTTATTGATCAGATCTTGGAGAGACTCGCAGGGAAAGAGTTCTTCTATTTTCTTGACGGGTACTCAGGTTACAACCAGGTGGCCATAGCCCCTGAGGACCAGGAAAAGACCACATTCACATGTCCATTCGGCACTTATGCTTTCAGGCGCATGCCATTCGGGCTCTGCAATGCCCCGGGCACATTTCAGCGGTCCATGATAGCCATATTTGCCGAGATGGTGGGAGATTTCCTGGAAGTGTTCATGGATGACTTCTCGGTCCATGGTGATTCTTTTGATACATGTTTAGCGCACTTGGACCGAGTCCTCACGAGGTGTAGAGAGGTGAATCTGGTACTCTCCTGGGAGAAGAGTCACTTTATGGTGACGGAGGGTATCGTGTTGGGGCATGTCATCTCCAAAAGGGGAATGGAGGTTGACCCTGCCAAGGTGGAGATGATCAAGAAACTCGATCCACCTACCAACGTGAAGTCAGTGCGGTCATTCTTAGGGCATGTTGGATTCTATAGGAGATTCATTCAGGATTTTTCAAAGATCACCCGGCCACTGACTGAGCTCTTAGGGAAAGACATAGAGTTCGTTGTAGATCACAGGTGTCTGGAGGCCTTTGAGCTCTTGAAGAGGAAGATTTGTGCCTCGCCTATCCTACAAGCTCCTGACTGGTCTCTTCCCTTTGAGATCATGACTGACGCTTCAGATTTCTCTATAGGAGCTGTGTTAGGACAACGGCGAGAGTGGATTCCGTTTGCGATTCACTATGCGAGCAAAGTTTAGATCCTACACAGAAATTATACAGTGAC
Source organism: Ottelia alismoides (assembly GCA_037367405.1). NCBI lineage: Eukaryota > Viridiplantae > Streptophyta > Magnoliopsida > Alismatales > Hydrocharitaceae > Ottelia > Ottelia alismoides. Next base: position 167,281 of record JAZKJV010006997.1, read on the forward strand.
TGAAAAGGAAATGCTCGCAGTAGTATGGGCCCTCGAGAAGTTCAGATCATATATTTTGGGCTCTAAGGTGACAATATATACTGATCATACAGCCATTCGATACTTAATGGAAAAGAAGGACGCGAAGGCGCGTCTTCTTAGGTGGATTTTACTCCTCCAGGAATTTGATTTGGAGATTAAAGATAAACCTGGAGTGAAGAATGTTGTTGCTGGTCATCTTTCTCGTATTGAACTTAAGGATTCTCCTGATCATGAGAGAATTAGAGAGACCTTCCCAGATGAGTCAATTTGTGTTATTGACTCACTCCCGTGGTATGCCAACATGGTGAACTATCTTTTCTCCAAGCAGGTTCCCCATGGTTGGACTAGGAGCAGCATTGATCGATTGAAGTCGGATTCGAGGAGATACCACTGGGACGATCCTTTCCTTTTCTTCGAAGGACCAGATTGTGTTTGGAGAAGGTGTATTCCTCAGGAGGAATACCAAAGTGTCCTCACATATTGTCATTCACTTGAGGCCGGAGGACACCATTCGGGAAAGAGAACCGCTCACAAAGTACTTCAATATGGATTGTATTGGCCGACCTTGTTTAGAGATGCCATTGATTTTGTACGGTCGTGCCCGATTTGTCAAAGGATGGGAGGGACAGTTGGACATAGAGATGAGATGCCTATGCAACCGATGATTATTTGTGATATTTTTGATGCATGGGGCATAGATTTTATGGGTCCCTTTCCCAACAGCCAAGGACATGAGTACATTTTGTTGGCGGTTGACTATCTATCTAGGTGGGTGGAGGCTATCCCAACCCGAACCGCAGACAGCAAGACTGTCTGTAAGTTTGTGAGAGATCATATTATTGCTAGGTTCGGGGTGCCAAAAGTTTTGATATCTGATGGGGGTAGCCACTTTGTGAACCGAGACATGAGATCTTTAGCTAAGGACTATGGATTTGATCATAGAGTTACTAGTCCTTACCACCCACAGTCCAACGGCATGGCAGAGGTTTCGAACAGAGAGGTGAAGAATATTTTGCAGAAATTGGTTCGTCCCGATAGGAAGAACTGGTCTCAACTTTTGGACCAAGTTCTGTGGGCCTATAGGACAGCCTACAAGACACCATTGGGTACTTCACCATTTAGAATGATCTATGGCAAGCCATGTCATTTGCCCGCAGAATTGATTCATAAATCCGAATGGGCAATTAAGAAGATTAATTGGAGTTGTCACCTAGGGAAGCTTTGCCGAGACTTGAACTTGAACGAGCTCGTGGAAATCTGAAACAGGGCATATGACAACAGTTTGATTTATAAGGACAAAGTAAAGAGATGGCATGATCAGCACATTAGGTGCAAAGACTTTGTCCCTGGACAAAAGGTATGGTTGTTCAATGCCAGGTTGAAGATGTTCCATGGGAAGCTCAAATCTAAATGGACGGGTCCCTTTGTGGTTAAGAAAGTGCACGAGAATGGAAGTGTAGAGATAGCTGATCTCACAGATGGTGCACAATAGCATGTGGTGAATGGACAACTGTTGAAGCATTTTGTTGATTCGAAAGAGCAGTTAGTCCAAGTCGAGGTCATCAACTTCATGCAGAGTGAGCAAAGAGCAGATACATCATATTACTCGTCATGAAGATGCAGCACACATATTCAACATCTTAGAAGATTCAATCACTCTTGTACATTCTCCCTTCCTTGTATATTCTCCATATCACATCGGTTCTTACACTTACTCTTGTCCTATACTTAGGCTGACCAAAGCCTAAGTATAGGGGGGACCGATGCCTGCCATGTGTATTTACTCATCATTTCTCCTCTTGACCTCGTCCGCCCTATTTTTGCTCTTCTTCTAAACTTAGGCTATCCAGAGCCTAAGTATAGGGGGGCGGATCGACTTCTATACTTTTTATTATTTTAGCTTTCCTACGCTTAGTACGAGCTATGTTTTTTTGTCACCTAGTGCCATGAGGACATAGCACAAGCTAAGTATAGGGGGGCGTGTATATATTACATATATACTTTACCCATAGCTCGTACTTTCACGTATTTTTGTATATATTATACAATAATTATGGGGTGGGTAAAAAAACCAACAAAAAAAACTCTTTCCTAAAAAAACTCTTTTTCCTTATTTGCTAAGAAAAAAACTTTTCAAAAAAAATCTTTTTTTATAAAAAAAACTTTTTCAAAAAAAAAAGAATCTTTTCTTATTTACCTATCTTTTTCAAAAAAAACTCTTGAAAAAAAAAGCAAAACTTTTCTAACAAAAAAAAACTTCTTCTTTGCCTTTGTTTGTCAAAAAAAAACTTTGTGAAAAAAAACTTTTTCTAAAACTTAAAAAAATCAATCAATCATCAACTTAAAAAAAATAACTAATAAGTTGGTTTAATCCCTGACACAATTCACTTTCACACAAGACTAGTGATGTTCAAGAACACTTGGTTTATGAGGTCTTGATGTTTTGAGTTAACCAGCCTTAGTCATTAGGGTCCTTGACTTAATTATTCACATTTCCCTAGTTTGAAAGATTTGTGTGCTATATTGCATGCTTAGTCTCTACCTTAAGAATATGATCAGCACCTCACATACACGACTGCAGTTATGATGAGATAAGTTGAAATTTCACTTGAGGAACTGGGATGAGGGATTTGAGTTTGGACTTGATTTAATGATGCTCGAGGATGGGATAAAATCAATGAAGGCTTCATGAAACCTGAGTGTCAGCACATTTAGCCAGTATGAGAACATGGTTTTTGTACTATCTCTTGATATTTACCTATGTGCCAGGGTGTGATAAAATAAAAAAATGTTGATAAGTGTGCGCCAACTCTTGGTAAAAGCAGTGGAGCTAGCCACAAATACTACAAAGCAATGAAATGTCAAAGAAAAGCTCTCATTCCACAAAGTCAATTATCAAAAGAGCTTCCACCAAAGGCGAGCGCTCCCAACCATTTCAAAGTGTCCACTTGGACCACCGCTATTAGGACCAGGAGTCGGGCTTACACCAAAAAAGGGCTCTGCATCGTAAATGCTACTAGTCTGGGTGTAGAAGGTACGATAGGTACTCAAAAAAGGCACATCCTGGTGTACTCCCAGGAAAACAAGTGCAGACGGCTCCAACTTCTCTTGACGGACGCACTGATCAACACCAAAAAATGCGTTGAGTAATAAGGCACTTGAGAGGATCCTTGTTCTAATGAGAGAGAGAGAAGAAATGACACAATCCTATACCCTCCATCAACTGGCCTTCCATCTACACATTTAAGTCTGACAACTAAAGAGACGGTGGATTAGTTGCGAGAAATGGTTTATTCCCTAGTGTTGAGGATCGGGTCCTTAGGAGAGTCTCTTGGACTGGAACCTTGTGTGACGTTGTGACTCTACTCTTGTAACTGCGGTCAACACTTAAAGTCATATCCCTTATATATACGTATACAAAGAGAGTCTGATGATTAGGGGAATTGGGTACCTTTTGACTAGAGCTTGGTTCAGCTTATAATTTTAGGATCTCTAAAACCGAGAGTTCTTGAACGGATCAAGTCTTGTATTCACATGCACAGTCAGGGGTTAACCCAACTTATTCGTTCTTTATTTGCTCGAGGACTAGCAAAGTTTAAGTATAGGGGGTTGATGAATCCACGATTCATCATCTTAATATCTTGATCTTAGAAAAATCCCCAAGTAAAATCCCAAATAAATATCCATAAAATCCATAAATTAACAAAATAACTCTTGTAAATAAAACACACTAATTATTGTATATTAAATTGTACAAAATAAATTACGCATAAAAAGCCGCAAAAAAATAAAGGAGTTTTATACGTGTAAATAGCCCAAAACTTCATGTATTTTTAATAATTTCATTTCAACTCCTTTTTGCCTAATTATTTCTCTAACTTGTTTATAAAAATGTATATAAAAATACAAAAATACAAGACAAATTTCATCTCAAATAAATGCTCGTAGATCCCAAAGAGAAAAGGTCGTAAAATCCAACTTCCAAGCTAAATTCCCGCTCCGTATGAACTCCAAATTCACCAAACTCACTTTTAAAGTTCAAGTTAGAAAATTATCTATCCAACGAAAGTGGTTTTATTAAAATCGGAGCTCGTTTGCAAAAGTTGGGTTTTGGGACCTAGATGTACATTGTATACCATGCATATATTAATTCTTTCTTTAATTTTTATTGTATCTTTCTTAATTACTAAAAATACAAAAAAATCATACTTGTGTTGTATTTTAATTGTACTATTTTATTATATTTTTTCGTTGTAAATATCTCTTATTAAAAAGACAAAAAAATTACATATTAGAAAAGTAAAAAAAATGTGTACATGTTGTTTGTCTTCCCTTGTAAATTCTCCACTATTTCTCTTCTCTTTTTATTTTATTGTATTTAAAGTAGACAACTTTATTTCATTTATTTATTTAATTTTCATTCTCTACAATAACCACCATTCAACTCTTTACCACCAACCTCCATTCAACTCCACCATTTTTTAAACCTCCCATTCAACTCCATTAATAATATAACCTCCCACCACTTTAATAACCTCTCATTTCATCATCTATATATACATCCCATCCTCCTCAATTTGCCTTTGATCCATCTTTATGTGAGGAGAGCCTAGTTCCCTGAGTTGAATCGGTGACAGCGACGCAACCGCGGTCGAGCGACGACGGCCCTCTCTCCGGTGTGATCCGTTGGTTTTTTCGCCAACATCGCAGCCGCAACCGCGCGCTGCTCGAGCTCATCGCACGCCGGCGATTTGAGCGAAGACCGTGCTCACGAGAGCACTCCATAGGCGCCCGCGTTCATCGTAGGTAATTTTAGTTCATCTTGTCTTTATTTTTATCTTTGTAATTTTTTTAGCCCATCATATCACCACCGAGCATCCTCCATTTGTTCTACTCCACATATCATCACCATAATAGTTTTTTTTTCATATCATCACCATCATCAATTCGTCTTCTTCCCATTTTGTATATATTCACATTTGTTTCCTATTTTAAAAAAAAATAAAATTTTTAAAACAAAAAAGTCTTTTATTACAAGTAGCAAAACAAAAAAATAATAAAAAAAATTAAAAAAAAACAAAGAACCGCAGCAGCGGTGGGGAGTTCCCACCGCCGCCGCCCCTTCTTTCCACCGCCGACCGCCGGTGGCTTCCCAGTCAGCGGCAACGCCGGTCGCTCGCCCCCAGACGCCGCAGCGTGCGGCGCGCCCCCAGCCACCAGCAGCTGCGGCCGCGCGCTGCTGCGTCGTGCCCTCCAGGATCGCCGCCCTTGCCTCCAGAGCCGACTCCAACCGCGCCACCACCCACCCGCCGTGAGCGCAGCCGACCTCCCACCGTCGTCCCCTCAGCCCGCCGCAGTCCTCCTAGCCGTCCCCGCGTGCGGGCGGCGCCGCCGACCCCAACCTCCAGTTGGGTTCATTCCACCGAGCACCAAGGAGGAAGAAGGTCCACTTTTTCTATTTTTATGTAAAAATTACATTGTTTTTATTCTAAGTTTCTAATATTACATAATAGTCCCTGTACATGTTTTTGAGGTAAATATTGTTTTCTGTGTTGCACGGATACCCCTGTGTTTGTACTTTAATTTGGACCTTGTTTTGGCATCCTTTTACTCAATAAAAAATATCATTATGTTGAGCAACTCATCCTATGTCATGTGATTGTTTATTTGTATTTTTGTGAGATATGGGTAATTAACTAAAATTATTCAACTGAAATTTTGCATAGTTTACCCATTCTGTGCCATTAAATTTTTATCTCACACAAGATTGCTCTAAAAAATTCACAAAAATTAGGAATGATGCCTTGAATTGCGAAGAGTTACAGTCCAAATTTCACGTCCATTGGAGTTGTCATGTGCCTGAAATAAATTGTAGAGTGTTTTTAGTATTTGATTTTTAATTAAATCCACATACATTCTTTTTACAAAATTTCAACTCTCCTGCCTTGCTTATCTAAATATCTTTCTGAGATAAATCGCACTCTGATTAATTTGATAACGGATTTATTAGGAATTATTTACTCACTATCACTCTGTTTTTACTAAAAATCCATAAAAAATTCATAACTTGTCAAAAAATTCTAAAAAAATTACTGTAGCTTCCTTTCATCATGTTTTCATTCTAGTAATTTTTTCATAATTTTTGCTTACTGTTTGTGTGAGAAATTGCGAAAAAACCCATAAAAAGTGTACATTTTTAGTTATTGCATTTTAACCCCTAAAATTACAAAAAATTGTGTTTTGTCTTCCCCACTGGATTAGGACTTTAGGAAAAATATAATTTGTCTGAATTGGACTTCTTTTCCATTAAAATTAATTTGGCCTTGTTGTATGCTTTCTTAGTGTCGTAATTCAACCGCAACTTGCATTGATATTTCTATTTGCATAAAAAAATCTAAAAAAAACGCATTGGATATCTAGACCTAAGTTTTTAAATTAAAACCAAGTTGTTCCTTTGCCTTCCTGAGTTCGACCCCGGACTTGCCCGGGATATAAATTAAAGCCGAGACACTCTTCACGGAGATCTTCTCTCGGTTCTGACCGAATCGCTAAGTACACGTATTACAACGTGACCAAATTAAACATCGTATTTAACGACTCGTCAGTGGTCGTCCACATGGAAAGTATATGGAGATGTGATCTCCATATACATTCTCTCCTTATTTGATTGGTGTAATTTAGGATTGATTTGTATTTGATTTTTTCAAATATATTTTAATCTAAATTAGATCATAAGTTGTTGTTTTTACCAACAACAATCTTGACCATTGGATTGACATAAATCAATCTCATCCATTGATTTTATATGTCCCATGGATTGAGATTCATGGATCCTAAAACCCTATAAATAGAGAGGCATACCATGCTCTCTCTTGACACACAATGCTTGAGAAGCATCTCTCTCTCTTTCTCTCTACACGCCATCTCTCTCCCTCTCATGGCCGTCCACCATGGATGCCCTAGAGAGGTTCTCCATCGCCGCAGCATCGTCGTTATGTTGCCCGATTGTCTGCTCGTGGATCTCCGTCTCCTTCGGTGCGCCTCGCTCGTGAAGAAGACGTTGGATCTCGTGTATCGAGATCAGGAGATCCGCCGCTTGGATCATCAACATGGATTGCGAGAAGTATGCGGTTCGTCCCCGCGCTCGTAAGCATCTCCTCCGTCGGATCGGACTTGAGACAGGAGGTCTCTTCATTTAGAGACTCGATCGCAACCACGCTTCAAGAGGTAATCCTATTACTTATTTGTGGTTTAGACGAAACGATCCGAGAAGTGTTCTTGGATCATGTGGTTACGTCGTATGAAAATTTTTTAAATTCTGCTGCATCGAGCAACTAGTGCGACTAGTCGCTCCTCGTCGTATTCGATACGACACTCATGCTTTCATGATGCGCTTGAGGATTATCCCATATCCTTCAAGTGGTATTAGAGCCAGGTTGAAGGTTTTGGATACGATCCATGAAACCAAAGGCGACTTGGGTTCGTTAGGGTTGCGAAAGTTTTATCGCATTTCATTTTCGCATATCTGTTTAGTGATTAATTTAGGCCCTGTTTAAATTGTTTAAACACAAAAATAAGACTTGGATTTTGTTCCCTATTAAATAAGGAAACCATAGGATCTGAGTTTACGTAATTTGGATTCCATTTGCTCGAGATATGGTTGTTTTAATGAACATGTATTCACTGTTACGGGAACTGCGAATCTTAACGTAATTAAGGAGTTAATTACTGTTTAGAAACGCCTTAAAATGCGTGAAAATCACATAGGTTCTGTTGTAAATCAAATTAGCAAACCTTAGAAATTTACTTTGCTTAATTTGGATTTAAATTGATTGAGATATGCTAATTTTAGTAAGTAGGGGTCACTGCTGAAATTACTTTCCTAATCAAGAACCATGTGATTGTTAATTAGTGAAATTAATTGTTAATTTCATGAAATAATTATGGAAAATATTTGAGAAATATTTAACGATGATTATTTCCTTAATTGACTTGGCCTCAACCAATAATTGATTAGATTTGATCTAGATCAAAATTGGAAACTTAATCAACAAACTCCTTTCTTGAATAGGATTGGGAATTTGTCTAGCAAATTTCCTTATAATAAAAAATGTTTTGATTATTACTATATGGTATAATTTCGGTTGAAGAACCGATGATCATCTCAAGTACAAAGTGATTGACTCGGCATTATTTTTTCCCGAGGCGGAGATGGTGTCTAGTCGGGGATCTCTGGGGTAGCGGGTTGCAACGTATGCGGTCCGTCCCACTCCTGCCGATACTCGCCATGACAGCGGGTAGGGAACGAATGATGGCTGAGAGATCATGATGTATTTTTCTAATTATTAAAATTCGAATTAGTACGTATTTTGAGATAATACCATATATTGAAGTAAAATCAAGTTTGTTGATTGAATTGGATTGAAAATTAATCTAATATGATTAAGTTAATTATATCCAATTAAAAACACTCTATTATAATAGATGTGTTATTTCCCTTGGAAGAATTAATTATGTGAATATGATTCATGATAATTAATTAGAATTTGAATATGATATGGAGGATCACATAAGTGACATCCATGGTCTCCCGTCAAGGCGAAGGGTTCCGTCGCCAGGGATTGTATATAGGAGACGCTTGTCCGAAGTGACAGCTCCTATATGCAAGCGCATCTGGATCGGGCTCTTTGCTTCTCGAAAGAGTAAGGCCGTATGCGTAGTGACCCCAATATCGGATCCTCATATTATTGGGGCGATATTGGATTGCGCATAGCGAGTTCTATTCCTGTTGACGGTTGGTTCAATTAATGACGGTTCAACATCACCTTAGGGGTGGTGGGCCCGGGTGTTAAAGACCGAATTGGGAGATGCAAGTTGGACTTGCAAGGAGGAATGTGTTCCCGCTTCTTTTTTATCAGAGTTGCATATTCTCATATTATTGGGATGTAACAAAGATAAGGAAGGAGATCCCAGATCTTGCTGAGATATAATGGTAAGTATATCTCTTACATTGAAAGTGACTAAGGGAATGAACTTTCAGTGTTGACAAGGCAAGACAACTTTGATATAAAATTTCCTAAATCAAAGTTAATTATATATTTATGCAAATTTTTTATTTCAGATAATCCTTCTTTAATCCCACTCAATGTTATACTCAATAATAACCAGTAGAATATCATGGATTGGACCCATGATCCAGATATTGTACTTGCAATTGGATACATAATGTATCTGGTTGCAATATGCAAGTTTTCTCATAATAATGAGGAATGATAATTAAATAGACAATAGGACTAAAACCCTAGGGTTTGTATGTCTCTATAAGTCTTGATCTCATCGAATGTACTTTTGAAGTGATATGTCGATAATGATCGTAATTATCAAATAATCCTTATAAAATCCAAGAAGATGTTCTGGCATACATATGTGCTCTCGACATATAATCATGAATGACATGGTTCTCTGCATTATGCAGAATGGTGGCTCTATAGGAGATGATGTATTCAAATTATTTGAATACCTACCTGAACCTAAGTTTTAAGAGTTTAAATGGATGTAGATACGATGAATGTCATCATTCTACCATCTATACTCTAGTCATTCATGAAGCTTCATAATATTCACATCGTATGAATTGAATGAAGCATGTATAAATGTTGAAATACTATTATGTTGAAATTGTTGATTTTAAACATAAGAGATCCTTTGTCTTGAGCAATGGTTGCTTATAGATAAAGGGAGTGCAGTGGAAGCATGGGTTGGACCCAAGTAAGAAGAAAAGTCAAAGAGTTGACTGTACTTCTGTGACTTCCATGTGACATTAAAAGAGTTGGATGAATGCCGATACTGCAATAAGTTGATGTGTTAATAGTATGACTATCAAATCTATCTAGAGTACTTAGAGAAGGAATCAGATAGTACATTAGATTAATCTACATATAATCATTGATATTGACTTACTTATTTGATAAGATAAAGTCTAATAATTGTATCTCAATCTTCTAATGACACTTGCAATTGGTTGCATATGTATTAGAATATTAGAAATTTGATCTTAAGGTTTAATGGTCATCCATGCTGGAATTGATGCAATTGTTGCAACCATTTCCTCCAGATGAATATACTTCATATTTTCAGTGGGAGAGCCCTTAGTCTTAGAGAATGTCTCTATGACCTAGATATTAGAATACACTCATTGTTTATTTCTAAATGTTGGGAATAAACATGAAATCTGGAATAGACCTATCATAAAGAGTTATGATAGAGATATTTCAGATAGTAATCTAACATCTAGTGGACTCCACTAAATTAGAAAATTAATGAATGGTTCATTAAAATTTCTAACAACTGAAAACTAAACCTTTAAAGATCAATACGAGGATATAGATCATTTTACAATGATCAGGCATCATGTTTTGGACATATGTCTATTGATGAGATCAATGGACAAGTAAGAGATGAAACTTTAGAATGTCTAAAATATCAAAACTTGCATATATGAATATTGTATTCAAAGTAAAATGTTTAATGCACCTTTCTTTTGGAATGATGTAAGATGTTGAGGTATTCAAGATTTCATACATATTGATGTATGTGAATCATCTATATCATAGTAAACATTATGGATATGTGATATCTATTGATGATTATTTGTGATATGAGATTTCTTCTCTTCACTTAGAAAACTTTGAAATGTTCAAAGATTTCATAATTTTGGTTTAGAACCAAAGTTTGAAGGAAGATGAAATGAATTTGATCTAACCAAGGTAGTTTGTACTTATTAGGTGAATTCAAGGAATACCTTATGTAGATGTGAATATCATTCCTATCTCAATCCTCCTGATGAACCTTAACTCAATAGAGTTGTAGGGAGATATAATTGATCATGTGTGACATGATTTGATCAATGATTAATCTTAGCATAATTGTCTCTTAGTATCCAGGCATATATATGTGGTAGAGATTACATTATATATCCTTAATAAGGTTCCATGTGATTAAGCTGGAATCTGGCACTAGATAGTACTACTTCATTAGGAAAATAAAGGATGGTATTGGATACCTACTTTATGACTTTGAGATTCTTAAAAGATCTCATTTTTGAGAATATGACTCTTATAGGATGACTCTCTTGAGAATCAAGATAAAAATGAAGTAAAGGAACTCATTTAATCTTAAGATGATAATGAGGCTCCTGAAACTGGAAACTAAATAGACAATTAAAGATGAAACATTAATACCTCTTCAAATATGTTTGAGGATGGATTCCATGTGTCAGTTAAATCTGACAATGATCGGACTTAATGTGATGAAGCTCCTGAGGATCATGACATGGAAAGATGGATGCTAGCAATAAAGTCTAATGTAGACTTCATATACAAGTGTTGTATATGGACCCTCAAGGATCCACCTATATGGGTACGACCCATTAAGGTGTAAATGGATCTTCAAGAGAAAGAGGGAACCTGATGAGAAGGCAGAGACCTTCAAAGCACGGTTCGTAGCCATGAGCTACACACCGAAGAGAAGACATCGCTTGCGATGAGACTTGCTCTCCAGTGACCTTGCATTAACTCATCAAAATATTGCTAACTATAGCTACATAACTTGACTATGACATCTTCATGATGTGAGTCAAGATTGCATTACTCTATGAATACCTCTCTGAGGATATTCATATGAAGTAGCCCCAGGGCTTCATGGTTGAGGAAAGCAAGGTGTGCAAGCCAAAGAACTCCATCTTTGGACTCAAATAAGCTTCTTGTAGTTGGAACATAAGATTTGATGAAATTATAAATGTTATGATTTCAGATAGAATCTTGATGAACCATATGAAGCTTAGTGGGAGTGCCATTGTGTTCATCGTGCTAAATGTAGATATTATTCTAATCATTTGGAATGATATAAGGATAATAATAAGTGTTTTATAATTTGGTTGTTCCACACCTTGAGATATGATCTCAAGGATACCTCTTAAATCTTAGTTCTGAAGTCGTTCAGAAGCAAAGAGAAGAGGATATTAGGACCGTCACACTAGTAGTACACCTTGGACTTATTCCATTTTCTGGAAAATTCCAAGAAAGGCTTCCTTCCCTTAAGATATGGTAGTGACCTATATAAAGGGATAGCACCTCAAAGAGTTGAGGAAGTGAATGCTAGAACTGCTTGCACTTGTGCATCAGTTACGAGAAGCTGAGTGTATGCTAGATGTACAAAAGAACCAGATGTCTGCCATGCAGTGGGAGTAGTAATCTGTTACTAATCCTACTATGGAATAAAACACTTGATTGCAGTAATAATAATGTCTTCAAAGATGATGAAACTTAGAGATAGTGATCTCAAAGTTTTATTTTCAAAAGTTTAAGACCTTGTAGATAGTGATCTACACGGGTCTTAACTGTAGATACCTTAGGAGATAGAGATCTCCAAGAATAAGGGTATTCTGATAAGGATTATGGAAATACTGGTTATATTAATTATCGAGCTATAGTGTCAAGGACACTATAACAAAATTGAGTATGAGTTGCATAAGATGCAACATTCGCATTGGATGCGAGCACTGTTACTAGGGGATATGCAAGTGCCGTAAAAGGACTTGGCGTAGTCTCTTGGGAATAGAGTGATTGATCAGCTTACCTAGCTATTTTCTAAATAGCTTATGATTGACACATGAGTGTGGGTTTAAATGATTAGCCCATTAATGGCTCTTTGGGCTAGTGGGAGATTGTTGGACATGCGAGCCCACGGCGAGCCATTATGCAATAAATGTTATGTGAATATCAGTCCCTGATCTGAAACGAAGAATAAATAATTTGCATAATAGGTCCCTTAGTACAATTAGGGTTATGTACCATGGCCATCTTGATGATCATACAGCTGTTGATTCAAGTATTGAATCATAGAGGCTGGTGCTTGGATGAATATCTAAAGAGTTAGATTGAGGACTCATCAGCACCATCAAATGATTGTTAAGAGATGATCTCCAGCCTGAGAAGGAGATGGCAATCCTTTCTTTAAAGGCTGATATACGACCGACCTCTTGATGCAGGTCCTCGGCATAGGAATAGATATTCGGAGGTGTCAGACTAGTTAGGTCAAAGAGTTGACTTAACGAGATCGAGATAACCAAAGTCCTATATCGTATGCTGTCATGATATAGGCACGCATCCTCTGACCGGAGACAGATGTGTTACTATATGTCTGAGTATGTACATTTGGCAGACCAATAGGTTGATGGCCTAATCAAGGTCTATACACCGGCGTGCTGGTGTGCATATAAGGGCATATGAGTAATACGATCTCTCAAAGGGATCATACATGTTCACTACTGAACCGGAAGACATGAGCTCACTCATGAGATATTGGGAAGAATCAAATTCCATGCGCACGGTCGTCTCGCTTTGGAAGCTTGACTGAATTTGTAGGTTTGATATATACTTTTGGAAAGTATATGATCAAGACCTAGGTATGATATAAGCTTTTGGAAAGTATATGATCGATACCAACTCCCAATGATCAAAATGAGAAACTTAATGATAAAACCCTGAAGTAAACAGTATAAAGTTTATCTAATACTTCGGGTTTATTATGTCTTCCATTATGCAGGATGTACAGATATTGGGAATACCTGAGGGTGATGTGATCATAAACGATTGTATAACCATGACGCTTCCATTCCTAGGGAGTGATGAAACGGGTCTGGATTTTAGTGACTCCTCTCAGTAGACAAGTAATCTGATCTTGATCCAAATGTTGGACATTGATCTGGATGTGATTCAGATGCAATGAGAAGATTAGATTTACGGTCTTGATTTAATCAAGCATCTATAGGAGGCACAAGATCTGGATTTGAGATGTAATCTCAATATCCAAGTCACTATATGTGAAATAATACAATCTCCCTGTCCTTATCTCCAAGTATTCGTGGAGAAATCGCATTATCCTTGAAAGAGTTCATGGATAATTCTATTGTTTATATAGGAATCTGAGCATTGAGAAAATGGATAATTAAATGTGATTTAATTATCATGAATAATATGAATTTGATTCATATTATAAGGAGAGTTATCTTAGATAATTAAATATGATTTGCTTATCAAAGATGTAAATAATGTGAATGTGATTCATATTATTTGAGCACATAAGAATAAGTTATCCAATATAATTAAATGTGATTTAATTATTGTGGATAAGAATAATGTGGATGGTAATATCCAATTATTCATAATATATTATAAATGTGATTTATAATGTATTAGAGAGAGCTAATTATAATTTGTATTTGTTAATTAATTATTATGTGTATTGGATACACATTGTTAATTAATTGATAATGTAAATTATATGTCGTTTTGGGTTGTGAATGTGTTTCACGATTTTCCAATGTCAAGATTGCAGTATTCCCAAAATTAATTGTGAATTAGTTTTTGGTGAACAAAATCCCAACAAAAGTTGTTGGAAATAAATAATGAGAGAGATTTACATGGAGATATGCAATCTCATGAAATCTCATGAGATTGCCTCCATGAGGAATCAAGTGGGCGGCACCCAATTCCTAATTGGAATGGGTGGCCGTCCACATGGAAAGTATATGGAGATGTGATCTCCAAATACATTCTCTCCTTATTTTATTGGTGTAATTTAGTATTGATTTGTATTTGATTTTGTCAAATATATTTTAATCTAAATTAGATCATAAGTTGTTGGTTTTTACCAACAACAATCTTGACCATTGGATTGACATAAATCAATCTCATCCATTGATTTTATATGTCCCATGGACTGAGATCCATGAATCCCAAAACCCTATAAATAGAGAGGCATACCATGCTCTCTCTTGACACACAATGCTTGAGAAGCATATCTCTCTCTCTCTCTCTCTACACGCCATCTCTCTCCCTCTCATGGTTGTCCACCATGGATGCCCTAGAAAGTTTCTCCATCGCCGCAACGTCGTCGTTATGCTGCCCGATCATCTGCTCGTGGATCTCCGTCTCCTTCGGTGCTCCTCGCTCGTGAAGAAGACGTTGGATCTCGTGTGTCGAGATCAGGAGATCCGCCGCTTGGATCATCAACATGGATTGCGAGAAGTACGTGGTTCATCCCCGCGCTCGCAAGCGTCTCCTCCATCGGATCGGACTTGATACAGGAGGTCTCTTCGTTTAGATACTCGATCGCAACCACGCTTCAAGAGGTAATCCTATTACTTGTTTGTGGTTTAGACAAAACGATCCGAGAAGTGTTCTTGGATCATGTGGTTTCGTCGTATGAAAATTTTTTAAATTCCGCTGCATCGAGCAACTAGTGCGACTAGTCGCTCCTCGTCATATTCGTTACGAAGCTCACGCTTCCATGATGCGCTTGAGGATTATCCCATATCCTTCAAGAGGTTCCAAGATTTTTGACTTAATTAACTCCAGAGTTATTCTCGGTCCTTGAGGGTAGACCCAACCCCATCCCTGGGAAAGAAAAAGGTAGCATCGAAGAAAGGAAAGAGCGAGATGGTAGTTTTTGTTGTTCCTGCGATTTTTGGCATCTTTTTGGCTTGGGCCAAACACTTTTTCTCGCTGGTCGAGCTTTCTACAAAAAAAAAGCGATGCGAGAGCGTATTCGGTGCTTGACCCCCCGCCTAGCCCCCCTCATCATAGATGGGAAGCCCATTGCCACGAAATGATTGAGAACGTAGACGGGGTCGAAATGCATTTGATTCTTTGTATTCCTCCAGCATTGCATGACCGAATAATTCAAGGCGGGGCGCACTACGGGGGGGGTCCTTTTTAGTAGATGAGTCCTCGGGCCGTCAGAGCGGGACGGATTTGGTAAAAAGAATTGGAAGAACTTTGTTTTTCTGAGGGAGTCGTCATTCAGGAAGTCCTTGTAATTGAAAAGACCTAAGTCTTTCGGATGCACGGATGCCCCCCGAAGTTCTTTATAAGGATGATTCTTTCTCGATGGAACATTGTATCCATAGCCTTGCATTTTTTTCGGCCAAATCCGAATTGAGTTTTGCTTCCCCCTTCGTAACACCCCCCCCCCCCCCATTCTGCCCCCCCCAAAAGCCCACGGCCTCTCACGTCGGTTCGTTTTTCCTCTGTACCCTTGCTTGAATGAAGACACCCGATCGGCCCGACTTTCCCAAATGCCCACCACTAGCCCTTCTCCTTTCCGGGTCTTGATTCATCGCCTCGTTTTAGTCATAGTGGTCCACGGGGCAGAAAGAAATAAATGAATGTCCCTTTGGAAAAATGTAGAAGGAGACACCTACCCAGACGAAAGCCAAAGGTTGAGATCGTAGGTGGGCGTATCGAACCGGAAGAAGATCTCAGAAGGCAATCTTGATACACTGATTTACCATAATAATAAATAGAGTCAGTGGTGACGGAGCCGTGGGAAGAGCCGCTTCTTTCTTGCGGGGGCTTCCCGACGCATCCCCCATACAAGTGCTCTCCGAACCGTGCTGGATAGTCACCCATCACACGGCTCTCAAACCCAACCCATGGTGCAGGGCACAAAGTCAAAGCGCTGAATCCTTTAAAACAAAGCCCTTGATCAAGCAGCGACACAACTCATGAGGGAGGGAGCCGCCTTCGAGATTATTAGCTCGACGTGTCCCAGCTATATATAATACGGTTTGCCCAGGTGGTCTTCCCAGGCCAGGCTTCCGGGGAAAGGGAGGAGTGGGGCTGGGCTAGCCGAACGGCCCCCCAGGGCGCCCTGAATCTGAAATGAACAGCCAACTGCCCTCACCTAGTCTCGCCTCGCATTCCACTTCGATTGAGGAGAAGCTTCATGTCTCTCTCACACAAGTTGGTAAGAACTGATGAGGGGCAATGCTCCCCATGTGGGCCTACCAACAAAGCCAGAGGGGGTTGAAGGGGGTCGATGTAGGCTCCTTTCCTGCCACTGCAGCTTCCGCGGTTACTACGAGCCTTTTGCCCCACGCATCGTAACTGCTCACTGGTTCACCGGTTCCACTGAAAACTCTCATTTGTGGAAGTGGAGCATAGTGCGGCGCCGAGCGAGAACGGTCTCTTCTTCTTTCTCCGAAAGAAGGGCTCACAAGGAAAGGCCTTGTTTGATTATTTCTTCGGGTCTCGGCGTTCGCAGAAGTCAGTAGGACCTTCCCGAAGACGCACTTCTCAGATTAGGCCTCTCTAGCTCCGCTAGGCTAAGGGGCCCTGGATGCTTCCGTGATCGGCACCTCCGGGGAGTGGTTGCCAGGCTTCATCGGCCTGGTATCCTGCGCCTCGCGTTCATGATATCTACATTCTACTGTGCCCCGGAGACAGGGTCGAAGCACGGCCACCCAGTGTGCTTCTTTCATGACATGGTCTGGTCCCGGGTGTCTTCCTGTGGTCTTCGCGATTCCGAAGAAGTTGTGTCCGTCCCTCCGCAATGTCCTCCCACGCGGGGTTCGACTCTCTCTTTCCCTCAATTCTCGTCGAGTACCAGCGAGCCGTAGTGAGGTTACGAACGTAGGCGAGAGACCAGAGAGAGGTCGTCTTTTTCCACTGAGCAAAGCTTTTTTCACAAAATATAGAAATGAAATTCGATTATATAATCTTATCTGGCCTTAATATATTATACAGTATTTCTCTCTTATATATGAATAGGTATTATAAGGTTGCTCGGGGGTTCTCACTTCGACACATGGATATATAGTATGAGTTGGCGACAAACTGACTTATATAATTGTCTCACTGGGCGGAAAAGCCTACCCGCTCGCTTTTCGGGTGGGGGGTCCGACGGGGGGGCAACCCCATTCGGTGACTTTCGCAGTCGATCTCACTGAACCGACTTGGATCTGAACTATGATTCTGAGAAAATCTGACTGAAATCGGATTTCCTTTTCATGTCATATGAACTACTGGGAATTTGCCCATTTCTTCCCTGTCCAATATTTCTTCTCGCTTCTTCAGTCCCCTCATTTCCCCACCCCTCCCCCTCCACCGATAGATCGCAAGCCGCCCGGCATGTCCTTTATTTAGAAGGAACGGGCCAGGCAGGGTCAAGGGACAAAGTCTATCGCCTACGCAAACTATATATTAGCTATCGACTTTCTGAAATATATAGTAGCGAATATCAAACTTCTATTTTTTTAACTCGCTCGACTATTGATTTTTTTATTTCTCGTGTTTGCCTTAAAAGCTCGAAGGCTCTTTCTCCTCTGTGTTTTAGTCGCGGGGGGGGGGGGGGGGGGGTCCGGTGGGGCTACTCCTTTTTTTTCTCGATCGAGCCACTCTCCCTCATTCTACTCGTCAGGCCCTCTTCACGAACTTGTACAATCGATGCCACATATACCGCCAACTCGATCGAAGAAATCATGTATTTGATAAATACAATTACTATTACCCGCTTCAACCATATTCTATAAATTCTACTACCAATCAGGAAAGAGGCGACGATTTGGCACCAGATATCCGGAGGTGTGGAAAGAGCAGAAGTGAGAAGCGAAAAAACCATCAAAAAACGACGATTGTTCATGACCACTGAAAGACCCCTTGGTTCTGGCAAACGGATCACAATGACAGGTACCTGGGAGCATACCGATGGAATGAACGAAATACGAAGAGTAAACATAATATGGTCATAGATCTTAGGTTGTAACTTGATCATGAGCGACTCCGTTGATGTTGCACCCACGAAGTATGGAAAGTGCCCAACATTGGGAACTACCCGGGGAGGAGTTAGGAACAGGAACAAGAAGAAGCGAGAACCACTTAAATGGAGGAATCGATTGTATTTCGTCCTTTGTTCCCCTTAGCAACTGGGGATCGAAAAGCAAGAAATTTGTTGACTTGTTAAGGGAAAGACAAAGTAAGAGCATGCTGTTGGGGACGTTGCAACATATGTTGGGGAGGCCTCCGTTGATTTTGTACAAACAAAATACGAGTCCAAAGGCAGGGTCAGAAAGGGTGATGCTAATAGAGAAATTGACTCTTCCGGGAACCAATAACGTGTAAACCATGTCAAACCAAGACCGATCAATATCCGAACTCCACGGATTCGAACTTATCCCAAAATCGTTTCCGTTGCGAAATTCCATTCTATGAGTAAATAAAAGGATAAAAAGATAGGATTAGAACTTCTCCCAAATTCTTTTTAGTAATTCACAAAAAAACATAGACATTTGACCCGCAACTGGGGATCGAGTGGGGGGTCACAGGGGTCTCTTCTATCCGACAAGAGAAAGTGAGAGCGAATGTCATTATCCTCCCGGACAAGAGGATGCTTAGCGCTCTGAGAACTTCGAAAGCTAGGATCTGACACTGCCTAGGATGACCGGCAGGTCCCGCACAAAGTTATGTCCCTATAATGCCCAGTGGGTCCGTTATCGATCAAAGATTTCATCCATTCGACCATTACAATACGCAATTACAAGTCGGAGTGGAGAAAACTTAGGGTTATGCCTCGTCTTGTTGCCTCAAGTCGCTCAATCCAAGGATTCTCTTATTTATTTATCGCGTTTGAATTCGTCATTCTGAACATGGCACTAGACGATGATAGGTAGGGAGTCATCAATCTCTGAACAAAGGTCTAGGTATGACTACTTGACAACCTTGATCTCTGAAGTCAGGAAACTAGGTTGGCCAATTGACGTCGACTGCTCTCGATCAAAATGCTTGTCTTAAATGGCCCAATCGGAGTAGCAAACTCAGTGGCAGGTGAGCAGCGTCGAGTGAAGTATGCGAGTAATTAGTGAGATCAAGAAAGACCTCTCTGAGACATCCGATTCGAGCTTGTTCCATGGCATTTCTCAATTAGCCCTCTAATAGTCAAGTTAATAGAATTGTAGAAGGAGTTCTCTGTACCTATACATCTATGACTAGAATGAAATTGAAATGATTGGAACACAAGGGTCACATCTGCCAAAGATTGACTAAGATATTTTATCTATCACAAATCATCTTAACTATCGCGAAAGGTAAGTACCGAGAACATCTTCAAATTCAATAAGAGAATATATAATGGAATCCCAGTGAAGGAAGGAGCTTGTGAAGGTTGGAAGACTACGTGCTACCCCCACTTAACTATGAAATCAAATGGAAGTCAGATGTTGAGCTATGAGAAATGAGAATACGGCCTGGGTGAAACTAGAACTGAACTTCAACGCCCAAATATCAGAGGTTTAGTGATTTAGTCTCCTTTCTTTGATCTTTGTGGACATAACCGAAGCCCAAATTCATTAGTTGGTACTAGAAATGTTTGAGACAAAGAACGGAAGTGTACAGTCGCAGATGATCACGCTAAATCAGTGTATTTGAGATGTTCTGATCGAAGAATGAGAGTTTCGATACGATATCTCATGATCTGAGGGAGAAAGTATTGGATTATAGAATGTACGAAGAAGAAAGGTTATACTGTTGTATTTCTGCGTCTTTCATGCAGACTCATTTACTTCTATATACTCTTTCCGACAACCCATAAATTGCCCTCGCGATATATTACTATGACTCCCCTCGGCCAGCATTGCCCTGTGATTGTGCACGTGTAACAGTTCTGCACTTTGTGGGTCCTGCAACTGAAGGCTGTCCCTGAGAGTGAGTGGCCTAGAGTGTTATCGGATATAATATCCGGGCCATGACCCTGGACCTGTTACCGGTGGGTGCGGACAGCAGGGACACATCAAGAGGGACTACCCGAGCAAAGCCAATACCTCCACAGGTGTATAGCGAGCGGCGAGTACGGGGAGGACTCAGACAACAAGCAGTCAGTGCTGCAGCTACACAGGCGTCAGCTCATGTCACCCGTCTGAGTGGTGGAGGATTTCCACGTCCTCAGGGCAACACAACAGCAACAAGCTCAAAGCATTGTGGGTTCTAGTACGATCCGACCTGCGGGCCGCGTATATGCCCCATCACAGAAGGACGCACAGGCAGAGCTTAGTTATTAATAGACGGTCGTGGGAGTTAAGGAGATGTGAGTGAGTTTAGGCCCAAAGGACAGGAGGAGCGGGAGTTGATGGAGGAATCCAATTCTTTTCTGAAGCCCGGCTGAAATGTTGCTAAGGAGGTGAGGGGGATGAAAGCGGGAATTCTAATAGAGCTATACGCTCTTGCTTCCTTCCTGCCCTCTTCTTCCCCGCCTTCTTCTACAGATCTTTCTTGTCTTCTGGTCATCTATAGCTTTTCCCTCCCTTCTTTCTTGAGCCTTCTTCGAATATATCAAAAAGCTCGTCGACATCACTCTTGTCAAAGACCTTTCTGACACTCTACTCCTTCACTCTCAACTCAACAATTGTTGTCTGAAACACTATAATAATCTATCAAACCTGATTCTGACACAGCTTCATTAACATCTTCCTTCGCCAGTTCTTATCTCTTTTCTACCCACGGATTTCCAATGTTGGAATCAGTGTGGCTTGTCTTTTCACTGACTGAGCTTGCGCCTATTCAAAACAGAGGATACGATCAGAAGCGAAATATGTGGAGGTCAAAAAAGGGTCGAAAGATGGACTAGAAAAGGAGGGACCGGGGCAGCGAAGCGGCTTATCGGAATAGGCCAAGGTAAGCAGTTAGTTGAGAGAGATGATCAGGGCTTACCACATGCTTTTTTCCCTTGGAGTAGGGGCAGGGCATCTGTGAATGAATCCCTTGGCTTTCCCTCATACAAGGGAAGGTAGTACTAACTATATATCAGGGGCTCACATGGGGACAATATAGAGAGGTTTTTATGAGAGCAATCAACCAACTCCCTTAGCCTTAGTCCTAGTCTGCTGAAATATCTGTTTTTTTTTTTTAGGTACAAGATAGTTCTATAAGTCCTGGTATGCTACATACGCTCCTTCTCCAAAAGAAGAAAAAAAAGGTCGATACGCTGCTGCTTTTTTCAAAGCAGGTCTTAGCACTTTCCTATTGATGATCGGGGGTTTGTTTGAGGGGGAGGGAAAGTCCAAATGGCATCCCAGGCTGCTATCTCTAGCTTCCTCCTTCTTCCTTGTATAATCCTGATGGCTTGATAGAGTCAGGGATGGGGAATTTGTCATGTTAATCCATTTGGACCTTGGGGACTGAGACTGCTACAAGAGGGAATGCCCCGCAAGATAGAGCCCTATAACCTGGTTTTCAGCAGATATAGAGGATCCTGCCCCTCTTTCAATAAACTTGCTTGCCGCATCTATCCTGAGTTTTCGTGTCCGGCTTGCTTGCGCATCTTGTCTTTGCATCCTGGGCTTGGGCTAACTTTCTTCTTGTCTCATCTAACTAGCTTGATACTAAATGTAGATAACGAAAGATATCAATCGCCTCAAAGAACTTATATATCGCTCGGCTGAAAGGACAACAACTATACTTGACTTTCAAATACGCATTACAGCTTGATAAGTCAGTGATCCCCAAATATATATCATATTGGGGAAATGGATTGGGGATGGTTTCATGGAATCAACTCAAAAAAGATAGTCAGCCTACCAGATTACATACAAAGTACTATATCATGTAGTAGAGAAAAGAGTAGTATAGTAGGGAGAAAGAAATAGATTATCAAAATCTGTCATCCTGTGAGAGTGAGACTAACTAGACTATAAGGGAGGTCTTCATTCGAAAATCATGACCGGTTCACTTCCTTCCTTCTGATATGCCATGACTCTTTTTCTAGGGGAAAATGGACTTGAGAAAGCGGCGGTTGTCTTCTTGGGGTAGTTCAGTGACGGAGCTAAAAACTAGGACTATAAAAAAGCCTGTCATCGCTCAATGCAAGCGGGCTCAAGACCTCTTCGTGAGTGAATCTCCTTCGAAAAAGGGTGCTTCAGGAGCGATGTTGACGTATTATATTAGCCTTTGTTAGTCATCCTCTCGAGACCTCGTTTTGCTAGCGAAGTCAATCGCTTAGCATTCTGACGAAGCTGATTTAGATCTTCCTGGACTGAAGAGCAGCCTGGTATGGAATTCAAGTCGTGTTGGGTAGAGGAATAGCTCATCGGGCTCATAGTTTAACTAATGATTTAATAAAGTCACTATTGAACTTTTGACCTAGACAACGGATGTCCCCTTTCCCTATGGTCCGTACGAGTGAACTTCTTCTTTTGCGACTTCTTAAACGTAGTTCTTTTGACTCTAGCTCTCTCAATTACATCGATCCCATACGCTCGCTACCTCTCTAGTTCTCTCGCTACAATTATGTAGTTCCAGCTATTAGCTCTTATTCTATCGGTTAAGCACTAAGCGGCCTATAGCTTTGCTTGAGGATAAACTGCAGGCTTTCCCCTACCCTAACTCGTCTAACTCTTAAAAGAAGTCCCCCAATAGATAGTCTTTTATTCTCTTCTTATTCTCTTTTAGTCTTCAAAAATCTCTTTTAGTCTCAAAAATGCTCTTCTAATAACCTCAGAGAGACTTGATATATACCTCATATATACTCATCTTTCTTACTCAAACTAGCCCCCTATAATGCTATTTGGAAAGGGGTTATCGCGTTCTCAGAACCAGGTTAACCTCTCTAATTACTTATGTTAGTGTCTTGCTTGTTTCCTGCTCTTCTAATAAAGAAAGGTGATCCTCCGCCCGCCTATCCTGAGAGATGACCAGTGTGGACCGAAATGGCGAAGCCGGTCCCTGGTGGGTCGGATGTCCTTCTCTAACTTTAAGAGCAGCTAAGAAGTAGACTCCGTGATAAGGTCTTCTTATAGCGTTAGTGCTGGTCTCTTTTAGCGCTTGCTGCTTGCCATCTTTCTAGCCCTGTTCGACATCTTCATTTTTTCTCTTGGTTGTATGCAGGAGCCATCTTGAAGAAGAACCCAAGATGGGATTTTCCTTGTTAGAAGGCAATCCTCATAAAGAGGCCGTCCAGCCTAGCTCATTCGTCGGATGAAGAGCCGCCCCTTTGAGTATGACTGACATCATTCGTCGAAGGAAGAAAAGTGTATATCTTGGAAGATGTCTTGTCCAAAAAGCGAGATCCTGCAACCCCAAAACTCAAATAGTTGCCCTTGGAAGTTGTTGCAGTGAGGACGAATAAGAACCGATTCTCTTCTGGGAATGGAATCCACCTGACCTTCTAGTAAGTACTCTTTTTCGCCAGTGACGACTGAATATCGACAACATCTTCGGGACTTAAAAAAGCAAAAGTGAAAAAAAACCATTATATTAGAGCAAGGCATTTGATTAGCTTCCTGCAACCAAGTAAACCAGCGGAATGCCTGCATGCTGCGTACAGCGAAAGAACGAGCGAAGAGGGGGGAGGGACTGGGGTGCATTCAGTCAGTGATTCTCCTGAAATGGAGAGCTGATCGGAAAGCATCCCATTCCAAAGTGAGTATGATTCAGAGAGCTATCACGATTCAGGTCGAGGCCCTCCTTTTTCAAAGAGCAAGCAAGTCAACCCTCGAAGTGGGGAGTGAATTGGGGTCAAGCAAGCCTCACCACTCCTGCACCTAAGAACCGAGTGAACGATCCCCGGGTATATGACATATGGCGAACCAGACCCATTGATGAGAAGACCAACTGGGGGACTGGGGGGTGAGCCCCCCAGAGAAGAGAGCGGGGCATCCATTCTTTCAAAAAAACAAGAAAGAAGAACGGGAAGGGGGAGTGGCGGGAAAGCTTATATAGTTAAAAAAAGCCGAAGATCAAGCTCAAGGGCTAGTCGGAGATCTCTCATCCCGTCAAACTTAGCTGACTCGATAGCCGAGTGGTTTGCCTCTATCGACTTCTGCTCACGATGCCAGGTCACCACGTCGAATGATTGGCATGCACCAGGAAGTCCTCCACCAAATTCGTCATTCCATCGTCGCAATGAAAGCCCCCTCCCGCCGCCCTCCCCTTTCCTCTTGACAGATGGATAGATAGAAATCCTCCTGGCCCTACCTCTACTAAGAATGAGGGAATTTCGAACTATCCCAACTAGTAATGAAACAATGCCCTTCAGGGGCTTTTTCTGAAAAAAAAGCTTGGCTGCTTGTGTTGTTGGGCATGGGTCTGTTTCCTCTCTTTCCTTTGTTGCTTATTCTACTCTTATTGCTCTACTGCACTATATCTCTGAGCATGAAGAGTTGACTCCAATTCTCTTTTTTTCTTGTTCTCCTTGCTTTCTTTCACTAGACTTGACTACTTAATAGAATCCTATCCTTAGAATCAAGAGGTCTTCCCCGCTGCTTTCGCTTTTGTCTCACCCCGCGGCTGAGGCCCATATATCTAGTGAAGAAAAATTGTGAGATTAATATAGTATGCAAGAAGACGTCAGGCCCTCAGAAGAAGGAGGCGAGCAACCTTTGAATCAATGCCCCCTAAGACCCCCCTTTGAGAAGAAAGGCTAGTTTTTTAAGTCAATTTCATAGGTCTATCAGTTATCAACAACGGCGACTATTGGAAGTATGTCATTTCGAACTGACTCCCAATTCTGGTCTCTATGCCTTTAGTCCAGGGATGAGTCTCCTGAGAGGCCCTTTTCCTTTTAGCAAGCT
Organism: Ottelia alismoides; assembly: GCA_037367405.1. NCBI lineage: Eukaryota > Viridiplantae > Streptophyta > Magnoliopsida > Alismatales > Hydrocharitaceae > Ottelia > Ottelia alismoides. The sequence goes on from JAZKJV010006997.1 coordinate 192,701, forward strand.
CTGGAAGCGAGTAGACTACAAGCGCCAAATCCCAGATTGAAGCTCGCAGTCTTAGAAAGGAAAAAATGCATTATTTTTGCATTACGCAGATGAAGAGAGGAAGAAGATCATAGGTCTCTTGATAGTCAGTCTTGCCACTGAAGACTATCGAAGCATTTAATATAATCTGGGGCCAGTTTAAGAGACTCAGTAGACTGGTGACCTAGACGAGGTGGAAGAGATGATTGATATCAGCCTGACGCTTAGTTGCCCAACCGATGGTCCTCTCTCCCGATAAGCTCAGTTCCGCTAGCACGCGAAAAGGATACTCCTAGTATTCCAGTCATTCTCAGCCGCAGGAAAGACAAAGGTAGTGAATGACTTTCGTATTCATACTAGATCTATGTCAAAGCTGTCTAGAAAAGCCTCTTACGACAAGGTTGGATGGGATTGATTAGGTCAGAGCTCAGGAGATAAATATGATCAGGAAAGCGTCAAGGCTTTGAAGTGCCTCTATGGTCGTTCTCGAGAAGCCTCTGTCAAAGAGAAGGTTAGCGGCGAATGTGAGATGAGAAAAGCCGGGTGCACTAGAGTTCCCTTCACAAGTGAGTGGTGGGCGAGAGGTTGCTGATGTGGAGTGGTGCGAGGCCTTGGCGAAGGAAGCGTGCGATGCAAGTCCGAGCAGGACGAGCAAGGCGAGTGGAGGCTAAAAGTGAAGGGGAGGCAAAAGCCCTACGACGGCGATAGACGAAGGGGTTCACTAACTAGTTCTTTTTTTATGGGCAATAGCTTTTCGAGTTATGAGTTCGCAGGTTCGCGAGCAGAGCGCTAGGACTCGCTCCAAGCGACCTCTCTACTTTCATCTATTTCTATATGAGACACGATTTCTCTCTTCAGTACTCACAATCTGGACGGACCTCGCGACTTATAAAGGGTGGACTTGGCCTGAAAGAAGCAAGCAATAGTCCTCCCGGTCGTCTCATCTCCGAATTTCTCTAATCTCAGACCACACTTCTCATGATAGACTCCAATCTGATAAGATGGTGAACCTAACGCTTGCTTGTCCAGGCGGAAATGAGGTAGTGGGCCACCTTTCGTGGCTGGATCATAAAGAAAGAAGATCCCTCGCTACTATCGCATGTCGAAAGGATTCCTCGCCTGGCTCCCTTCTATTCTAGGCTTGCGCACCTCTCTCCTTTCTCACTCTCGCACACCAGCATCTACTTTTTGGCTATATATAATGCTCGCTCTTTCTCTTTTTTGATAGGCAGCACCCAGGACTTGATGGTGCATCCTGGCTCGCATCGCTTTGCCTCGCACCATCCTACTAGATTATCTATTATAATATAGACCGAGTGGGGTTGATTGCTTTCCCGTCAAGTCCTAAGGCTTAGTCGAAATGGTGCTATAAGTCCATGGATTTGCGGGTCTTCCTTCATGCACAAGTGGATTGGAAAGCTCGGACATGCCCTTGGGGGCTCATTGAGAAAGAAATAGAGATCCCGCAAGGAAGAGGACTCCTTAGAGAGAGCTAGACCCCACCGAGGAGGTTAGCAGGGAAGATCCTAGGCCTCTGACTGAGGGAAGACTGTGTCGCGATATATAACAGGAAAACATACCAATCATTTACTCACCTGCACTAGCCCACGGCAGATGCAGCGGAGGGGTGAAGACCTGAGAAGGTAGTCTAGAAGATTTTGTAGAAGGTAATCGGCATATATGATAGTTGCTTCTATCCTCTTCCGAGGGTAGGGGGATTTTCTCAGCATTGGATCCCTCCGGGGGACGAGTGAGAGGGATGCGTATGGTCTTCTCTGGGAGGTGGTGCCATAAGTTCAGAAGAAGAAGGAGAGTCTGAGATATATAGTAGCGAATTCGAAAGCAGTGCGATGGGCTGGGTGGGGAGTTGAGGTGCATCATTAAAGGGGGAGGTCTTGTGAGAGGAGTGAGAAAATCGAGAAGAGCTTTTTAGTTTGATAGTTGATTCCTTCTTGGATTCCCGCTTGACTATCACGTACTGTAATGCGTGGTGCGCTGCTACCACTGGGATTGGGGGGTATCCTGGGTGCCCTGTGCAAGTGTCAAACAAGGTAGAAAGGGCTAGGATCCACTCTAATGCAAGTGTGCCAATCAGCCGATCAGGCTCCGGGGGGGAGAAGGGGGATGTGGAGGGGATTTAGACCGCAATGGAGGTCAAAGGAGCGTGGCGAAGGGGGGATTGCAGGGGGGTTCAGGAAAGCCTCATTTCGTAGCCAAGTCAGTAGACTTGCCAACTGATCTGAGTTTTCTATGGGAAGAGGTCAGTGCAGCTTTCCTTTCTTACTGTATTGCTTTATCCTTCTCCGAGTAGATTGATTCGGCTCTATAGTCTAGTTTTGATTGGGTTATAGATATTCATCTTTGAGTAGATTCAGAATGGGCTACTTCTTCAGAATACAATACCAAGAAATCTCCGACGTCAAGCATCATATTTGACTACCTCAATCAATGCCCGAGTAAAGAAATCTTCTCTTCCTCTATCCCTCGGAATATATAGTATATAGTAGCGGTCATGTCCCTCTGCCAAGAATGGAGAGAGTTTGACTCAGTACACAGATTCAGATTAGTCAAAATAGAACTAGACGGACCCAGAAGGAGGAAAGTAGGCTTACCCCACATTTTTCTTCTACTTTAAAAACGAAAAAGATTTCAAACATTTTCAAACGCCTATAATATTATTTATAAACTACATCTTTATATAGTGCTAAAAAAAGAGATAGTGAAAGTATAGATAGACAAAGTCAAGCGAGGGTCCCCTATATATTTAAGGGTCGTGAAAGTGAGTTCAAAAAGAAAAAGAAGGGCTCACTGCCTACAGGGAGAGGGACTACTATTCGTATAGAAGCGAAGGAGCGAGCTTGTATCGATATATGTTGTAGTAGCGAAGCGGGAAGGATTGTCAGGGGGCTAGGAGCTGTTGTTCCGGTCAGTCATCCGGGAGGGCTAAAGTGTGGGCAGCAGAGGGAGCCATGATGTGTTGACTCTACCCTATAATATCACGAGTCTCATCATAAAAAAAATCAGCGCCACGAGTAACCTAAACAGCTTCAGAGATAGCCTAACAACATTTCTGATCTCTTGGACCTGGCTCTATCTGCTACTGATTGAGAGAGAGAGGGACATTGCCACATGATCAAGTTCTTTTTAGAGTAGGGTCTGAGATGCGTCATATATACCTAGAAACAACGGGCAGTAGTGAACAAACTCTTGACGCCTGCTTGACTGTGTTGTTTAGGGTATACGGAGAAATGAGCGGGAAGTAGGTCTTCTTCTTCGTATTCTCTTCTTCTTCCCCTCAACTCTGTATCTTTCTCTTTTCTTTTCTCTCTGCCCTTATCTCGCTTTAAACTATATAATCTTCTACTCTCCTACCGCCTCGAATGCGCTAAGTGGAGTTCAGTCGATTTACCTGTCATGTATCCTACTTGATTAGGGAGAGTGGGATGCGCGGTGCGGAAACTGTTGCGGACTAGCGCTTCCAACTTCTTTTTAGAGGGAATCTCACTATTGGCTTGCCTTGCTTTTACTCGAGTGAGCTCTTGACTGTCTGCGCTACACTGCCTGCCTGATCTGTGGGAGAGAGTCCAATCCCTTATACACTTTTGCTTTCAATTCGCCTCTGACACTCCAGCTTCTTGCCTAGGCTTGCTTTTTGATCCCCATCCTCGACCTGAATCGCGATAGCTCAGATTTTGCGGATAAGTCGTCTTTCGAGTGCTTTTAGACTAGATTATAGCCATACTAGCCTGCTTTTCTTACCCTCGTTGAAGTCTCAGCCCTCATGCACACCTTGTCTTAGGGGATTCCCCTGGTCAAGCCTACCTACTCCTGTCCTAATACAAAGGCACCAAACCGAGAATGAAATACCAGTATAGACCCGCCTCCTCTGCCTTTTTTTCTGTTCCTTCTTCCGAGCCCAGCTTCCATCTACTCATCCGAGGCCATATGGTCAAGCACCAATTCAAGCAAGATGCTATATAATAGGAATTGAAGACCGAAGGAGAAGTTATGAATGTCCTTCAACTCTCTCCACTAAGTGCTATGCTTTCAGCTTCCTCTCTCCTTAGGTCTAGCCTGTTTGATTACGGAGAGTGGTCTTCTCTCTCGGTTATTCCTGATGTCGGATGTCTTTATCCCTGTGATTCCTTAAGTCTTTATCCCAGTCATTCCTTCCTGATTTATAAAGTACACACAATCGGACCAGTCTTTTACTCAACTTCAGAGAAGTAGGGGTCTAAGAGTGTACGCGTGGCTTATGGGAGTCTCTCAGAGAGTTCGTCATGGTCCTTACTTTCCGGGATTGACCCTAGGGTTCTTCCTCCTCCTGCTTTCCAGGCCTAAGAACCAGCCAGCCCTGAGGGATTGGGAAGTTCTATCTACATACTCCTTTTGAAAAAGGGCAAAGCACGTCGAAAGGCGGGACTTTTCCTAAAATCATATGTTTCCGAAATCAACCAGCAAGCTCCCCGTATCTCTAGCCTCCCTCTTTATACGCATCTTTGATGCCCTAAATGACTACCAGCTCTTCCCGCGCATTCTAGTAATTAGTTCCGCTCATAGGAGACTCGCTCTTTAGAGAGGTAAGTTCCACGCCTTTATTCTCCATTAAGAAAAATGCTTCGCCGCTATATATCTGAGGCTCGGGATTCCTCAGATATTCGCTCCAGACTCAAAGCTAAGCCAGAGTCACTATAGGCTAACCGCTCCTCATTCTGGAACTGTGCTGCCTTTCATCAGTCCCATCATCATATGGAAATGGTGTCGGAAGCCTATAATGACGTAGGATAGGACAAATCGCACTCGTAGGAAGTTCCGGGCACACGCAGCCCAACCAGTATGCAGTGCTATTTGAAAGAGGTCGAGGACTGCTAATCCTGAAAGCCCTATTTTCTAGAATCTCGAGGCTTGTGGCTTTTCCCTTCGGATCCGCCCTTCCCTTTCTCTATGCTCCCTTACCTAGTTAGAAAGGGATAGCCTACTAGCCTTCCTAGCTTACCTAGTTGGGACTTCCCCCTCCCTTTCTTCCCTAGCAAGAAGGGCATGTGGACTGGGTTCTCTGATGATGAAAAAAGTCATCTTATTCGTATACTCTACCGGTGATGTCTAAACAGAATAATCGCTTGTGCGCCTCACGGAAGGAGCCTATCCTGACTAATAGCTTTAGTCCTCTCTATAGTTTAATGGCGAGTCGAGGCTATTTGCCAGTACGTCCTAGTGGATGGAAGAGTCTTTCACCTCTCGATCAGGAGGTCCGGAAGAGCACCCTGGCTTATCAGACCTACTTCCCTCATTGCGAATGAGCCCCTAATATATAATCCGTCGAAGCAGGCTTTAACCAAAGCTGAGGCTTCCCTTTCCCAGAGCATCGACCGGGCGTGTCCAGTGCTTTCTAACTACCCTTCATCTGCCTGCTTAGAATAAAGATACCTCCTGCCTGCCGAATTGCCTCTTCTTCCTGCTCGCCTAATCGCTCTCCTCCCCGTCACTTCTGTCATTCACTCCTTGCCCCTGACTTCTTATCCTTTTTCATCAAGAACTGCGGACAACCACTCCTCCGAGGCGGCTAGACCTTTCCTTCTTTTCAGGGGCCATACATACGTGGCGGAAATCCCACCATTGGCTTGGACCTTTCATCTTTCTCGCTCTGCAGCTTCTACTCTTATGATTCTTATCCTGGGCAAGATCTTTCTGACTTAGTCGTCCTTTTTTGAAAGCAAGCCAAGACTCGTCTTTCTAGCCCTATTCGATCAGTTTGAGTTCAGCCCGAACTAGCCTAGTTAGACTCAGCCTGCTTCTACTCTTCTGCTTCTCCCCCCTGGGATGATCCTTCAGAGGACAATTGGATTCAGGACCCGGACGGGCAGGAAGGATGGGACTTTCAGCGAAACCTAATACACGAGCAGAGTCCGGAGGGACTGGAGCGAGGGGGGTAGGATGAGCTTCCAAGTCCGCCAATCTCTTTATAGTTGGCGGATCCCCTTCTCTTTGCCAGGACCCCCTAGATAATTGCGGTAGACGGAGAGAATGCCTCTGCCTTTCGAGAACTGAAGGTAGAGTCGAAGTTCAGCCCCGTAGAAAAGGCAGTCATCAAAGCCTGACGTGACGTATCTCAGACTTTTGAGAACATATTTATATAATAAATAAGTGGCAAATTTGCGAAGGCTTGTATTTTTTTGAATTTATATAATTACAAGCATTGACTATAATGATAGTTGGTTATTTGAATAATATTATGTGGTTTGAATTATTTTTCGCCATCTATATAAATATGTTAGTTCAAAATGTCGAGCTTGCTCTATAAAAGGCCAGAGCTGGGCCCTTGGAGTACTCTTCGCTCCTCTAGCCAATGGGACCTTCTTTCCACAAATCCGCTAGTGAATCTCCTTTGAGCCACCTTTGCTAGCACCTCGGGAACTCAAAGACATCTCTCGTAGACCCGTGTGCCTACCCAGAAAGAGCTCAGAAGCCTGCTTTTCCTCCCTGCTTCTACTGCCTGTACGAGCCCTATGTTATTAAGGATGAAGCCAACAACTATAGATAGAGCGCTGCTTCCTCCTGGGAAAGAAAAAGAACAACTTATGTATATAGGCATCATACCTCTTGATTGACACTAGTTATAGAGGAGAACAAAACTAGGCTAGCTTCCTTATTGCGGGAGTCCCAGGAGCATCCGTCCTCCTTTCCAAGATGCACTCATCAGCGCTTTCTTCTAAAGAAAGAACTTATAAAGCAGCATTCATACTATCTTACCTAGCTAGAATAGAAATCGAACTTCCTCTACTTGATATTGGTCCCGCTTCCTCACTGACAGACCTCGATGCCAGCATTACCTCGGATTGGGAATGAAGAGAGATTGAGACTTCCCGCCCGCTTGCACACTTCAGAACTGAAGGGTGCTGAAGTTGATAAGGCTCTCTCTCTCTACTTTGTTAAATATATAGAAGTTTTGAAAACTTTGATAACATTTCTCATTTTTATAACATCACATTTATATATTGATATTTGTAGATATCAAAATCTAGCTGTAGAAATCACCACTAGAATATATTAAGCTAGGCGGGAAAGGAGCTTTTTCGCGATTCTAGTCGGGCGTGCTCAAATCAAAGGGGGCAAGCGAAGATGAATGAACAACGCCCTCCACCATCATCAGAGGTTACTGAGATAGGAGTCATCATAGCAAAAAAGGAAGGGGAAGAGACCGAACCCTACATCTCCTCAAAGGCCGCTAGAATGGCATCAAGTAGATTCATCTCCAAAGAATAGGGAGGACCCCGAGGAGAATTAGGCAACCAGAAATGCTTACCTACTCCTCTGAGAAAACCAACTGACTGTGCTCTTTACCTAGACAGAGAAAGCTAGGTACTGCTAGGACTATGTGCTTCTTTTACTACTGACGAAATCGGGATATGATGTTTTTTTTCTTTCCAGGCTGATCAGCTAATCATACTATGTTGTGTCCTCAAGGGAAAGATCTTCCATTTCATTCTTCTTCCTTAATACCCTTAGCTCCGCCGTGGCCATTGCTACTTGCTACTAGACTTGATATCCCCCTTTGATCTCCTCCTATAGTTACACATCTCAGACCTAGAACTGGAGTCCTTGGCCCCTAGATTTTACATGTATGTTGCCCGTCGGCTTGTTTTTCGGTCTCTACTTTCCTGTGTGGAGTGACTGACCTTTCTCTTGCATCACTTCTCTCCCTTCCTGACCTCGCTCTCCTTACTGCGAATCACAGAGATTCCCCAAAATCTAGATAATCTAGTCGATTCTTCTTTTCCCATCCCATGTGCATAGACTATGTGTGCTTCCCACGGATTCATCTCTTTCAGATCAGATGGGCAACCTCTTTCCAGCAGAGTCACTATTGTCAATGCTTCCTTTGATTTCTCACTCTGTACACTGGCGACTGACGAACTTCTCTCTCTCATTCTTAGCCCATGCCTTAGGCTGAGGTCAGACTCTGTAGGCTCCGGAGGTTAGAGCCAGTGACCATGCTCCATAAGGGCAAAGTCCATAAGTCAGCCTGTCTCTCTTCTAGCTTATAGAATATTTTCTTTGACAGCTGCGGTTGATGAGTGATGTACATCTCTTGAAGACCGAAAAGCCTCATCTCACTTGACTCGGCACGGATGTTTCGGCATTCTACAGGTCTTTCTAAGGCACATTCCCGCCCACCTAAAGGAAGACCGACCAGGGGGGATCCGATGAATTAGAGTAGTAGGGTCAAAGAAAAGGTCCCGTCAGGTAGAGACCGCAAGAGACTATAATATAATCTAGTAGCCTAAAGACAAGCCTAGCGTTAAGGGCAGGGCTCGACAATCCATCTGAGTCTCTCGCACCAGTCGCTCTGCAGTCAGACTAGTGATGGGTGAAATTGCCCTGATTGGCGAGCTGGGAAAGCCAAAACCAAATCGTGTGACCGAGCCTCACGATATATAAGCGGCTTCTACCTTATCTTTCTCTTTGTTGCTGACCCTGACTTGACCTCTCGCTCGAGAGGAAGTAGCAGCGCGGAATCGTCGACTATTATGATACACGAATTCAAAGCACTAGCGGAAACCGCAGATCGAGCAGCCTTCTAAGTCAAGAATAGTTCGAAGCGCTTCAGTTTCATCAGCCGCATATGATGATGGGTACTAAAGTACTATAGCCTGGTCTTCTTCCTATACTTTTCCCATTCACTCACTAACCAGCCAGCCAGCAGTGCGAGAATGAGAATAGCAAGAAAGGACTCTCCCCAGGTCAATCTCCCCTTCCTTAACTTAATAGAAGAGGGGTACTCCCCCAGGTCCTGTATTCCAGGGGTTGCTCACCCGGAGCCCCGACGGACCTCTCCGAGGTCTAGACTAGGAGAGCTTTCACGGGCAATCTTTCTCGGAATTAGTTCTTTTATAGTGTTTTCGGTTAGTTTCGAAAATCGCTCCAAAAGTCCAGCTTGATTTTCAATAGGTGGATTTTCGAGGGCACAAAGAAAGTCCTGAGCAAATCTTGGGTTTGCTACCTCCATTAGTTGGCTTCATCCGTCCGGGTCGACGTTGTGGTTTGAGATCGTTAAGTGGATTTGATGCACCCTAATTTGAACCTATTTCTTAGAAAGACGGCTAAAGTTTAGTATTATTTCTTATGGTAGCGATAGCTGTTGTATTATTTCTTATGGATCGGATCCTTTTTCTAAATTATGAAAACTTGAGATCAAATCTAAGAGAACCTGATTTAGTGATTTGAGATGTGTTTCAGAGAACTAGAGAAGTAAGCCCGAGTCAAGCACGGATTTTCGAAGGGTCGCCTATTACATAGAAATGCATGCTGGTTTTGGTGGCTTCTAATGCATGCATGAGGGATCCAATGCCATGGGATCTGTGGCATCATTTCATCCATCCCCCGGCTCTGAGACATGTCGGTCCCCGAGACAGGACAGAGGCAGGGCCCCATCCCTTTTCATCATCTGGTTCTCTTCGATCGTCTAAGATTCAACTAGATTGAGTTTGGGTAGACAATTTACCTTCCCATTTCTGCATTGGCTACAACATTTGCCTTCCAGAAAAGTCATAGTATTTTCGGAATTCCATCCAAACTCTAAACTAGGGGACTCATATTCAGCTCCCACTAGATAAGCTTCTCTCTGCTCTTGTGATCAGTGAAGACCCCCAATTTTTCCCCATAGAGATAATGTCGCCATATCTTTAGAGCAAAGACTATCGCAGCAAGTTCCAGATCATGTGTAGGGTACTTTCTCTCTTGCAGCTTCAATTGACGTGAGGCATATGCTACACCTTCTCTTTCTGCATAAGGACAGACCCATGTCCAGTACCGGATGCATCAGTATATACAAGAAAACCTTCGTTGCCAGATGGTCAGGTCAGTATTGGATCCGTAGTCAATCTTCGTTTTAGTTCCTTAAAACTCTGCTAACATTTTTCTGACCATTCAAACCTCACATCCTTTCTCGTCAGCCGGTAGTGAAATCTTCGAGAAGGCCTATCGCGATAGATGTGAATCGCCGATAGTATCCAGCCACTGGCTCCAGTTCACTACCGCTTCCACCTCTTGGATATGACATGACCCAGAAATGCTACTTTTTCTAGCCAAAAGTCACACTTCGAGAAATTAGCATCAAGCTGGTGTTGACGTAGTGTCTCAAGTACGATTCTGAGATGTACTCGGTGCTGCTCTGGATCAGGTGAGTATATCAGAATGTCATCCACGAACACGATCACGAACTTCTCATGGTCTTCCTGACCTATTCATAAGTTCCATCAAACCCATTCATGAGACCAAAAGGCATCACTAGGAGCTCGTAATGCCCATATCTCACACTATATATCCGGGCGGTTTTAGTAAGATCATCCTTTATTCTGCGTTGTTGATAACCTGACCACAAATCTTTCTTAGAAAAGCATATAATAGTGTTTCTTACTGGTCGAACAAGTCATCAATCCGGATATTTCTTTTTCACAGTCACCTTATTCAAAGTCAATGCAGAGCCTCAGTTTACCGTCTTTCTTCTTCACGAAGAGGACAGGTTCTCCCCAGGAAGAAAGACTAGGTCGCAAGAACCCCTTATCAAGTTGTTCTTGCCTTTAATTCTTCAAGTTCAGACTTCAGAGCTCAGTTGAGAAAGTGGTGCCTGGTGCCGCCCGGTAAAACATCAATAGAGAAGTCCTCCTCTCTCTGAGGAGGTAGACTGGGAAAGACATCAGGAAAGTCCTATACAACATCAAAATATTCCCTGAGAAGACTCTGTGCTAATTATACTAGCTAGGTGATGAAACTCGGTTTCATCATCTTAATTTTCATTTTTTAACCCTCTTGCTTAAATGTGTGTCAACAAAAACCAGATAAAGTCTTGTAATTATCAGAGTCTTGAATAAATTAAAAATCATAAAAAATGTCAAATTAAAATCGTGGTATTTTTAGCCCCAAAAATACTCTCAAAAATATTTTCTATCTTTAAATAACATCATCTCCATTTTAGATTAACATGAAACTTATAGATCTCAGCAAGATCTACAACTTTCATGTTTTGAGTTTTTTCAAATTCGGCCATTTGACCTCTCAAAATCCAATTTCTAACTTCTAATAATCTGATTGGGCCACGTGGCCCTTTCTGGTTGAGCCACGTGGCCCGGCGCCTTTGACCTTGCCGTCGTCGCTTCCAGCCATTGGATCTCTTCTTGATCCAATGGCCCTACTATCGCCACGCATCCTCTTCTTTTCAGCCCTCCGATCAAGCTCCTGACTTCATCACCGCCATCCGCTAGCGCCAGTCCCTCCTCGTGCCACGCGTCACACTCTCCATCATTCGATCATCTTCTGGAGCTTAGATCCCCACCATATATCCCCGCAGCCAATTCTAGCCCTCCGATTACGGTCTAGATGTGATCTGGACCGCCCGCTTCTGCCTGCATGTGCGCTCAACAAGTGGCGACATCTTGGGACCTCCGATCATTGCACCCCATCGATCTAATCCTGATCGTCCCATAGCGCCCTTCTTTCGACTGTTGGATCTCGAGATCCAACGGCCGGAGCTTCGTCGTCAACCTCCAGTCTCCCTTCTCTCCCACAATCACCAGTTCGTAAACCACGTTCCCGCTTCTCATTTTCCTCGAGTCTTCGTCCATCTTCCCCACTCGCCAACACCCCCATGATGTCCTCCCATCATCCCTCTTCCTCGCGGGCGTTTCCACCACCCTCGTCGTCCTCTCCATTACTGCATATTTCCCATGAAACCCACTCCCCTCACCACTGAAACCACCTCCTTCCACGCTTCAAATACGCCGTCCCCTCCTCCATTCAGACCCGTCCACCTTTATGCGAGGGATCGCCCAGCACACCTTCGCCCCTCGATGACAGCGGGAGGGCGTCATGGAGCGCGAAGACAGCCTTCCCCTCCGGTGTTGACCCGCCGCCTTTCATGGCGACGTCGCGGAGCTTTGAGCCCGCTCAAGCTGCCCCACCTGACTGAAGGGGTCCAGCGAAGACCTGGGGCTCGCATCGAACCCTAGCCCAAGCCGCAACCTCCATTTCCAACCAGGTAAAGCTTCCAACCTTGTTCTCTATATTTTCCCTCTATTTCTTTTAATTAATTAGGCTTCTCCTTGTACTTTCACCATTCATTGAACCTCGACCTTGCTTCGCCTCACATTCCCCATTCATGCGCTACTTCCGATCACTACTCCCCCGTTCTTTCATGCCCCGGCCACCTTCGACCCATCTCCTCTCCGGTCGTCGGAGATGGAGCTCAGGTTCCTTCGCCTCCCTCGCTCATATGAAACCTCATCCCACTCATCAGCATGCTCAATATTCACCTGCACGCACAGAATCGTTTGAACTAATCTGCAGGAGAAGACTCTTCAATGGCCGTAGCTCCATCGGAGCTGACTTTGCCAAACTCGACGCCGTCATCCGAAGCTCCGATGGTCTGATCCAAGAGTTCCCGCGTCCTCCCTGAGCTTCCAGCTACCTCGACGTCCGTCCAGGGAGCTCCGAGGAGGTCCACCGAGTCCGAGAACCAGCGACGGAGCTTGGGCTCCTTCGCCGGAGCTCGAACCTCGCTGCCTGTTGCTGCAGAAGAAGGAGGAGCAGACACCGTAGGATTTTCGACATCCAACGGTCTACGATGGACCACGTGTGCTGTCACGACCTCCTCCCGAGGACCTTAGGTTTCCCGTCAATCACGTCATTCGCCTACTTAATTAGCTTAGAGTTAATCCGTTGTTACAAAAACCTGGGGAAATTTTTCGCTTTTTAAAACATGACATTCACAGGATTTATTTTGGCTAACCAAGCAACCACGAGAAAACTAAAAGCGGAAGTAACAATGCACCAGAACTGAACAACAAGGTATCCATTCTTTTTCATTTCATTCATATAACATGTTGGGTTTTCCAAAAACACCCAATATACATATATATCCCAAAAAAATAAGGCTACAGAGGAGAACACAACAAACAACTGTACAACTGAACTCAAAAGGTATACCTGCTCTGAAAGTGTAGCACCAAAAAGAAACAACAGCAGCCCAAACTAAGTCAGCTACTCAGTCACCGGACCCTTGCCTGCCATAGTAGAAAAGGGACAAACAAGTATTTGTCACAAAATTGTCAAGTACAAATTCTACACAGTTCTACGAAGGAAAGTAGTAAGAAATACTAGGACCTCTAGAAAAAAAGTAAGGTAACTGTAGTGGACAAAAGAAAGCTAGCAAGTAAAAGCGGGTTAATTTATTCTTTTTAAGTTATTTACTTGCTTTTAAAAAGGCTAGCAAGAAGAACACACTCGCTCACTAGCACACCGTGTCTCCCTCGATCATTGAAACTAACCAAACAACAACTCAAGCCTAGAAGTAAGTCTTTGGTCTTGGTCCGGTTAGGACCTCAATATCCGGGTAGGAATTCAAAGTCCAGGTTGAACCTCACACTATGACTCTGAGGTATGGTGTACGCCTCGGGGTTGGGGTGCCTCCGTAGGCATGCGATGGTGTCTTACATCCTAACTAAGTTCCCAACACTCCTTCTAGCTTGTTCTCTCAACTCATTGATCCTCGGTCGACACGTGTGATAGCTCGCTCACGAAGGTGTACAAGAGGAAACGTACTCATAACTTTCTCAACACCCAACCCTCGTTAGTCTCTACTAACGGTACTATCGTCACTAGTCTCCTAGCGGAAAAGTCATCCGTCTTTTACCCCATCACGAGGTCACAAGCCTGGCGGAAAGGTAAATAGATCCTCAGTGTCTACCAACCACTACCCCATCACCAGGACACCAGCCTGGAGGAAAGGTAATTAAATCCTCAGTGTCTACTAACCATTACTCCATCACCAGGACACCAGCCTGGCAGAAAGGTAATTAAATCCTCATTGTCTACTAACCATTACCCCATCACCACGACACCAGCCTGGCAGAAAGGTAATTAAAGAGATCATCAATATTTAATGGGGAATCTTTACTGGGTAATTGGTGAACTGTCACATGTCTATCGATCACTATCCCATCACCAAGTCACAAGCCTGGCGAAAAGGTAATAATTTCAGCGGTGAGGAAACCCCCGAAGGGATTCGTCTATCTCGCCAATCCTAGTGGAAGTGTGGTCCAAGGGAAAGGCAGTGGTAGTACGACTACTACGCCACTAGAGGCAGGAAAGAGAAGAGGTAAGCCTGCCGGACCCGACTTCCTCTCTCGTCTCTCAACTCCCGGAGGAAAAGAGCTACGTAAAAACAAGACGAGCTCGTAACTAACTACGGAGAGCCCCCAACCTAGGCTCTCAAAGAAAAACCAACGGGTCAGCGGAATGGTCTAGACAACTCGTGGATCCCAACGAAGCGTAAAACCCGAGCCGGCTCGAAGAAAACACGTGAAGAAGACTGGGATCCTAGACCCATGCTCTCAGTGTCCGCTACCCAAGCCTGAGCAACCTCATCTCCTGCTCAGGTGAGGGTCATCGCGCCCTCGCACAGTCGGAGTATAAATCTCCACGACTGGCCACATGTGACATTACTAAATCATTTTTTGTCATGTTTCACCCTAAGTGTCTACGGTTTCTCTGACTGATGGCACATCTACAAGTTATCGGTCCTAGACCCAAACTTATTCTATAAAAACCTCAATTAATCCTAGGTCAGGGATACTGACCTGCTACGATAGTCTCTTTCTAAATTCCTACTGAAGAACATCTATCTTATGATCTTGGCTATCTTAGTGGAAAGCGTCTTTCTTTCCTACGCCCCCAAAAGATTCACAAACACCTACAAGGATCGGGCTACTCCTTAGAGAAAGACTTGCTTCATGGCAAGTTCATATAGTCTTGTTTTCCTATATGGTACTACATTTATATATGTATCCTTAAGATCATCCCCAAATCTCTAAATTTCATAATAGGTGTTTCAAACCCACCTCTATAAGTAACAATCTCAAATCTGAACATTCAGTGACAGTATGATATAGGTAGTCAATAACTCTTCAAAACTCCTCATTTTTCTAAAACAACTCCATGGACTGAAGGTTAATATGAAAGAGTATGTATCTACAAGTAATTTCACTCAAGGAGACATGAAGAAACTCCCCAAATGCATCCTAAAACTCTAATTTAAAGTGTATGGACAGATCTGGACATTCAGTGACAGTATGATATAGGTAGTCAATAACTCTTCAAAACTCCTCATTTTTCCAAAACAACTCCATGGACTGAAGGTTAATATGAAATAGTATATATCTACAAGTAATTTCACTCAAGGAGATATGAAGAAACTCCCCAAATGCATCCTAAAACTCTAATTTAAAGTGCATGGACAGATCTGGACATTCAGTGACAGTATGATATAGGTAGTAAATAACTCTTCAAAACTCCTCATTTTTCTAAAACAACTTCATGGACTGAAGGTTAATATGAAAGAGTATATATCTGCAAGTAATTTCACTCAAGGAGGCATGAGGAAACTCCCCAAATGCATCCTAAAACTCTAATTTAAAGTGCATGTCCAAATCATTTCTGATCACCAAAATTTCCAAATTTAAAAGCCAAGAATTGTAGGCAAATTTAGTGGGGTCATAATTAGTAAGCAATCTACTCTAGTGAATTCAAAGAAGATCCCTAAACCATGCAAATTATTAACCAACCTTCAACAACAAAATCTGAGAATTTCAGTATGGCCTCCATATATGTTCCCTTTAAGATGATATAAACACATGCAATTTCGTATATAAATTTATGGATTTAAGGTTAACTTGATGGAGTATTAACCAACATGAAATTTTACCCAAGAGAACTCAAGAAAGATCAAGAAATACATGTCTAACTTGGATTAAAAAGAAGACAACCAGATCTGAACACCATGTAAAACCGTCCACTCTAAGTCCCATTTTCCCAAATTTTTACAACCAAAATCCCCAAAACAAACACTTGATCTTAGATCTGGAATATAAGTGGTAAAAACTCTACAAATGGTAGCAAGAGGAAGGTTTAATGTGTACCTCAATTCAAGCTTCAAAAGCTTGAAGAAGAACTTCTCAAGAACAAGGTTGGGTTGTCCACACCTTGAACTTCAAGCTTGGATTCCTCTCCTTCTTTGGCCCTTGATCTTACATGCAATGTAAGATCCAAGATCATCTCCTTCCCAGCTTTGTTTTGAGCTATTGAAACTCAAATTTGGGTGAGAAAGGGGAAGGGGATCAAAGAGAGAAGGTAGTGGGAGAAGGGTGGTTGGCCATGGCTAAGGGAAGAAGAAGATGAAGAAGATGGTGAGTGGGGGTTAGGGGTGACGCCCAAGGGTGCTTATACTCTTGGGAAATTTGCATTATAAACCCCACCAACTCCTCCTATTTAGACCTAAGGCCCACCTATGAATAGTAATCTAACACTAATCACACTTAGCCACTTAATTACATCTTAGCTATAAATCCAAAATTTGTCACTAATGGCATCTCCATTTCTCATACTTAATCACAATTAACTTCTCAACTTTCAAAGCCCAATCAAGCTCCCTAATAATTCATCAACTTGGACTCAATTGATCATTAAAACTTAGGGTTGTTATATGTGAAGCAGCGAAGGATCCAGCTACCGTTGGATTCTCATAATCCAATGGTCCAGGGCCGTCCACGTGTCAACGCCAGAGCTACGCTGAGCCTCCGTCCCCGACCCTCCAGGCTCGGAGTGCCCGAGCCTACATCGAACCTTTCTGGAGGTTCGTTCATTCCGAGCCTTAGCGAAGCTGCAACGATCCTCCTCCGAGCCTCAGCGTCCACCGAGACCGGGATAGCGCGTGCATAGCACGTGCCATCTGGGCAAATTGCAGAGAGGCTCGCCGAAGTCTTCAATTTTGCAGACAGGTCCTGAATCACATGCACAGCACGTGCACAGTGGGTATTTTGCAATCGACCACCTACAGGTTTTCATAATTGCAAAAGTACCCATGTGCATGTGGGTTAATTATAGGGAATGTCCCGAACTTTCTTGTATTTGCATTTTAGTCCCTCCCAGGGACCTGCTTGTAGTTATCTTTCATGTTTTCTTACAGTTATGCCCTTGTCTTCTTTTATGCATATCTTGAGCGTCGTAACTCCGATTTAAATGATTTCAGTGGTATTTTGAAGCTCTCTTTATTGTCTTCCTTATGGCATGCTTGCCTTTTCAATTTGACACTACGAAATTTGATGTGTTATTTTATTTGTTAAGTGTCTTGATTTCTATGATTCTCGTGCCTAATTTTTACATGAATAAAGAGTGTTTTATTATTTGACCCTGATTTGACTTGTATTTTAATGGCTCAAGTATTTATGATATAGGGCATGTTTTCATTGCATTTCATTCATTTGCTTGACTAAAATAAAAAAAATGCATGTTTTATATTTGCTTGATGCATTATTTTGTCTTCTAGCATTGTTTAACATATTGTTCTCTAACTCAACACTTAATTTATGAATAAAAGTCTGAATAATCACGAGAGAGGCTCGTGTCCTTGAGTTCGACCTTGGTTACTTACAAAGTAAAATAAATTAACGACCATCCGATTTCATTGATATATCCAAATTAGATGGTCTTTGATGAACCAAATCCAGCCTGGGTGCGACGATCTTAAGTGCTAATTCCGCACTCTTAAAGGGCCGGATTTGCGGTTCATCAAATGGCGTCGTTGCTGGGGACACGGCTCATCTCTTGTATTATTTGGATTTTCATTTATTCAATTAAGAGTTTCTTTTATATAGGTCAAGTTGTCCATTTGTCTTGCATTATAAAATTTTCTTCTCGATTGATCTCTAACCTTTGCTTTTGTGACAGGGCCCTTGATTGTTCAAGGAGGCGAGGAGCAGATGCTTCCCGTTGCGAGGAACCGCATAAGCATGCTTGGAGCAAGTCAAAAAAAAGGAAAAAATGTGTTATTTTTGCATATCATTTTTTATCATGTAATAATCATCTTTACAACGGTCTTCAATCGAAGACTCGCGATTGTAAACGAATGAATATAGTTGTGTGAGGATCGTCCCCACTTGAGTGTCGACCTAGGACCAGACACGCGGCTCTTCGAGCTTATTGTATCATTCATTTTTTTACGTGCTTGCTCGTAGGTAGGACATACGTATAATATAGACGCACATAGCCTCGCTTCACTTAGCCAAATTTAAAAAACATTCTTTCTCGCTAATAGAAGCATGATTAGGTGTGGCTTCTTGATCGACTTGCATACATGATTTTGGTTTTCAAAACAGTCCAAGTTTTCACATATTTTCGTCAAGTTACTGCATGTTTTATCGCTTAGCCTAGATCATGGTTTTTATCGAATACATGGTTTTTCTCGATTTCCCCTCCTAGCTTGATCACCTAGATAAATGGAAAATGGGAATGAACAATAGACGGTGATTGCTTGATTTATGTGCTCACCTTAATTCAGTGACAACCTTAAATAACTGGGGTTGTTAATTGCAAGTCAACCTAAAAATGATGTAAAATATTGTTTTGGGAGAGCAACATCCTCGTTTACGCAGTTGATTTTAATTAGCATCTCTTTTGCGTAACATAAGATGTTTTAATCACCAATAAAATGGACAAGTAATTAACCAACCTCGGTTGGTTTCATGTTTGAGTTGGTGAAATTGAAGTGTGTTGTATGCTTATTTGAGCCATGTTTGCTCCGATACCCTCCCCAGAGCCTTAGACACTCCATTAATCTCTGCAGATTCATCCACTCACTTGTATATCCATCCTTCTTCATTGTTCACCTTGGGTCTCTCCCAACATCACATCTCCATCTTTATACTTAGGCTAATCTCAGCCTAAGTATAGGGGGGGACTCGAGTCCCTGTGATTTTCTCTACTCATCTTTCCTTACCTTTATACTTAGCTTATTTCTAACCTAAGTATAGGGGGAGCCCTCCTTAGTTCCCATATATTTCTCTATATTTAAATGGACCTATGGACTTGTATCATATAGTGCTATGAGGACATAGCAAAGTTTATGTATAGGGGGTATACCGTATATACAGTATATTTACTTTAGCTCTAATCTGAAAATTTTAAAAAATTTAAAACTTTTTGGCTAAAGTAAAATCCTTTGAACTAAGTGGACTCAGTGGTTTTCAAGGTTTTTCTATATTATGTTACACTATTTTTATAAAAATATTTTTGGAAAATGATTTGAAAATGAGTTTCTCTTGTTTTGAAAAATCTTTTTGAAGATGTTTTGAAAACTTTATTTGTGTGACATGGCATTGAAATTTTCTTTTGATTTCAAGGAAAATTGAGTCTAACCAGTGTTCTAACCGTTAATTAAATCCATAAAATGAGAAATTCCAAAAAATTCTTTAAGAGACATTAGTGACTACTATGCCCAAATAAGTAGCCGCGTTCAGTGAGGGTTCGCCCTTAGCAGAGTGGGTGGTTTAGAGGACATCGCGTAAGGCCTCGCCCTCAAGTAACGGGCTTCGGCATGTACTTACACCCATACTGGCTGAATGCAGATGTATCTACTTAATTGATTTTAGGCAGTCATAATATCTCTTGAAGTTAAAAAATAAAAAAAATAATAACAAATTTGTGTGTTTTTGAATGAAGGAGTTGGATTAATCCTCTATATTCACACTTCCACCCAGGATCTGAAATGTTTAAGGAAACTTGATTTTATGAGGACTTGAGATTTTAGGTTAACCAGCCTTAGCCATCAGGGTCTTGGACTTAATCATCCACATTCCCCTAGATTTCTAGATTTGCATGCTATATTTCATGCTTAGTCTCAGACCATAAAGAATATGATCAACACATCACATACACGACTGCGGTTTCGATGAGATGAGATGACTCTTCACTTGAGGGACGGGGATGAGGGATTCGAGTCTGGATTTGATCTAATGATGCTCAAGGATGGGATAAAATCTTTGAAGGCTTCAAGAAACCTGAGTGTCAACAATTTTAGCCAGTATGAGAACTTGGTTATTATACTAATCTCTTGACATTGACCTAAGTGCCAGGGTGTGAAATAAATAAAAAATGTTGATCATTGTGCGCCAACTCTTGGTAAAAGCAGTGGAGCTAGCCAAAAATACTAGAAGTCAATGAAATGTCTAAGAAAAGCTCTCATTCCACAAAGTCAAATATCAAAAAGCTTCCACCAAAGGCGAGCGCTCCCAACCATTTCAAAGTGTCCACTTGGACCACCGCTATTAGGACCAGGAGTCGGGTTTGCACCAAAAAAGGGCTCTGCATCGTAAATGCTACAAGTCCGGGTGTAGAAGGTACGATAGGTACTCAAAAAAGACACACGCCAGTGTATTCCCAGGAAAACAAGTGCAGACGGCTCCAACTTCTCTTGACGGACGCACTGATCAACACAAAAAAAATATGTTGCGTAAAAAGGCACTAGAGAGAATCCTTGTTCCAATGAGAAGAAGTGAAGAAATGACACAATCCCATGCCCTCCATTACCGGCCTTCCATCTACATTTTTAAGTCTGACAACTAAAGAGAGGGTGGACTGAACGCAAGATTTGATTTATTCTCTAGTGTTGAGGATTGGGTCCTTAGGAGAATTTCTCGGACCAGACCTTGGGTGAAGTTTTGACTCTACTCTCGTGAACGCAGTCAACACTAAATGCCATACCCTTAGTCTATATGTACATCAGAGAAAGTCTAGATAATTAGAGGAATCGGGTGCCTCTTGATTAAGGTTGGGTTGAGCTCTAAAATTTTGGACCTCTGAAATTAAGTGGACTTAAACAGATTGGATCATGTACTCACATACACAAGGGGTTTAATTCAATTCATTCATCTTCTTTGATGCTCGGGGACAAGCATAATTTAAGTATAGGGGGGTTATGAAACTTGGTTTCATCATCTTAATTTGCATTTTTTAACCCCCTTGCTTAAATGTATGTCAATAAAAACTAGATAAAGTCTTGTAATTATCAGAGTCTTGAATAAATTAAAAATCACAAAAAAAATGTCAAATTAAAATCGCGGTGTTTTTAGCCTTAAAAAATACCCTCAAAAATATTTTCTATCTTTAAATGACCTTATCTCCGTTTTTGGTCAACATGAAACTTGTATATCTCATCGAGATCTACAACTTTCATGTTTTGAGTTTTTCCAAATTCGGCCATTTGACCCATTAAAATCCAATTTCTAACTTCTAATAATCTGATTGGGCCATGTGGCCCTTTCTGGTTGAGCCACGTGGCTCGACGCCTTTGACCTTGCCGCCGTCGCTTCCAGCCGTTGGATCTCTTCTTGATCCAACGGCCCTCCTATCGCCACGCATCCTCTTCTTTTCAACCCTCCGATCAAGCTCCTGACTTCATCACCGCCATCTGCTAGCGCCAGTCCCTCCTCGCGCCACGCGTCACACTCTCCGTCGTTCGATCATCTTCTGGAGCTTAGATCCCCACCATATATCTCCGCAGCCATTTCTAGCCCTCCGATTACAGTCCAAATGTGATCTGGACCGCCCGCTTCCGCCTGCCTATGCGCTCGACACGTGGTGACATCCTGGGCCCTCCGATCATTGTGCCCCATCAATCTAATCCTGATCGCCCCATAGTGCCCTTCTTTCGGTCATTGGATCTCGAGATCCAACGGCCGGAGCTTCGTCGTCAACCTCAGGTCTCCCTTCTCTCCCACGATCACCAGTTCGCAAACCACGTTCCCCCTTCTCATTTTCCCTGAGTCTTCGTCCATCTTCCCCACTCGCCAACACCCCCATGATGTCCTCCCATCATCGCTCTTCCTCGCGGGCGTTTCCACCACCCTCGTCGTCCTCTCCAATACTCCATATCTCCCATGAAACCCACTCCCCTCACCACTGAAACCACCTCCTTCCACGCTTCAAATACATCATCCCCTCCTCCATTCAGACCCGTCCACCTTTATGCGAGGGATCGCCCAGCACACCTTCGTCGTCATGGAGCGCGAAGACAGCCTTCCCCTCCGGTGTTGACCCGCCGCCTTTCATGGTGACGTCGCGGAGCTTTGAGCCTGCTCGAGCTGCCCCACCTGGCTGAGGGGGTCCAGCGAAGACCCGGGGCTCGCATCGAACCCCAGCCCAAGCCGCAACCTCCATTTCCGACCAGATAAAGCTTCTAACCTTGTTCTCTGTATTTTCCCTCTATTTCTTTTAATTAATTAGGTTCTCCTTGTAGTTTCATCCTTCATTGAACCTCGACCTCGCTTCGCCTCACATTCCCCATTCACGCGCTACTTCCGATCACTCCTCCCTCGTTCTTTCATGCCCCGACCACCTTCGACCCATCTCCTCTCCGGTCGCCGGAGATGGATCTCCGGTTCCTTCGCCTCCCTCGCTCGCATGGAACCTCATCCCACTCATCAGCAATCTCAATATTCACCTGCACGCACAGAATCATTTGAACTAACCTGCAGGAGAAGACTCTTCAATGGTCGGAGCTCCATTGGAGCTGACTTTGCCAAACTCGTCGTCGTGATCCCAAGCTCCGATGGTATGATCCAAGAGTTCTTGCGTCCTCCCCGAGCTTCCAGCTACCTCGATGTCCGTCCAAGGAGCTCCGGGGAGGTCCACCGAGTCTGAGAACCAGCGGCAGAGCTTGGGCTCCTTCGCTGGAGCTCGAACTTCACCGCCGATTAATGCAGAAGAAGGAGGAGCAGACACCGTAGGATTTTCGACATCCAACGGTCTACGATGGACCACGTGTACAGCAGCGAAGAATCCAGCTACCGTTGGATTCTCACAATCCAATGGTCCAGGGTCGTCCACGTGTCAACGTCAGAGCTACGCCAAGCCTCCGTCCCTGACCCTCCAGGCTCGGAGCGCCTGAGCCTACATCGAACCTTTCTGGAGGTTCGTTCATTCCGAGCCTTAGCGAAGCTGCACCGATCCTCCTCCGAGCCTCAGCGTCCACCGAGCCTGGGATAGCGCGTGCATAGCACGTGCCATCTGGGAAAATTGAAGAGAAGCCCACCGAAGTCTTCAATTTTGCAGACAGGTCCTGAATCACGTGCATCGC
Source organism: Ottelia alismoides (assembly GCA_037367405.1). Taxonomy (NCBI): domain Eukaryota; kingdom Viridiplantae; phylum Streptophyta; class Magnoliopsida; order Alismatales; family Hydrocharitaceae; genus Ottelia; species Ottelia alismoides. Next base: position 215,682 of record JAZKJV010006997.1, read on the forward strand.
ACGTACACAGTGGGTATTTTGCAATCGACCACCTGCAGGTTTCCATACTTGCAAAAATACCCTTATGCGTGTGGGTTAATTACAGGGAAGGTCCCGAACTTTCTTGTATTTGCATTTTAGTCCCTCCCAGGGACCTGTTTCTAGTTATCTTTCATGTTTTCTTACATTTATGACCTTGTCTTCTTTTATGCATATCTTGAGCGTCGTAACTCCGATTTAAACGATTTCAGTGGCATTTTGAAGATCTCTTTATTGTCTTCCTTATGACATGTTTGCCTTTTCAATTTGACACGAAATTTGATGTGTTATTTTATTTATTAAGTGTCTTGATTTCTATGATTCTCGTGCCTAATGTTTACATGAATGAAGAGTGCTTTATTATTTGACCCTGATTTGACTTGTATTTTAATGGCTCAAGCATTTATGATCTAGGGCATGTTTTCATTGCATTTCATTCATTTGCATGATTAAAATAAAAAAATGCATGTTTTATATTTGCTTGATGCATTGTTTTGTCTTCTAGCATTGTTTGACCTATTATTGTCTAACTCAACACTTAATTTATGAATAAAAGTCTGAATAATCACGAGAGAGGCTCGTGTCCCTGAGTTCGACCTTGGTTACTTATCAAGTAAAATAAATTAACGACCATCCGGTTTCATTGATATATCCAAATTAGATGGTCTTTGATGGACTGAATCCAGCCCGGTTGCGACGATCTTAAGTGCTAATTCCACACTCTTAAAGGGCTGGATTTGCGGTTCGTCACTAGGTATGCGGTGCAACCGCAGATGGCTTGCATTACTATATTGGGCTGAGATAATCACTCGATCGCCTCGTCAAAGGCCATGGATCACCACCATCATATATTAAGCTGGTTAGGTCTACTAAGTCAGGACCACTTTCTTGTGTCTGCAATACATTGCAGCATAGTGTTCCCATAACCCCCAATATGACATCAAAGTCCTAATATATTCTAGTTGCAAAATTAGGTTGGAAGTAAGAACATTCTCCTCTACTATGATCGGTACATCATTCAAGTACATACCGGTAGTTACAATCTCACCCATAGGTTCAACAGCTATTAATAAGAAAGAAGTGTGTATGGTCATATGTTTCACATTGCATTTTTTAGCAAATGCATGTGATATGCCAGGAAATTCAGTGTGGCACCCGAATAAAAAATATGTACAATCAAACCTATTTATAAAATGATTCTCAATCAAACGTCAATCGCGAAATAACTCCAACTAGATCCCATAAGCGGCATCATCGGCCTCATCCTATGTGAGAGCAAATATCCTCCCTGCAGCTTTTTTCAGCCCCAACCCGTCTCATCTCCAAGTCTAGTCCCTCCTCTGCTCTTTCACATTTTTCGTGTGCGGATCTCTCTCTCTTCAGCTCATATAAATGTCGAGCGAGCTTTAAAGTGAAGTGCCCACCCACTATTGGTCCACTCGTGATAATCCTCAAGGTCCTCGAGGAGAGGGGCCGATTTCTTATATAAGTCTAATTGTCAAAGCTAGGGGGCAGCAGCATCTTTATAGTGAGATTAACCTATAGAGAGTAGTGGCTCGAAAGGGAGAAGCAATCGACGCATGACAGAGCAAGAAGAAAGGCATTTATTATCAGCGTGCGGGTCTGTTGGCCGTGTTCAGCCGTTGTTAGCTTGGCAGTCGTGACCAGCTTGGGATGTGCAACGTCACCCTAATGAGGAGCTATTATAACCTTCTTTGAAGAGAGGGGAAATCGAGACTAATTTGGAGAATCTATTTCCTTCTCCTCACTACTTTTCTATATTTGAGAGAGGAAAGAAAGAGTCCATTTTTTCACAACTCGGTTAGAGGGTAAGCTCCAAAATGGGGAGGAAATAGCAAGAATGGTTGCAAAATCCTGGAGGCTAATTGGAGACAGCCCACTTGACCAATTTGCCATTAACCCATTGATTCTGATGAAGGTGGGAAATCTGTGTTTCTCATTCACAAATCCATCCTTGTCTATGATGCTTACTCTCAGTTTGGTCTTACTGATGCTTGATTTTTTTACGAAAAAGGAGGGGGAAAGTCAGTGCCAAATTCTTGGCAAACCTTGGTAGAGCTTATTCATGATTTCGTGCTGAACCCGGTAAATGAACAAATAGGTGGTCTTTCAGGAAATGTGAAACAAAAGTTTTCCCCTCGCATCTCGGTCACTTAGACTTTTTCGTTATTTCGTAATCCGAGGGTATGATACCCTATAGCTTCACAATGACAAGTCATTTTCTCATTACTTTGGCTCTCTCATTTTCCATTTTTATAGGCATTACGATAGTTGGATTTCAAAGAAATGGGCTTCATTTTTTAAGCTTTTTATTACCCACAGGAGTCCCTCTGCTTTAGCACCTTTTTTAGTACTCCTTGAGCTAATACCTCATTGTTTCTGTGCATTAAGCTTAGGAATACATTTATTTGCTAATATGATGGTTGGTCATAGTTCAGTAAAGATTTTAAGTGGGTTTGCTTGGATTATGCTATGTATGAATAATCTGTTATATTTCATAGGGGATCTTGGTCCTTTATTTATAGTTCTTGCATTAACCGGTCTGGAATTAGGTGTAGCTATATCACAAGCTCATGTTTTTACGATCTCAATTTGTATTTATTTGAATGATGCTACAAATCTCCATCAACTCTGTCATTTCATAATTGAATAAAATGATCGACCGAACTATTCTCTTCCCTGGGGGGCCAGACAAGGGCTTGCCTTTCCACCTTTGGGGATTTTAGGGGGTTTGGGGGCAGGAAAATGGTGATATTGGTAAACAAGAATATGCGGGGCAGAGGTCTAATTAGTTATTTCTACTTGAGAAGCAAAGGTGGGGATGAGGTCGGGAGAGGAGAATGATGTCGGTTGAGGCAGATTCTAGCACGTGTGAATGGGCGAGTCCTCAGTTATATATATATATATATATATATATATATATATATATATATCGTGATGCAGTCTTCTTTCCAATCAAGCCCCTGGAATGATTCAATGAGACTACATCTCTTAGGTCTCAACTGTGGAATCATCTCCAAGTCTAGTCCCTCCTCTGCTCTTTCACATTTTTCGTGTGCGGATCTCTCTCTCTTCAGCTCATATAAATGTCGAGCGAGCTTTAAAGTGAAGTGCCCACCCACTATTGGTCCACTCGTGATAATCCTCAAGGTCCTCGAGGAGAGGGGCCGATTTCTTATATAAGTCTAATTGTCAAAGCTAGGGGGCAGCAGCATCTTTATAGTGAGATTAACCTATAGAGAGTAGTGGCTCGAAAGGGAGAAGCAATCGACGCATGACAGAGCAAGAAGAAAGGCATTTATTATCAGCGTGCGGGTCTGTTGGCCGTGTTCAGCCGTTGTTAGCTTGGCAGTCGTGACCAGCTTGGGATGTGCAACGTCACCCTAATGAGGAGCTATTATAACCTTCTTTGAAGAGAGGGGAAATCGAGACTAATTTGGAGAATCTATTTCCTTCTCCTCACTACTTTTCTATATTTGAGAGAGGAAAGAAAGAGTCCATTTTTTCACAACTCGGTTAGAGGGTAAGATCCAAAATGGGGAGGAAATAGCAAGAATGGTTGCGAAATCCTGGAGGCTAATTGGAGACAGCCCACTTGACCAATTTGCCATTAACCCATTGATTCTGATGAAGGTGGGAAATCTGTGTTTCTCATTCACAAATCCATCCTTGTCTATGATGCTTACTCTCAGTTTGGTCTTACTGATGCTTGATTTTGTTACGAAAAAGGGAGGGGGAAAGTCAGTGCCAAATTCTTGGCAAACCTTGGTAGAGCTTATTCATGATTTCGTGCTGAACCCGGTAAATGAACAAATAGGTGGTCTTTCAGGAAATGTGAAACAAAAGTTTTCCCCTCGCATCTCGGTCACTTAGACTTTTTCGTTATTTCGTAATCCGAGGGTATGATACCCTATAGCTTCACAATGACAAGTCATTTTCTCATTACTTTGGCTCTCTCATTTTCCATTTTTATAGGCATTACGATAGTTGGATTTCAAAGAAATGGGCTTCATTTTTTAAGCTTTTTATTACCCACAGGAGTCCCTCTGCTTTAGCACCTTTTTTAGTACTCCTTGAGCTAATACCTCATTGTTTCTGTGCATTAAGCTTAGGAATACATTTATTTTCTAATATGATGGTTGGTCACAGTTCAGTAAAGATTTTAAGTGGGTTTGCTTGGATTATGCTATGTATGAATAATCTGTTATATTTCATAGGGGATCTTGGTCCTTTATTTATAGTTCTTGCATTAACCGGTCTGGAATTAGGTGTAGCTATATCACAAGCTCATGTTTTTACGATCTCAATTTGTATTTATTTGAATGATGCTACAAATCTCCATCAACTCTGTCATTTCATAATTGAATAAAATGATCGACCGAACTATTCTCTTCCCTGGGGGGCCAGACAAGGGCTTGCCTTTCCACCTTTGGGGATTTTAGGGGGTTTGGGGGCAGGAAAATGGTGATATTGGTAAACAAGAATATGCGGGGCAGAGGTCTAATTAGTTATTTCTACTTGAGAAGCAAAGGTGGGGATGAGGTCGGGAGAGGAGAATGATGTCGGTTGAGGCAGATTCTAGCACGTGTGAATGGGCGAGTCCTCAGTTATATATATATATATATATATATATCGTGATGCAGTCTTCTTTCCAATCAAGCCCCTGGAATGATTCAATGAGACTACATCGCTTAGGTCTCAACTGTGGAATTATACTATCTACGAAGCCGTCGACCATACTTACCTACCTTCCTGACCTTTTCTGCAGTGATGTTACCTTCCGGGAAGAGGGCTAAGCTTAGGATGATACCAGAAAGAAAGCGCCAAAAGGAGTTCCATATCTCAAATGAAAGATAGTCAGGCAGTGCAGTTTGTGGGCTTGGTGACGGATGAGATATTCTCTTTGCCCTAGCTTTTCTTCTCTAAAGATAGCTGACCAGTGAGCGCTAAGCTTTTCGTAGTCGACTTCTTTTGCATACCTTTCCATAGATAGAATAAGAAAGAGCTTCAGACCTATCCGCGGCCCGGATATATAGTGGCAGGAAATGACGTCTTCTTTGACAGGTGCGAGCCGCTCTCTGGAGGCATCTAGTCGTACAAGACTCGCTATCGCTCGAGCAAGCCCCCAGGCACGCAGCCAACACATGCTCACTACTGTTCCGCAGCAGGGTGGTTAATTGCAGTTGTCGCTACGCGCTCACTCTCGTTCGCAGCTGTCGCTACATGCTCGTTATCGCTCACTCCAGCAGGAGAGATATGAGAGTAAGGAATCTTTCGAGCGGCCTTCTTCAGCACCAAAGCCTCAAATCAAAAATGACTCTGTTTGAATGCTTTTCCAGGTCAAAGTTCAGACCTTTGCGGGATTAGGCGCCCGAAATAGCCTAGTTAGACTCAGTCTAGGACCATCCAGTATATGAGAAGCTACTTAGCTGGGGGGGTCTCAATTAGCTGGGGGGGTCTCAATCGGAGGACTAAGGAGCGGGGCACATATCTCTTTCATGTCTATCCCTTTCTCTAAGAGTGAGAAGGAGTGAGTCCCCGGTAGAGCGAGCGAGTCCTAGGGTTCTGATTGAGCTCGAGACGACGTCTATATGGCTAGTATACCTTTTCCCTCACGGGTCGGGGACCCTAAACACGAGGGAAGTCTTTCCCGTGCCTCAGTCAATCACCTCACCTGACGTGAATGATGCCTTAGATATGGAGATATATAGTAGGACTCGACTTGTCTCACGCTTTCCTAACCTGTGACGAGCGAGTCCCGGGAAAAAGCACTCCATCAAAGGCCTGGTCATACCTAACTAAACATAAAGACTTCACGGACCCTCATCACATATACTATCTATAATAAGCACTGAGGCTGACCTTTCCATCGTCAGAGAAGGGCCAATCCTGCCAATCATTTCCAATAAGCCAATCAATAGAGGAATTAAGTACTCGCCTCGGTACGTAGTATATCGTTGGAGGAAGAAGACCTATCCCCACCTCCCCCCCCCCCCCCCGAGGATGCTCTCCAATTAGAATCTCTGATAGCTTAGCTACTTTGAACCTTCGAGAACTACCAATCTTTAGCCCGATAACCTGTGGACATAGATTTCCTTCTATCTGAGAATAATTGAGAGATTCAAGGGTCGATCTGAATGAATCATCACTTCTATGATCGATCAAAACATCACTATAGCCCTTTCTTCGAATTGGACCTCCTGAACTCCTACTACTAAGCTCTTTGACACGCGACCTCTTTCTATAACTCGCTCTTCTACTTATTACCTGGCGGGTCTCTTCTCTGTATAGCGTTGTCTTGGGGGTTGCCCCATCCATGCTTGCTTTCCTACTTCTTTCTGCTTGGAAGCCATAGAGGGGGTCCCCAGGGCGAGGCATCGAGGGATGCTCTGTCTTTTCCGGGCTGGATACGATACCTAGTCCTAGGCTTTTGAGGGGGTGCGTCTGACTTATTTATTCTTTGATAGCTTTTCCACCTCCTGCTTTCCAGTGTCCAAAGTCAGATAGATGAGGTAGAGGCACCAGGAATTCCTTGCTTCTGTCTGCACCTCCTTCAACCTCGATGCCCCCCCTTCTTTTGCTATTTCCTCCTCGGATGCTAGGTTATCGGTCATGATGGGTCCTCATGATGCTCTGACGAGGAAGAGAAGGCCAATTCTACCTTCTCGGATGGTCAGGGCGATCCTGGAGTGGAAAGAGATGTGATTGAGCTCAAAAGAAAGGTCTTTCTGTAGAAGGGCAAAGAGAGAGTGGAAAGGTCGAAAAGTGAGGATAACAGCCGGGACTCATGCCTTGTCCTAGTTACCCCCGCTCGATCGCAACGTGATAACTATCCTTCAATCAATTACATATAAAACATGATAATATGACAGAAGTGCCTTGTCTTTTCCCTGATTAAGATATGAAAGCGCTTGAACTAGTGGATTAGAGAACTGCCCTGATTCTTCCGCACCTGACTTACCGATGCATTAACTTGCTTCTGCGCTTTTCTCAACCCTCGAAAGCTGCAGTCATAAGGGGAGCTCTTTTGAAGGTAGACCAGTAAGCTCGTATGAGGCCTATACAGGACTACATTTGCAACCTCAACCTATTGGGTTCTTTCCCCCTCTCTCGCCTCTTCCTGACAATCTCTCTCTTGACTGATGCCTATGGTAGACAAGTGTCATTTTGTTGTCCTTCGCCTTCGTCCTCTACCTAAGACTCAGGTCAGGCAGACGAACTCTGATTCTACCTCGCAACACGATAACTAACCTTCTTAGTCGGACTCGCATTATATATCTGGGGCATTTCCTTGTTCTTCAGCTTTTTCTGTCCTTTCAAAGACTTTGTGGCCTAGCTTCTTGCATCTTCACTCCACATCGTCTACGCTCGCGCGTCTTCACTCCTTCCTTCGACTGCTAATCCCATGACTAGTGAAAGTGCCTTCTATTTGCTTTCCCATTTCGATCGGAAGTGGTTGTAAAAGACCTAAGGGCTTCTTATGTTCCTCCTTGACCTGTTGACAAAGGAGACAAGGGCTGACATGTGATGCCACATCACGCTTCATACCCCACCTTGTACATTTAGGTCAATCGAGTGTTGTGAGCTACGCTCTTTCTTGTCATTCTCGGTATGTGCAATCGCCCCCGAAACCGGAGGGCATCATCTACTAGAGTGAAATCACGTGACCCTGCACCTTGGTCCTGATCCTCTGCAGTTTCAGATCACCAAACAGGGTGATTTACTACAGTATTGCATTTGAGAATTTGATCGATCAAATCAGGCCTCAACAGCTTCGACACAGTCAGGGTACTCAGATGCCTCTGCCTCCCACCTAGTCTCCAATCACTGACTTCCATCAACCCTGAAGCCCGTAGTGGCGGGTTGCGGCTTAGGGCGTCAGCCACAATGTTACCCTTTGGTAAAAGATTATGCAATCATCATCCTTTAGCAAATCCATCCCGCTACTATATATGACACACTCAGACAACTAGACTTTCCAAATTGATCTCTTTTCTTATATAAATCCTTCGCAGCTTGCTTTGTGCGCTAAGAGCTTTCCCCTGTTAAGTGATGGGAGGATAGGAGTTATTAGAAGACAGTACATAAAAGGACATTGTTCAGAGTGAAATTGAACCAAAGTCCCTCTCTCTGTAGGACTCGCTATCTATGCCACAAGGCTAATCTGCGGCAAGCTGGATCTCCGTATGAATTCTCATTCGAGAAGTACCTCTTAGGTATAGACAAGATATAGTACCACAAAGCTAGGGGACTACAATAGAGTATTCCTAATTCCTTCAGTGAAAAGCTTCGACCTTCAGTGAAAAGCTTCGACGCTAGTCTACTTGGTGACTCTCGGAGAGGGTTCAATATCAAATTGCAGAAGGTTTGACCTTGAAGAACTGTCGTAAGTGGAAAGTGAAATCTTTGTGGCTTCGACCCTCAAGTGTGGATCATCGGGTTGAGTACAAAGCATGTTTCAGCTATGAGGCAGTGAATGACTTTGAGTATAATTGATAAAGTAGTCAAGCAAAGCAAACCTTCTCTCTCGGAATTCTTGACTCAGCTTGCGCATGTTCGGGTCTATACTACTAGTTTGGGTGTCCCGGCCACTTTTCCTTACTCAGCTCAAATTCGGAATGCGATAGTTAATAGGGGGTTTTGGCACCTACGTCAAAGAGAAAAGAAAACCTTTTCTCACCTTCAGATATGAAAGCGCTTTCATAGGCCACGTTGGCTAGGTTGATCTTTCATCATCAAATCACTCGCACCATTTCTGGATCCCCGGATAGATAGTGCAAGTATCAAACTTCGCTATCTTATGCCCGAAAAGTGCTCTTCTTAAGCGATCTATTCTAGGTTCTATCATCTGCCATGGATCATTCTTCCCCTTGGCCTTTATGAATTTAGTTCGCGTCATGTAAGACATTGGGAAGTGGTCACCTTATCCATTTGACTATCTATGACGGGCCTTTCTCGTGATGAAAGAAGCTGTGCTGATGCGGCATTTCTTTGATCAAATGACCTATTTCATCGACGTCCGGTTATAGAATCAGGTCCAGTCCTTACTTAATTTGAGCCCTACGATGGCGAGCTTCTTATAGCGCGAGTAGATCAATTCTTGTAGGTAGGCATTTCTTCGCTTCTATCCTCTAGGTAAAGAGTCTATCGAACTCCGGGGAAGAATTTCATGGCATAGGCTCAATGCAAGTCCTAGTTCGGCACGAGAGTCATGCCTGCAACCTCAGAAAGCCGTGTTGAAGGCACCATAGTCTCCGTGAGGGCCTAGAAAAAGACCCCCTTGCCAAGAGCATTCTCAGCCTTGTTGAAGTGAAGACCTCTCTCTCATAAAGCAGCTTTCTTTATAATAATAAGTGGCTTTTTTCTGAGAATCACTTTTCTTTTTCTATGTGGCTCTAGCTCTGGTTACCTTTTTCATGGACTTTTCCACTTCTCGACAGCCAAACTGGAAAAATCTTGATAACAACGAGTACCATCTAAGATGATGAAAGGCACGATTGCATCGCCTAAAACAACCTCTTTATTCGCTTTCCTCTCCTATCTCATACTATTTCTCAGGTGGTGAGCGAGCCGTACAAGACAAGGAGGAGAGCGGTGCGAAGGTAGACTAGAGGGGAGATCCGAAAAACAAAGCCCACAACCGGCCCACTAACTAGGGCTCTTTCCTCAGAAGACATATCAGAATACATTTATGGAGAAGAGATGCGGGAGGAAGATGCTTAGGTTTTTTCCAGGGTCAGCGAAAAAGAAATACTCTTCCCTCATTTCTATTGAATCGATCATAACCACTGCCTATATTCCACGAAATTGTGCACCACAAATAGGAGCTAATGAATAGACCCGCGATTCCATAGAAAGACATTACAATTCCTTGTGGAAAATCAAATGACTTACTGATTGGGGAATACAGATCTCAGATTCCTACCAAAGATAACTAGAAGTTCCAACCACTCAAAATCCTAGCGAACCCAGGATACAGGCCCAGCAAAAAAGACTTGTTTCTCTGCCTTATGCCATATATTTGATGATCGCCAGTTCATATTAGACTATACTTGATCCGGTTATATTTGATTGGAATTCAAAGAAGAACCCCGATTCATTTGCTTTTTCTTTTCTTGCTCCCGAAATCGCTCTCATCAACTAGCACTACTGTGTTGTGAACCATTAGGAAGAATTGGTTAGATACATTTACACTCTTTTGAATATTTCTTCTAATAGTTTCCCCCAATTCGATCTGCTTTGCAAACAGCAATGCTCTATACATAAAAGCTCATTTGAATATTAGAAAATGAGGAAATTTGCCGCCAAAGAGAAATTCTATATATAAATGCCAATCTATACTTGATTCAAAAAAGCAATTCTATACGGACTTTTCTCAGCTAGGTTGTCTCCCGCCCAAAAGAGCCTTATTAGGCCGGTAACCGGGGGCGTAATCATTCCTACGCTTCTTCTTTCCGCGGAACTAGCACATTTGATATCGCGATCTTGATTTCCTGGAAATCTTGCTTGCAAGGTTGTCTCCTGCCCAAAAGAGCCTTATTAGGCCGGTAACCGGGGGTCTTAAAAATCCTTTGCTTCGGATTGCCGGAAAACTTTGGGACGCGATATCAACTTCAAGTTAGAATATGCTAATATAATCAGACAAAGAAGAGGTTTGATAAATGCTCGACTGTCGGGAGAGGGAAGTACGCTTTTCCTACTCAGTATTTGCTCTCTTCCTTTAGCGCAGAAGGCTCTTTTCCTATTCATCACAGAATTCCGGGTATATAGTGAAATGGGAGGGGGTTTTCTAATTCCTCACTTCATCATACGAGGGTAATTCAAAGGAGGTCATTAGCCTCTTCCTAACTTCATTCAGGGTCTCCTGCTTCTATCAAAGCAGCTCTATCTCTGAAATGTTTTGAGCTTTCTCTTCTCTAGTTGAACCACTCTTGGGAATCCAGACCTTGCTGGAAAAAGCCCCCTCTGCGAAAAAGATCATCGAGGCCCTCAACATTCCCCTGGCAGTTGGCACGCGCACTCTAGTTCCTTCACTTGGGACAGAAAGAAGAGCGGGCTATCGCCCTTCCTCCTCATAACCACCTGAATCTCCTGACGTCTTCTTTCTCTCGCACCTGAAGAACTCGCTTCTCTTTCCTAAACTCTCAAACTTTCCCACGCCTCCTCTCTCTATCATCTCAGGATCTCTGGGGCTTTAGCAAGAGAAGACAAAGAAAGGTCCGCTCTCTCGACGATGTGAAGTGAAGACGACTGTGAATAGGCGGCTGGGATGGGACCTAGTCTGAATCGACAGGCCTCTCAGCAACTAACTTCATCATTGTTCCTAGGGCAGTGGAAGCCTTTCTCTGCGAAATCAGCATTTCCACATTGTTGTGACTGAAACGTCGGGACAAAGATCTGCGGTCAGAGACCTCTGGGGAAGGCTTGACTACTATATATGAATATTCGAGAATCTTAGCAGTTGAACTATAGCACCTACAACACTTTCGCTCGCACCTGCAAGCGGCTAAGCGCTGGCTCCTTAAAGGAGACTGAGCTATAGAAATCTCGGGGGAGGAAAGGCCTGGTTCGCGGCTGGCTTAGACTGTTGACTAAATTTCACAGGCATAGACTATTCTCTCTTTATACGCGGGAAAGTGATTTACTTACCATATGCCTTAGGTGAGACCTACGGAGTAGCGTAGATGAGTTGTAGTGGTCATTTTCGGGGAGTCCACTCTGGTGAGCGCTAAGCGGGATCAGAGGTTAGCGACTAAGCAAAGGGGTGAAAGGTAGGAAGTAGGCTTGCTTATAGGGAGAGGCAGGAGGGGAAGGGCTTCAGGAAGAGTAGGGGTAGGCCTGAGGTTCGCGCTCGGGCTAAGGGCGAGGGAGGTTCAACCGGGCGTGTTCATCTGTTCCTGAATGAGAGTCCTCTCCTCTCTTCATGTGCTTCCCAGTCTCTGTGTCAAGCGCAGGCAGCATAGACTCAAGCCCTGGAGTTCGCGCTAGTAGTTTGCAGGGTTTCACATCCCAGACACATATACCCACCCTTGAGTCTTGGTTTGACACGTGGATTATTTGATTGGGGGTTCATCAGTCTTGTTAAAGATCAGAAGGTCTCAACAATTCAGAGAGCTAAGGAACCCAGCTTTGTATGAACAAGAAAGATTTCGCTTTATCATCATTTTACTGGATTTTGTTGGAATAGTGGAGTGGGGTGGATAGCTGCTGCCTTAGGGAGACCCTTTCGGTGTACCACACTTCCGTACTATACTATAACTAGACTTTCGAATATCATTATCTTGATTTTTTGAGAACATATTTATATGATAGCGAATATTTGCCAAAAACCTATTCATATCTAGATCTATGATAGATCCCTCAAGAAGAGGGGCAAGTTGACTCTAAGAATACCTACGGAGAATAGGTATAGGAAGAAGACGGTCATATCTACCTTTGCCAACTTTATCCACCATCAGGCAAAGAGAACGAATGCCTAATTACGTTCTCTTTGCCTGATGGTTGTAGAAAACTTTGTGGAGGGCTCTGCACCCTGCCGTCTACGAGAACTTTCTCACTACTGCTCCTCATTGACGGGTTCTACCCCCATCTCTATTGCCAGGCTTTTTGTACGCTGGGTTCACCCCTCGCATTGATCAACCGGTTTATATACATCAATATATTGAGACCCCTGGATCTTCTGGGTCTTTCGCGTGGTGGATTCTCTTTCAAATGAGACAATTCAGATCATCATACAAGAACCCGGCAACCCATTCCTTCGGAAGTGCTTATTGAAGCCATAATCAACTTCATCCCTGAGCATTTAGTAAGAAGAAGCTCTAAGATGGCTAACTGGGATAAACATCTTCAGTATCAGAAATCAGCCTACGAGGAGTAAGTAAAGCTAGTTAGTCATTACCAAGACCCCGGGTAGCTAAACGGGGAAGGCAGACGGGAAGGCCCTAGAGAAATTGTGAGCCGGAAGGTCTTCTCTTTTCTACGGAGTGGGCTGCAGCTAACTTTACAACTTTCCCGGTAGAGGGTCTCATAGATAGTAGTCGGTCGAGGTGAGAACAACTGTTACCGATTTCCCGCTCGGGAAAAGTCGTCTCAGGACTAAGAGATTGGAAATTCGAAAAAGCCTCTCAGCTCGTGGAAGAAGCGCGTCGTATAAATTTGTATGTTCCCAGGGAGCTTCCGACCGTCATTAAGTGAATCGAGCACGGTAGAAGAAGATTTACGAGCGGAAAGGACACGAGCCACCACTTCGTGGACAAGAGGCGTCACTGAATCGAGGAAGGTACGGCCTCTCGCAAGAAGCATCGAATCCGCACTATCCGTTAGTTCATAAGATGGCCTTTGGCCAAAGTTATCTAGAATCATAGTCCCAGGGAGGATGCTTCCTGCTTTCGCGATGACGAAGGCTACGACTTTCACACAAGTGAGATTCGTTCTTAGGTACAGGCAATAAAACACGGGCCAGAAGTCCGCAAGTGAATCGGATGGCAAAGCAGAGGTGTTAGTGGGAAAAGCTAAAGAAAAGCAATATCCATAAGTCGGGATATTTATGCCGTGGGAATGATCCTTTGTTCCATAGCCAAGTAACATCCTGGTTCTCCCTCAGCAACTTCGTCCCAGACCATATATTATAGGTGAAGACTATGACCGAGCACTCATCCTACTTGCAAATCCTGTGCGAGATGATTCTCGGGCTTTCCGCGGGCACTTAGGCTTGTCAACTTCAGTAAGCTAAGGCTCTGAACCTATAATCTCTGGTCTGATTACGAGACTTGCATTGTTCTCACTTGGAAACTATATATACGGGGTTAAGGGCGCTTTTTGAGATAGGAGAAAGCAAGCGGGACAGATAGAAAGTCCGAGTAATGAACTTATGTTTCCGTTCCAATAAACTTTGCGAAAAGAAAGGCCAATTACCCGTCTGTCAAGAGGTCTTTTCACACCCTCTTTCTTATATAATTCTTTCTCAAAAATCAGAAGTGAACTGTTCACGATAGTATAGTACTGAAAATTGTCCTGAAGCGTGAATGATCCTAGGGTCGGGAGTTTTGGCTAGTACCAAGGGGGTGAAATAGGTGGTCAAATCCAAGCGTCGAGTCTCTGACTTTCAATATCAGCTGTGTCATGGAAAGCACGAAGAAGGTTGCCTCTCTATATGACCTTCCCGAACTCATGATTAGCTAGCTCTAGCTTAAGCCCATGTAGACTCAACGTGCCTGACCTACCTGCTCTACCTATTCTAATGACAACACGGATCAGATTCTCATTTAGCCGGCTTAATATAAAGGCCCTGATCAGGCAATCTACAAGGTGCCTCATTAGAGGGGGAAAGTCAACGCATAGGCTTCGTTCCGTCATGAACACAGGGTTGTATATGCAATGCTGATATTAAACTTAAACAACACAAACTATGCACAGGAGCATTTTTGTAATTACAGAAATTTACAGGGGAAAACATGCAATTTTTACAAAATAAAAAATAAAGAAAACAAAAAATGACCTTATTCCTTGATAGGGAGCTAGGGCGCACAAGGGGAGGTTGGGCGGCGACGCCGCTGCCCGTGGCCGAAGGAGCAGGGCGTGCGGCGGGGGGGGGGGGGGGGGGGGCAGCGCCGCGAAGGGAGAAGGGGGTCGCGACAGAGCGCAGGACGCATGGGGGAGAGGGCAGCCAACCGCGGGATAGCAGCGGACGGAAGAGAGGGCGGCTACCCGCGGGCGGAGGGCCAACCATCACGGGTGGATGCGGCGGGGCCCGGCGGTGCTGGGCGCGGCTGGAAGGAGGAGGCGCAGGCGACTAAGGGTTGACGCCGGGCGGCTGGCGGGTTGCGGACGCCGACGGCTGGAGCGACCATGGAAGAGGGTCGACAACGGCGGAGCTGTTGTGCTCCTGTTGATTTTTTTATTTTAAATAATTTTTTTAAATTTTTCCTGAATATAATAGAAAATAAAAAAATAAAATAAAATAATAGCGGTAGAGAGGGATTATGAAGAAGATGATGGAGGTGGTGATGGAAATGATGGTGTAGTGGATAGAAAAAAAATAATATGGTGATGAGACAACAAGGAAATAAAATATAAAATAAAATGATATAACAAGAGAAATGAGAAGAAATACTTACCTGATGTTCGCCGGATGTGCGGAGCATCTACGCTGAACTCCTGTCGTCGCCTCGATATGATTGGTGAAATAAAATTCGGAGAAGATGTGCGAGCTCTATGGGGAACTCGTGACGCGGAGCGGAGCTCCACGGATCTCGCCTGAAGGAGGTCGTCGCTTGAGGAAGATGCCTCACCGATGTCACCAACAGAACACTCCAAGCTCTCTCCTTTTTCTATTAGAATGGCGGATAGGGAGAAATTTTGGATGTGGAGATGAATATAAAGAGAAGAGAAAGAGAGGTTAGAATGGAGGTGGTGTTGAATGGGAAGTTAGATTAATGGTGGAGTTGAATGGAGTTTAGATGAAGAATGTGGGGTGGAATGGGAGTTGCTTGTAGAAAAGAATAGGGAAGTTAGTGTAGAGAAAGGGAAAAAATAAAAGGAAAATAAAATAAAATAAAGTAGGCTACTTTAAATACAATAAAATAAAAGAGAAGAAAAAGAGTGGGGAATTTACAAAATAAGATAAACACTATGTACATTTTTTGCTTTTCTAATTTTAATTTTTTGTATTTTTAATAAAAGATATTTATAACAGAAAAATACAATAAAATAGTAGAAATAAAATGCAACACAACGAGGATTTTTTTGGATTTTTTTAGTAATTAAGAAAGATAAAAATAAAATGAAGAAATAGAAATATGTAAAATATATACAAAGTACACCTAGGTCCCAAAACCCAAATTTGCAAATGCGCTCCGATTTTAATTAAACCACTTTCATTGGATAGATAATTTTCTAACTTGAACTTTAAAAGTGAGTTTGGTGAATTTGAAGTTCTTACGGAGCGGGAATTTGGCCGGGAAGTTGGACTTTACGGCTTTTTGTCTTTGAGATCTAGGAGCATTTATTTGAGGTGAAATTTATTTTATATTTTTGTATTTTTATATACATTTTTACAAACAAGTCAGAGAAAGAATTAGCCAAAAAGTAGTAGAAATAAAATTATTAAAAATACATGAAGTTTTGGGCTATTTACAGGTGAAAAACTCCTTTAATTTTGCGGCTTTTTATTTTTAATTTATTTTGTGCAATCTAATATACAATAATTAGTGTGTTTTATTTACAAGAGTCATTTTGTTAATTTATTGATTTTATGGACATTTATTTGGGATTTTACTCAGGGATTTTGCTAAGAGCAAGATATTGAGATGATGAATCACGGATTCATCAGTGGGTGGAAAGAATGATGGGCGGGGAGAAACTATCTCAAAGAGAGGGTTTATCTGAAAAGAAAGTGGATCTGAAGATTGGGAATTTGTTATGTGAATGCGACACATGGAGTATGGGTATGAATGCCAAAATTCCGACATCTTCGAAGAGAATGGTAAAGATTGATTCGCGAAACCACGATCTGTGTACGCAAGTGCACTATCACATAATTCAATACGCAAATGCAAACCTTAAGTTCACCAACTCAACACAGTGAAGGCTGTAATGGACCGGCCAATTATTTTTCCAATTTTAAGTTAGCGATAATTTCAATCTTTGAAAGCGTTAATGAAGGGTTGGGTATCGTATTTCCCTAAAGACTGGCCCACCTCTTACGACTAATTGCACCTGCTTTCAGCCATTATAGATGTAAGTACGACTGCAAAATGGCTACCTATTACTTAAGGACCGAGCATTACGTAATATCATAAACCATCCACTCTGCTAAGGAAATCCAGATCGTTTACTGGTTACCCAAATTTCCTCACTAAGAAGCAGCTAATCATATTTTTAGAATCAGTAGTCAATATAAAAATTCTGGCTTGGCTCTATTTTAGTGTTCGTCTCTTTCTCACTTGCAGGTAAATTCAAACAATGATGGTGTTACTCTCCCGCAAACAGTGATATTCAATTTTATCCGATTTTGATTGGTTAATAATGTTAGCAGTTACATTGTTTTAATGTGTTTATCACTTTGAATTTAAATGGGGATCAATACACTTCTACACGGGGATTCTAATTTCCTTTATTCCTATGTGAATGAAAACTGAGGAAGAATCGAAAAAGTCGTGCAATGAGAAACACGATGATGATAAGGAGTTGGAGATACTTACAGTGCTTCCTCAAATCTTCGTGTAATATGCTAAACAGAATTAAAATTTCCCTAGAAAAATAAATCAAATACATGCACATGAAATCACACACAAAACAAAAATTTCTATTAGCGAGTGATAGAACAATTTAATTTGGCTAAATGAAAATCGATCTAGTGCGTATAATTAAATGCAGTGTGATCCTAATCCTACGAACACAAAAAATCCTAGTAGCTTAATAACCGCGGTGCAAATCTAGGACTACAAACCACTCAAGTCGGGCCCCGCCCTCATCGGAGAGTGAAACAGGTCCGACACACAACATAAAAAGTCCAGTCTCTTTTACATACACGAGAACTCGATCGCGAACCGTTGGAAATGAGAAATTAATTACAAATTAAAGAAGAGCACTCTCTCTCCAAAAATTAAATTCCTCATGCATCCTAGTAGCTTCGAGTTGTGTCGGCTTCCAAGAAAGCCGCTCCAAGTTCACTGAGTACCTCACACAAAAAATAAAAGTATAAATATTATAGAGATTCAAAGAAAAATTTACAAAATAAAAATAAGGAAAAAATAATGAGCAAATAAATAGAGAAATAAATACAAGAAAATCGGAGGTCAGACTACCAGGTGGTGGAAAACCTAATATCTAGATTTTCTAAAAACAACATAAATAGTGCTTCCCCAGCAATGACGCCATTTGAAGAAACCTAAAAAGCCTTAGTTAATTTGGTGGAATTAGCGTTAAAGTTTCGTTGTAGGCAGGCAATTTGGATTAATCAAAAACCACTTAAATAATGTGTCAATTAAGGAAAGCAGTTAATTTAATTTTTTTACTTGGGAAGTCCAATGTTAAACTCAGAGAGGCAACTGTCTCCTTAAGTCAATTTACAGTCGATCTAGAGGTTAGGTTTTCAAAGGAGAATTTTCTTTATATTTGTTTACGAAAATAATAAATGAAGTGCAATTATGGCAAAGTTCAGTGGCTAAATTGCAAATTTCGACCAAATGTACTCCAACCCTAATGAAACTTAACCAAGATATGTATGAATGCAAGACTAAGCTACTGTAAATTTTTTGGAGTTTTTGCATGCAAGATGGATTAATTATGAATAAAATATACATACTAGGTGATTTTAAAAAAAAGTAATTTTAATAAATAGAAAGTCGATTTTTTTCTCAGAAATAAAATTATTTTAGCTGAGTCTATGTAAGAGTTGTCCATGAAAAATTAAAAACCTGAGAAATAATGAGTTTTTAGTCCATTAAAAATCAATTAATGAAATCACCATTTATTTTCTTCTGACCTTGATACGCGGGCAAATGATATGAAATTTGGGTACAATGTAGAACAACCTAAAATCTAGCTGCAATGAATTTTTGGGAATTTTTAGGGTAACAGAAACTTTAATATCTATTAGAGAACATGTAGTGGGGTAAAATATGGAAATTTCCACAAAGATAATTATATTAAATAAATTGCAGCTCACAAAAATTCAATCATATATCCACCATGATCAGAATAAGTAGTTCTATAATGAGCAATCTTTAAAATGGGAAATTGATGCTAAATGAATGTTCAAATAAATATGCAAACACGGGGACCTAAATGCAATTAATAGAAACAAAATGAATAAATAAACATGCATAGGGTCTGAGATGCAATTACCAATACTCCAGGAGACATGTGTACAATTCTTCCAAGAACGCATGTAAGTCGCACGTGACTGATGAAGGGGGGATATGTGTTAGCAATGTGAGCCCGAGGTGAACCATTCCTACAATAAATGTTATGTAAATGATTTATCAATAAAAGTTATTGATTATGTTTGTTTCGCTCCCTTTCTGATATTGAATGAATGAATGCACTATAAGGTCCCTCTGTACAATATGGGTTATGTACCATGGCCGACTTGATAATCATACAGTTGTTGATTCATTGATTGAATCATAGAGGCTGATGCTTGGATGAATATCTAAGGAGATAGATAGAGGACTCATCAAGCATCATCAATGATTGACAAGTAGTGATCTCCAGCCTGAGAAGGAGATGGCAATCCTATCTCGTTAGGCTGATATCTGATCGACCTCTTGATGCAGGTCCTCTGCATGGGAATAGTGATTCGGAGGTATTAGATTAGTTGAGTCAATGGGTTGACTTAACGAGATCGAGATAACCAAAGACCTATGATGAATACTGTCACATCACAGACAAACATCCTCTGATCAGAGACAGCTGTATTGCTATATGTCTAAGTGTGTACATTTGGCAGACCATTAGGTTGATGACCTAACCAAGGTCTATACACCGGCGAGCTGGTGTGCATGTAAGGGCATATGAGTAATATGATCTCTCAAAGGGATCATATAGGTTCACTTGTGAACCGGGAGACATGAGCTCACTCATGAGGTATTGAAACTGATCAAATTCCATGCATGGTCATCATGCTTTAGAAGCATGACATGAATTTGAAGGTAAGATATATGCTTTGTGAAAGCATATGATCTGTACCAAATCCCAAGAACCAAGATTGAGAAACTTAATGATCAAACCTTGAAGATGACAGTGTAAAAGTGATCTATATCTTCAGGATGATCATGAGTCTAATAGTATGCAGGATGTACATGTATTGGGAATACCTGATGGTGATTTGATCATAAACGATTGTATAACCATGACGCTTCCATTCCGAGGGAGTGATGAAACAGGTTTGGATTTTAGTGACTCCTCTCAGTAGAGAAGTAACCTAATCTTAGTCCATGTACTGGACATTGATCTGAATGAGATTCAGATGCAATGAGAAGATTAGATTTACGGTCTTGATTTAATCAAGCATCTACGAGAGGACCATGGGATATGGATTTGAGATGTGATCTCAATATCCAAGTCACTATACGTGGAACAATACAATCGCCCTATCCTTATCTCCAAGTATCTGAGGAGAAATAGCATTGTTCTTGAATGGTTCAAGAATAATTCCATAAGATCTAAGCATTTAGAAAATGATAATTAAATGTGATTTAATTATCATGATGTATGAGGAATTATCCAATATAATTAAATGTGATTTAATTATCATGGATAAAAATAATGTAGATAGAAATATCTAATTATTCATAATATATCATAAATGTGATTTATAACATATTAGAGAGAGCTAATTATAATTTATAATTGTTAATTGATTATTAATGTGTATTGGATACACATTGTCTAATTAATTGAAAATGTAAATTATATTTTGTTTTGGGTTGTGAATGTGATTCACAATTTTCCAATGTCAAGATTGCAATATTCAAAAAATTAATTGTGAATTATTTTTTGTTGAATAAATCCCAACAAAAGTTGTTGGAAATAAATAATGGAGAAAATCAAGGAGGCATGCAATCTCATGGACCATGAGATGCCCCCACATGGAAGGTGGTGGGCGGCACCCAATTCCTATATGGAATGGATGGTCGTCCCCCCTTGAATGTACATGGAGATATAATCTCCATGTATATTCTCTCCTTATTTATTGATGTAATTTAGGATTGATTTATATTTTATTTTGTCAAATATATTTTAATCTAAAGTTGTTGGCTTTTACCAACAACAATCTTGACCATTGGAATGACATAAATCAATCTCATCCATTGATTTTATATGTCCCATGGATTGAGATCCATGGATCCCAAAACCCTATAAATAGAGAGGCATACCTTGCTCTCTTGTACATGCTATTTGGTAGCACATCTCTCTCTCTCTTTTTCTCCTCACACGCCAGCCCTCTCCCTCTCTCTCTCTCTTGGTGGCCGACCACCAAAGCCCTAGGAGAGGAATTCGTCGTTGCCTACGCCACCGCGTCGCCGCTTCGACGCTCTGCGGTTCTCCATCTTCTTGGAGTGCTACGCTTATGAAGGAGACGTTCGATCTCGTACGACGAGATCAGGAGCAACCGTGCTTGGATCATCTTGTTGGATTGCGAGGACAACGCGACTCATCCCCGCGCTCGCAAGCCGTTTCTCTGACGATCGGACTTAAGACAGGAGGTCTCTTTTCGTAGAGACTCGATCAACTACGCTTCAAGAGGTATTGCATTATACTTGCTGTGGTTATAGATGAAACGATCCGAGAATCGTTCTTGGATCATGTGGTTTCATGGCATGAAAAATTTTAAAATTCCGCTACACCGAACGACTAGTACGACTAGTCGTTCTCCATCGTATCCGATACGACGGTCACGCTTCCGTGATGCGCTTGAGGATTTTCCCATGTCCTTCAAGTGGTATCAGAGCCTTAGGTCGAAGGTTTTGGATAGGATCCGCAAACCTAGGACGACTTGGGTTCGTAGAAGTAGCGAAAGTTTTTATCGCATTTGATTTTCACACTTCTGTTTAGTGAATAAATTCAGCACTGTTTAAATTGTTTAAATACGAATTTAACACATGGATTTTGTTCTCCACTAAATAAGGAAACCATAGGATCTGAGTTTACTTAATTTGGATTTTGTTTGCTCGAGATATGGTTGTTTTAATGAACATGTATGCACTGTTGCGGGAACTGCAAATCTTAACATAATTAAAGAGTTAATTACTGTTTAAAATTGCCTCGAAATGCGTAAAACATCACTTGGGTTCTGTTCTAAATCAAATTGACTATCTATGAAAATTGATTTTGTCTAATTTGGATTTAATATGATTGAGATATGTTAATTTTAGTAAGTAGGGGTCACTGCTGAAATTACAGTCCTAATCAAGAACCATGTGATTGTCAATTAATGAAATTAATTGTTAATTTCAAGAAATAATTATGGAAAATATTTGAGAAATATTGGAAGATGATTATTTCCTTAATTGACTTGGCCTCAACTAATTAATTGATTAGATTTGATCTAGATCAAAATTGGAAACACAATCATCAAACTCCTTGCTTGAATAGGATTGGGAATTTGTCTACCAAATTTCCTTATAATCAAAAATTGTTTTGATTACTATATGGTATAATTTCAGTTGAAGAATCGATGATCATCTCAAGTACAAATTGATCTATTTGGAATTATCCTTTCCCGAGGCGGATATGGTGTCTAGTCGGAGATCGCTGGGGTAGCGGGTTGCAACGTATGTGGTCTGTCCCACTCTCGCCGGTACTGGCCATGACAGCGGGTAGGGACTGGATAATGCCGAAGAAATCAAGATGTGTTTTCTAATTATTAAAATACGAATTAATACTTACTTTGAGAATAATACCATATACATTCAAGTAAGACAATCAAGTTTGATTAATTGAATTGGATTGATAATTAATTTAATATGATTGAATTAATTATGTCCAATTAAAATACTCGAATATGATTAGAGTTGATAATTCCCTTGGAAGAATTAATTATATGAATGTGAATCATGATAATTAATTAAATTTTAATAAGAGGTGGAGGATCACATAAGTGACATCCATGGTCTCCCGTCAAGGCGAAGGGTTTCCGTTGCCAGGGTTTGTATATAGGAGACGCCTGTACGAAGTGATAGCTCCTATACACAAGCGCATCTGGATCGGACTCTTTTCTTCTCGAAAGAGTAAGGCCGTATGCATAGTGACCCTAATATCGGATCCTCATATTATTGGGGCGATATTGGATTGCGCATAGCGAGTTCTATTCCTGTTGACGGTTGTTTCAATTAATGACGAGTTAACATCACCTTAAGGGTGGTGGGCCCGGGTATTAAAGACCAAATTGGGAAACGCAAGTTGGACTTACAAGGCGAAATGTGTTCCCGCTTCTCTTTATTGGAGTTGCAGTTTCTCATATTATTGGGATGTAACAAAGATAAAGGGGAGATCCCAGTTCTTGCTTGAGATATAACGGTAAGTATACCTCTTACTTTGAAAGTGATTAAGGGAATGAACTTTCAAAGTTGACAATGCAAGAATAATTTGATTTAAAAACCTTAATCAAATATCATAAATTTGAATATATGAATATATGTTCTAATATAGTGCATTCTCAATTTCAGAAAATGAAGTCCATGAACCCACTAAGCAGGCTTCTGGAGGTCAACCAATTGACCGGACCAAATTACTCGGATTGGATCCGTAATTCGGAGCTTGTTCTCTCAGTCGAGCGCATAAGTTATGTGCTCTCAGAAGACAAGCATGAAAACCCTAAATCTAAGGAAGAAAAAACGTACAATGACAAGTATGATGAAGATCATGTCTTGGCTAGATGCTACATCTTGGGTTCTCTCTCCAATGTTCTTCAGAAACAACATGTGGAGATGAGTACTTACCAGGAGATTATGTAGAATCTGAAAGATATGTTTGGCAACATTAACCACACCCAGCGGTACAATGTTATGAAAGAACTCGTTCGCTGCAAGATGCAGGAAGGGACTTTGGTCCGTAAACATGTACTCAAAATGTTTGGGTACTTATCGGAGCTGGAGACTCTGGGGGCAACCATGGATGCAGACATGCAATCCGATTTCGTTCTGCCGTTGTTGCCCAAGTCTTTCAATAACTTTGTGGTGTCATTCCACATGAATAAGCTGGAGTTGACAAATGTTGGGCTTCTTGTTGCATTAAAGTCTGTAGAAGACGTGATGAAGAAAGATGGTCCCCCTGGCAGTGCAATGGTTGCACAGGTCAGAGGGAAGCACGGTCGAAAGCATGGTTCTCGGAAGGGCCCGGCCCAGAAGAGAAAGAAGAAGGGACAAAGTGTTGGCTCGTCTTCTAATGCATCCACTCTAATGTCATCGAAGAAAACCGATGTCTGTCACCACTGCAAAAAGCCAAGGCACTAGTGGCATAATTGCCCGGATTACCTAAAGTCGTCGGGAAAGGTAAAGCCCCAGCAGGTATGAAATCTACTTTTATCATTGAAACCAGTTTTCTCGTTGGACGAGAAGGAAGTTGGGTTGTTGATTCTGGTGCTTCTGTTCATGTATGCAATTTGTTGCATTTGTTTCAGGAAAATAGAAAACTTGAAGAAGGGGAGATAGTCATCCAGATGGGATCTGATGCAAGTGTTGCAGCAGTCGCCGTCAGGACTTGTCGGCTATCATTATCTAGTGGAAGAGTCCTAGTACTTAAAGAGTGTCTTTATGTACCTGAAGTCAGAAGGAATTTAATATCTGTATCTAAGCTAGTTAGAAATTGATATTCGTTCCTGTTCTATAATAAATTAGTCATAAATCGTTATGATAAATATATTGTAGATGGCATTTTGACTTCTGGAGGACTCTATGAATTGTGCATTGATAAATGTGTTATGAATGTTACAACCACTAATAAAAACCCTAAAAGATCCAGGGAGGATAAAAATCTTTCGAATGAGATTTGGAATCAAAGGCTTGGTCATTTGTCTGTTGATAATATCAATAGATTGATAAAGGATGTACCTTTAGATTTTCTACAAGAATTGCATTCAAGGAAAAATGACCAGGATGCCTTTCCTTAACAAGGTTACAAGATGCGAAGGTATTATTGACCTAATACATACTGATGTATACGGTCCCTTCAGTACTGCGACTCGAAATGGATATCGATATTATTTGACGTTTATTGATGACCATTCGCGATACGGGTTTATCTTCCTATTACATCATAAATATGAAACCTTTGAAAAGTTCAAAGAATTCAAGGCTTTGGTTGAGAACCAAACCGATAGGAAGATTAAACGAATTCGATCTGATCGAGGTGGCGAGTACCTCTCAAAAGAATTTAAGGAATACCTTAAAGAGAATGGAATTATTTCCAATCTCACTCCTCCTGGAACTCCCCAACTTAATGGTGTTGCTAAAAGACGCAATAGAACCATCATGGATATGGTTCGTTCAATGATGAGCAAAGCACATTTACCACTTAGTTTCGGGGGATATGCAGTAGAGACTGCAATATATATCCTGAATAAGATTCCTAGCAAATCTGTACCTGAGACTCCTCATGAGCTCTGGTATGGAATCAAACCTAGTGTTAATCACTTGAGGGTTTGGGGTTGCTTGGTCCATGCGAAAAACGTAGACGCAAGTAAGCTAGAATCTCGCTCTCGTGAGTGTTACTTCATAGGGTATGTTAGAGATGGTATTGGATACCAACTCTATGACCCTGAGACTCAAAAGGTGTTTGTTTCTAGAGATGTGAAATTTCTGGAGAATGATTTCCTTAAGGGTCAAGATAAATATGAAGTAAAGGAACTCATTGAATACCTTGAGGATTCTGAGCTTCCTGAGCCAGAAACTGAAGATATAAATAAATATGAAACACCCATACCTCTTCGAAAGAGTTTGAGAGTGGTTGCACCACCTAAAAGGTATGGATTCCATGTGTCAAGTGAGACTGACAATGATCCTACTTCATTTGATGAAACACTCGCGGATCATGACATGGATAGATGGATGCTAGCAATGAAGTCAGAAATTGACTCCGCATAAGAATGGTGTATGGACCCTAGAGGATCCACCTAAAGGGGTAAAACCCATTGGGTGCAAATGGATCTTCAAGAGAAAGAGGGGACCTGATGGGAAAGTAGAGACTTTCAAGGCACGGCTCGTAGCCAAGGGCTACACACAGAGAGAAGGTATCGACTACGATGAGACATTCTATCCTGTGGCTATGCTTAAATCCATCAGGACATTGTTAGCTATAGCCACATATCTTGACTACGACATCTGGCAGATGGACGTCAAGACGGCTTTCCTCAATGGATATCTCGAGGAGGATATCTACATGGAGCAGCCCCAGGGCTTCATGACTGAGGATGGCAAAGTATGCAAGCTGAAGAAATCCATCTATGGGCTCAAGCAAGCTTCTCGTAGCTGGAACATCATATTTGACGAAACCATAAAGAGTTATGATTTTGTGCAGAATCCTGGTGAACCTTGTGTGTACAATAAGCTTAGTGGGAGCGCCATTGTGTTCATCTTGCTTTATGTAGATGACATCTTTATCATTGGGAATGATATAGGGATGATGACCCGTGTGAAAATTTGGTTGTCCCATACCTTTGAGATGAAAGATCTTGGAGAAGCCTCTTACATCTTGGGTCTGATGTTGTTCAGAAACCGAGAGAAGAGGATATTGGGATTGTCACAACATGGATACAATAAGAAGATTCTTGAACGATTCCATATGGATAGTTCCAAGAAAGGATTCCTACCCTTAAGACATGGTATCCACCTGTCTAAAGGAATGGCTCCTCAAACTATTGAGGAAAAGAAAGCCATGGCTGGATGTCCTTATGCATCAGCTGTAGGAAGCTTAATGTATGCCATGATGTGTACTAGGCCAGATATCTGCCATGCAGTGGGAGTGATAAGTCGTTACCAATCCTGCTATGGAGAACAACACTGGAATGCAGTAAAGAACATATTTAAGTATCTACGACGGACGCAAGATTACATCTTAGTCTATGGAGATGGTGATCTCCAAGTCTTGGGATATACAGATTCCGACTTCCAATCGAATATTGATGATCGAAAGTCGACATCAGGGTTTGTGTTCCTGTTGAATGGTGGTGCTGTGAGCTGGAGAAGCAAGAAGCAGGACACTACAACAGATTCAACAATAGAAGCCGAATACATTGTTGCATCGGATGCTGCAAAGGAGGCGGTGTGGTTGCGCAAGTTCGTACAGGAACTTGGCGTAGTTTCCTCTGATACTCCCATCTCGCTACTCTGTGATAACACGGGAGCCATTGCCCAGGCGAAGGAACCCAGATGGCATCAAAAGAGCAAGTACGTAGAAAGGAAATACCACATCATTCGGGAGATTCAAAAGCATGGTGACATCATCATCACCAAGGTGGCCTCTGCCGACAACGTTGCTTATCCTCTTACCAAATCTCTGACACGGAAGGTTTTTGACCAGCATGTAATGAGTATGGGTTTAAGGATTGTTCCTGAATGGTTCTGAGGGCTAGTGGGAGATTGTTAGCAATGTGAGCCCGAGGCGAACCATTCCTACAATAAATGTTATTGTAATAAACGATTTATCAATAAAAGTTAATGATTATGTTTGTTTCACGCTCTTTCTGATATTGAATGAATGAATGCACTACAAGGTCCCTCTATACAATATGGGTTATGTACCATGGCCGATTTGATAATCATACAGATGTTGATTCATTGATTGAATCATAGAGGCTGATGCTTGGATGAATATCTAAGGAGTTAGACAGAGGACTCATCAAGCATCATCAATGACTGATAAGTAGTGATCTCCAGCCTGAGAAGGAGATGGCAATCCTATCTCATTAGGCTGATATCTGATCGACCTCTTGATGCAGGTCCTCTGCATGGGAATAGTGATTCGGAGGTATCAGATTAGTTGAGTCAATGGGTTGACTTAACGAGATCGAGATAACCAAAGACCTATGATGAATATTGTCACATCATAGGCAAACATCCTCTGACCAAAGACAGATGCATTGCTATATATCTAAGTGTGTACATTTGGCAGACCATTAGGTTGATGACCTAACCAAGGTCTATACACCGGCAAGCTGGTGTGCATGTAAGGGCATATGAGTAATACGATCTCTCAAAGGGATCATACAGGTTCACTTGTGAACCGGGAGACATGAGCTCACTCATGAGGTATTGGGACTGATCAAATTCCATGCATGGTCGTCATGCTTTAGAAGCATGACATGAATTTGAAGGTGAGATATATGCTTTGTGAAAGCATATGATTTGTACCAAATCCCAAGAACCAAGATTGAGAAACTTAATGATCAAACCCTGAAGATGATAGTGTAAAAGTGATCTATATCTTTAGGACGATCATGAGTCTTCCAGTATGCAGGATGTACAGGTATTGGGAATACCTGAGGGTGATTTGATCATAAACGATTGTATAACCATGACGCTTCCATTCCGAGGGAGAAATGAAACAGGTTTGGATTTTAGTGACTCCTCTCAGTAGAGAAGTAACCTAATCTTAGTCCATGTACCGGACATTGATCTGAATGAGATTCAGATGCAATGAGAAGATTAGGTTTACAGTCTTGATTTAATCAAGCATCTATGAGAGGTCCATGGGATCTGGATTTGAGATGGGATCTCAATATCCAAGTCACTATACGTGGAACAATACAATCGCCCTGTCCTTATCTCCAAGTATCTGAGGAGAAATAGCATTGTTCTTGAATGGTTCAAGAATAATTCCATAAGATCTAAGCATTGATAAAATGATAATTAAATGTGATTTAATTATCATGTTGTATGAGGAATTATCCAATATAATTAAATGTGATTTAATTATCATGGATAAGAATAATGTAGATAGAAATATCTAATTATTCATAATATATTATAAATGTGATTTATAATGTATTAGAGAGAGCTAAGTATAATTTATATTTGTTAATTGATTATGATTGTGTATTGGATACACATTGTCTAATTAATTGAAAATGTAAATTATATTTTGTTTTGGGTTGTGAATGTGATTCACAATTTTCCAATGTCAAGATTGTAATATTCCCAAAATTAATTGTGAATTATTTTTTGGTGAATAAATCCCAACAAAAGTTGTTGGAAATAAATAATGGAGAAAATCAAAGAGGCATGCAATCTCATGGAAATCCATGAGATGCCGCTACATGAAAGGTGGTGGGCGGCACCCAATTCCTATATGGAATGGGTGGTCGTCCCCCCTTGAATGTACATGGAGATATAATCTCCATGTATATTCTCTCCTTATTTATTGGTGTAATTTAGGATTGATTTATATTTGATTTTGTCAAATATATTTTAATCTAAAGTTGTTGGCTTTTACCAACAACAATCTTGACTGTTGTATTGACATAAATCAATCTCATCCATTGATTTTATGTCCCATGGATTGAGATCCATGGATCCCAAAACCCTATAAATAGAGAGGCATACCTTGCTCTCTTGTACATGCTATTTGGTAGCACATCTCTCTCTCTTTTTCTCCTCACACGCCAGCCCTCTCCCTCTCTCTCTCTCTCTTGGTGGCCGACCACCAAAGCCCTAGGAGAGGAATTCGTCGTCGCCTACGCCACCGCACCGCCGCTTCGACGCTCTGCAGTTCTCCGTCTTCTTGGAGTGCTACGCTTACGAAAGAGACGTTCGATCTCGTACGACGAGATCAGGAGCAATCGTGCTTGGATCATCTTGTTGGATTGCGAGGACAACGCGACTCATCCCCGCGCTCGCAAGCCGTTTCTCCGACGATCGGACTTGAGACAGGAGGTCTCTTTTCGTAGAGACTCGATCAACCACGCTTCAAGAGGTATTGCATTATACTTGTTGTGGTTATAGATGAAACGATTCGAGAATCGTTCTTGGATCATGTGGTTTCATCGCATGGAAAATTTTAAAATTCCGCTGCACCAAACGACTAGTTGTTCTCCGTCGTATCCAATAAGACGGTCATGCTTTCATGATGCGCTTGAGGATTTTCCCATATCCTTCAATATGCACGCAATTTCTCGAAGTTCCGAGGACTGTGATGAAATTTCCCCCTTCCCGCGTGCCTCGCACGTGAGTGCAGCTTCTGGGGGCACTGCACAATATGGTTGATGAACGGGGATGAGGTCGCAAAATACCCAGTCCTTTACGTTCCTTGCACGTGAGGTGGGGACAATGTGGCTCTAGCGTAATTCTCTAGAAGATCAAGGGCAAGGGTACAAAAGACCCCCATCACGTGTTGCTATCACGTGCTCATGTTGCAGTTAGATTGAAGGAAGAATTGGGGGGGTCTCTTTGGTATCTTCTTGCAATTAACCTGATCAGGAGTGTCCACTACACATGAGAGGCCTTGCATGCGTCTTTCAGTGGTCACCCCCTTCTTCGTGCAGATCACCGATGGTGGATCTCTCGTGCACTTCTGATCGATGTATTGGAGTTGGTGGTCCAGGGTGGAGCTCCTCCATGTGGTGGGAACAAGGCAGAGGCATCTGTCGATGGAGATGTGAAGGAGCCCAGTGGCGACACGGCTGGTGGGGCTGACAAAAAGCTTAAGGTCAGGATGCGTCGACGACAAACGGTGGTGGAGAGGAGGACAGTGTTGACGGTTTCTTGGAGGGTACGGGATCCTCTTGCTCTAGGTGGTGAAGCACGAGGTGGAGATGATGAAGCGTCAGATCCTTGGGTGTGGTGGAGTTGTAGGCTTGCGGGGGTTCAACTCCTCCATGATTGATGAAGATGGTGGTGCTTATTGGAGGGCGGTGCAGTCCTCGAGGGTGTTGGAATGGGTTTCGCGAGATAGAGCGGGCGCTATGAGGACATGGAAGGCGATGCTCGAGTTGGCTATCGATGGTGAATGTTGGAGGGACGATGAAGGTGGAAAGGGGTGATGACTCAGTTGAAGAAGATGGATATAAAGGAAACAAAGGAAAGAGTGAAAAACAAAGGAATAAAGAGAAAGCAAAAGGAGGAGAAGAAGAGTTCGCCGAAAATGTGGAGTGGCTTGAAATGCCTCTCCGGCGTTTGCCTCAAGAGGCTAGCAAAGCCTCGACGCTTCGATCGATCGCGTCTAGAGGAAGATCTTTGCCAGGGTCGGAAGGCGGTCACCACATCTGCCCCGAACTCTCTCTCTCTCTTTGATGTGGATCTAGCAAATGATAGGAGAGGGAGGAGGCAAAGGGGTTAAATAGGATTTTAGGGAATGGCCGATGAGAGGATAAGGTGGATGAGGGAGGTGGTTGCGGAGAGGAGATAACGACGGAGGTTAGCCGTGGTGGTTGCACGACGCGGGGATATGATAAAGGCATTGGTTAGAGGTTGTTGGGCGTGGTCAACGATAATGTAAGGAAGAGATAAGAGTTGAGGGGAGATGGCCGGAGGGGATAAGGAGGTCGGGTGGCAGTTGGAGCACGGAGGTTGCAGTGCTGGAAACTAGAGAAGGATGAAGGTCACATGCGGGTCACGTGAGAATGAAGGAATTAGGAGAGAGAAAGGTGGGGCGGCACGTGTCTCTCCAAAAAAATTCAAAATTTAAATACAATTAAAAATTAAAAAGAAACAAAAAGAGACGTCGGATCAAAAAAATTCTTCATAAAAGTTATTCATCTCGATCAGATCTACAACTTTAATGAAGGAACCAAGAGCAAAAGAGGTCATCTATACAAAAAGATAATTTTGGTTGTATTCTATGTACATAAAATACCTTGATTTTGTGTTTTGTAATTTTTTATCATTTTTAAATAAGATAAAAATCGAGAAACATTAGTATAAACTAAAGAACATATATTTACATATTACTCTGATATTTTGGATTTTTAAATAAGAAAATAGGAAAATAAAATAAAATGGAAAACGGAAGATATTTGCACAAACTCAGAAGGGACACTTGGACTCGGTTTATTTCTTTGATTTCACTCTTATTCTGGATTTGGTTTTTTGTGCATTTAAATAAAACTTTCATCAAGCAATATAAGTGAAAAAGAAATAAAAGAAAAAGGGTTAAGTATGTACATAAAATATCAGGTCAAAAACCGCTAAAATACATAATGCGCAAAAGAGGCCCAAAACCTAACTTTCACATACGAGCTCCGATTATCATGAAATTGATCTTATTTTGAAGGTCTTTGAATGTATATTACTTTGAAAGTGAGTAAACTGAAATCGAACACTATATGAGGAAGATATGCACGTTTTAGTCTGTCTATTCTGAAATTAAGGTTTTGTTTCACATGCCAATTATTTTGAGTTAGCATTTTTGTATTTTTTCTTTAATCGTGTTAGTATTACGTATGCAATGGAGTGGTTTGAGTCCAACTGGAGTTAGCATGAATTAATATAAATGGGGGGAAATTAGGTGAAAATATGAAGATGATTATAAATGCAATTATGTGTGCTAAAATGCAGATATTAATTCTAAGTGGATGAATGGTAAAATGTAGAATAAATGATGAAATGTAACTAATTACTTAGGAATGAAGCTCTATTTTCATCTTTTAGTGTGATGAATCACGGATTCGTCAATAACTACTCTCCTCTTTTGTATACCAAACCAAATTAATCATCTTTAATTATTGGCATTTCGGTGACAATTTTAAGAGTTGATCGTGATTGGTTTATGAGGTATGCTAAATGGGTGTTTATGCTGTTGAAATTTGCTCAGATATAAAGTATCATGTAACAAAGATCATTTTGTATTAGAGTTTGAATCTTTATGGATGGATGCAAGTGATAACATTAAAAAATACAGTTATCCTCTCATCTCATAGGTTTAGGGAAATAAGTATAGGCCCCTGATATATCACGAGTTGCTTAAAATCTAAAGTTACGTCATAAAAGTGAATATGAATTTCTTATTATATAAGCACCTTGCATTTCATAAAATTTGGGATAATATAGTCCTTTTGTAAAGGCTAACCTATCCAACTTTCAGGCATCAAGATTTCATTTAAGGCACAGATTGTTATAATAGGAAATTCCCAACATATGATTCTCGTTCTTGAAAATCAGGACTTTTCCAAATCCAATGGTAGATTCTTATTTAAAACTTTTACCATTTTATAATGCCATGTAAATCACTAGAAATATGTGAAGTGTTTGATTAACCCAATAACAAAAGTTTCATAAGGGGAATGGAGCATGCTAGTATGAAATAAAACATCATCTTTCCAAAAATATTCAATTCAGAATTTTTCTATGTCCAGGGTCTAATGTTGAAATCATTTTAAAGGTTTTCCCTTAATTTGTCTATGTCCACAAACAATTCAAAATGCCTCCACTTTTTTAGAACATGTCCGAGTCAACTAACAATAATCGAAGCACTTTTTTACATTATTTCGGAAACCCAAAGTAAAATTCAAGATATCCATTCCTACTAAGTTTAGGATTTAGTGAAGAAGTTGCTACAATTAGGGTTTATGAGTTGAATGATAGTTTTTTTTATAAGGAGGGTACTAGTGATGGATAAGTCGTGGTTAACGAAGTGATGGACGGACTACCTCTTCTTACAAGAGCGGGGTTTTGAATTGGTTGGTGAGGGCTTTTGACAACGATAGAAAAAGTTTTAGAATAGGGGGTGAGCTATGAGAAAATTCCTTGTCTAAGAAAAAAGTGCTTAAACATATGCTTACAAAAGAAAGACATCATTTCTGAGTATGTCATTGTTAAAGTATGGTGGGACTTTTATATTAATTAGACAGTTCCTGGGGAAGAGCTTGCAGAGTCCTCATATCCAAGGAATCAAGGATTTCTGTTTAATTGTAGTGCATAAGTAAATCAACCAGTCTTCGAACAAGAAGTTCTTGACCGTGATCCAGATCTTTTTGAGTTGATTGAGGATAGTGGTCAGTTCTGCACATTTCTGAAGTCATAGAAGAACATATAGTCCCAGTAAATATCATCTCTTGATTGAAGTTCATATTGGAACTATTCAGAATAAAGATGATGCACAATGTGTCATTGGTTTGCATGACCGATATTCTTGCCTTGATAAGGCAAATTATGTGAAGATGGATTCCAAACAGTTTGTGTGATGCGAAGACAAAGTTTCAAAAAATATGCCTTAATTCCGAAAAGATTGATGCTTGTCCAAATGATTGCATTCTTTTTTGGAATGATACAAAGAGAGATATGTGTCACCAATGTGGGGTATTCATATACAAATGTGCCAAAGCAGATGGCTCTCACATAAAACCAATACCGGGTAAGGTTTTGCATTACTTCCCCTTAATTCTAAGGTTGCAAAGACTGTTCACGTCGAACAGAACGTCAAAGTGGATGACTTGACACTAGAGAACTCACTCAAGGATGGGCATGTGTGTCATCCGGTAGACTTGAAGAGTGGCGGTCGTTCGATGTTTCTTTTTTAAATTTGGCAAAGTATGAATGCAATGTGCGGTTGAGTCGTGTGAGTGATGGTTTCAATCCATTCAAGAACATATTCCCATCGTATTATATCTAGCATGTTGTGGTTGTGACTTAAAATACACCTCTGTGGATGCATGAAGTTCAATTTCATGATGATGACATTCTTGATTCAGGGATCGAAAGCGTCGAGAAATGCAACAGATGTTTACTTACAACCATTGATTGATGAGTTGAAGTTCTTTTTATATCTATGCAAGAAGTAAGTTGTTTGTATAATATGTCATAAGTGATGGCATTCCTTAGTTAAGAGGTCCAGAACTAAGGGGGTCCATGAAGAGTCGGACACAACTATAAGGCAATCCCGGAAGTGTATCCCCTTTACTCTTTTACACCGAATCGGTTTTAATTAGATTTCATTGATTTCAACTTTGAGACATTATATCGAATATGATTAAGATTGGTCTATAGGGTATATCGAAGGAGTGCGAGGAGATACTGCCAAAATTTGTTCACAACATTAGCTACATGTTACACCAATAGACTTATAATTATGATAGAATTACCATGAATGGGACCTAAATGGTTGTTTAATAAATTTAGACCAACGTATTTAGATCCTTCCTATCAAGATTTATCTCTTTCAATGTTAATATCATAGTCAAATATTGGAATGATATTTTTTAGTAAATTATGATGTCATCGGGAGTGGACGTATAATCGTATATAAAATGTTCATATACTATAGTCCTTTCATGAGATGTTGATGAATTTGCTATTTTTGTGTACTATCATTTTCTAAATGTTGTGGTTTTGAATGGTAACATTATTTATCCATGTACTTTCATTCAAAAAAATCATTTATCCATGTATGTCATTTTCTTAAAAGGAAGAGTGAGGATGTTGCTTAGTTGCATCTTTACATAAATTGATTCATGGATGGATATGATATTTACGTGCAACATAGAGAGGTTGTAGAAGATATTCGAGATCAAATTTGAACATCTCACATTGAAGACCCTATTTTTGAAATGGTGATGGATGCTGATGATCCGTAATTTAATCGTGATCATATTGATGACGAGGAGATACATGGTGAATCAAATTATTCTTACAAGCTTTTGAAAAGGCAAAGAAACCATTATGATTTGGTTGTAACTCCTTGTCATTTCCAGTTATTAGTGATGAAAATGAAGGATAATATGATAGGTAGGAATTTTGATACAAAGCTTGTAATTCTGCAGAAGTTTTTCCTCGAAAGTCACAAGTTAACGCTAGTTACTATCAGACAAAGAAGATTATGAGAAAGAGTGGGTTTGGCAAAAATTATATAATCATATGCATCAAAGATATCCAATCTCATTGATATGAAAGAAAAATATTTTTTAAGGAATAAAAAGCCATCACTATCATATTTTCATGGCGAGTTTATTCCCTCTATCATTTAGAGTGTTATTAACAAAGAATATAATGGACATTCTAATTGATTTGAGTAGATTTTTCCATGCAACTAGTTTATTGATCTAAGCGATAGAAACTTTAAGGCGGAAAATTATACTTATATTGTGTAACCTAGAGGATATTTGATCCTAATTTATTTGATTTATGAAGCATTTTATGATCCATCTATGGTACGTGTCCAAAGATTGTGGAATACTGCATATAAATGGAGTTATCCGTTTGACAGCTAATCTTATTTAATATAATTTCTCTTAAAATTTTAATAGGAAATAAATATTTGGATTTATTCTAGTCTATTTTTAAAATTCTAGAATACATTTTCCTAAAAAAAAGTTTGAAATAAGAGTAGGGTTAAAGGATCCATTAGTGCTCTGTATGTGTATGAGGAAGTAACAACATTTTTTGCATGTTACTTTTCAAGTGAGGTTGAAAGAATACATAATCGATCAATAAGAATTCTAAAATGAGGGCCATTTAATCGCCTTAATCAGACATGCTTGGAAATCATTTCAAAATCTCGCTTGATGAGAAAGCAGGACACGGAAACTGTTGAGTTGTGTGTGATAGTTGATTATAAGGAGACAATCATTTAACGAGTGCATTCTCTTAAACATAAAATTATTTATAATCAATTGCATAAATCGACCTTTTTTACATATATATATAGGGAAGATTGAGAGACAATTGTAGTAGATCACCCACTTCACTACTAGAAATTGTGATAATGCATGCACAGATTTGCATCCACCAGTAGTCGGTTTTGCTCGCAAGCATTGTAGCAAGCACAAGACTTCCATTGGTGGATGCAATGCGCTCAAAGTGCACATTGTGATATCTGCAAGCACAAATTGCATCCACATATGGACGTAGAACTCTACAGGTGCATGTGATCCCTAGGGGATGCAATTGTGCTCGCATTTCCTGCAAAAATTTTAGACAGAGTGTCCAACCCCTCCCCAAGAACCCTCATTCCCTCATTATCTCCCTCAAAACCCTGCTCATTTTCCTCAAAACCCTCCTCCTCCTCCATGCTCTCCTCCCCCACTGATGAATGGAGTTCTTGCGAGGGTATAAAATTATCCTCGTGGAGTGCGAAGATAGATGTTGCTGAGGTGACCGCTCACAAGACCACATGTTCAATCAACAAGTACCCACAATGTATAAATAAGCAATGAATAGCCAAAAATATGAGGTACGGTTTATTATCCTCTACAAACAAAGATGTATAGCATGTAAGCATATAGAGGTCGAACCACAGAGAGCAAGCTAGGTAACCTAATGGTTATTGCTAATCAATGTGATATATGTACATAATTGTCTTTAAGTCTTTTTATGTGGGGTTTTTTTATTTTATAACTTATTTGATTTTCTTTTTTATGTATATATATTATTTTTTAAAAAATTTTAATCTTCTGATTTTTAATTTTCTCTTTAATTTTAATATTAGATAATAGCTATAAATATATATATATATAAATATATAAGCATATATATTTATAGTGTATATATAAAATGAAGTGTATTATATTTATACACAAAAACATAAAAAATAGATAAATATCTTGATATTCAACCCATTATATATTTTTAAAGGTTTTAAGAAAGATAAAAGGGTTTATATATTATGTAATAATAATATAGAATATATTTAAATATATACGTGTATTATACAATATAGGGTATATTAATTATAGATATACCTAAAAATATTAAAAAAAACTCATAATTCCATTTTTATTTTATTTTTCATAATTTTTATTATTTTTTTAATTTTTCTCAGATTTTTGCTAATTTTTATGTATTTTTGAAGTCAAAAATATCCCAAAACAGAGATTAAATAAATAGGCCGAATTGATTTGGAGGTTAAAAAGAGCAAAAGTGTCAAAAAATCTTTAATCCAATTTTAATAAATAATTATTAATACAGAGAAAATGTAGAGAAAAATAAATATTTTTGGATTTTTTAATGATTTTTCCTATTTTTTTGGATTTTAGAGCTTTATTTATATCATTTTCTTTTCCTATTTATAGGGGTTTTTTCTGTAGTGAATATAGGTCATAATAAACAACATATATTTTTTTTAAAGGCATTTTGATATTTTTTGGTATTTTAATAGCTAGTCTGGGACAAAATAGGCTCCATTTGTTTTTTCATAAATAGACAATCTGTATAAAATGCAAAAATGAAAATATAGTGTGAAACAACAAGCATCCAGGAACATTGTCCCATTTTTGCATAATTGTTTGAGCACATATGTTATTTATAAAAATTAAAGAAAAAGCTCAAAAATTGTATACTCTCAGGGACCTATTTGTAATAAACACAGAGTTTTCATGCATTTCAGAATCCTAAAACAAAATATAGTAGCATACATGCATTTTTTGCAAAATGAATAAATTAAACGCACTCTAGAAGGGACTTTTTGCAAATACATACAAGTTCTGGTCCTCTATACAATTTATCTACAAAACTTAACACGTAATATATAATTGTTAGGACTAATTTTAAATATAAATTCCTGCAAGGATATTGTTGCAAATTACTCGCCTCACGTGGGGGTCACGTGAGGTTGGTAGGCACATACATAAATGTAAATACCCAAAAATGTGAGGGGTCTTATGCAATTTTTACACATTTATTTACCCTATAAATTATATTTACATGGCTCAAATAGAAATATGCAAAGACAGAGGGGGTAGAGTGAAATTTGGGCGTGCGACATATGGGCATCACTTAAGCGATGAATGTCCCAGATGGACCAATACCACTTCGGTGATGGGCGTGCGAGATTACATGTGGCCCCATATCCGATGGTGTAAGGGGCCCATGATCAAACGACACCTACTTCTTCTGGAGCGGGGTTCTTGATCTGACGGTTCTGAAGTGTCCTAGAAGAACACCTTCATAATAGCATTGTGTGTGGATTCAATCTGCTCCTCCTCTCTGCTCTGAGCTCCTCCTAAGCTGATGAAATGCTCTACAGGATCACCTTATTGTTACGCAGCTGGAGGATGCATCAAAAGAGTCTAGGCCCCTCGAAGGGGGCTTGGAGCGTCGGGCACTTAGGGCAGGAGTCCTGGAGGCTGAATGGGCTCAGATGCCCCTTCCACAACATGCAAAGATGTGCAAAAGCACGGTGAGACAAAGGCGAAGAGCCCTGGCCCTTTATTTATGAATTTCAAAGTAAAATGGGGTGAGATGGACGTGCTCCGATGATAGGCAATGGAGGAGCACGGATTTGCTGATCGGGTGCAATCAGGTTGGATGAATGGGTCCAGATGATGGAGAAGCGAATGGGATAGGAGATGGGTAGTCAGCATGGTCGGAAATGGTCGTATACAAAGTGGACCATGGCCGGAGCAGAGAGCTCCGATGATCGAATTAAGTGAAATTGCGCTAAGATTAGCACCTAAATGTTAAACTAAATGTGGGAATTTAAAGACAGAACAAAAATCTACCTAGAAATTAAAAGGTATGTAACTCATACCTGGCTGTGACACTAGGGAGCATAGGTGGCCCGAGAGTCGTCATGGACCACCTCCTCGCCTCCTCGCACTGCTTGGACTCCGAGGAATACCCTCTCTATCATCGGGAGTGCACACACGCATATCCAGGGGTTCAAGGGCTTGAAGAAGGATCAAATCGGGAAGGAAGAGAGGAGGTATTTTTATAAGCATGGAGATAAATCCTTATTGACCGACGATTTCAGATGAATCGATCATATGTACATGGGGTTTAGGATTAGGCGTGTATTAGGGATAATATGCGAAGAGACTTCATGAAAAATCTAGTCGAAGCGAGTGATGAAATGCCTGGGGAATAAGGGAGAAGACGGGTGTCTTCTCTATCAGGTGGTTAGGTGTCCTAGGTCGAAGATTTGACCCAGGTCAATTAGGGTTTGCCTCTGGCTGGTCTACGAGAACCAACCAGAAAATTCTAATAGGAAAATTATTGGTAAAATTTATATTAAATAGATAATGAATTAATTAATTTTAGATTATAAAATAAAAAATGTTCATTATTTTATGTAGTATTAATTCCTATTTTTCTTTATTTTTATTAGGCTATTTATTATGATTTATTATTTACAAGTTAAAACATGGGTATATTTACCGATATATCATGTATTTTATTTTTATTTTGTATTTTATATTTTATTATTTTATATACATAATTTATATAATTATAAATTTCGATGTACATGAATATATTTTTATTTTATTTTTTGATATAATTTGTACACTTAAATAAATATGTAAACTTATTATTAGGTATAAGTATCATCTACGTATTTATATAGGCTATTTTATTTTTGTATTTTCGTTATGGTTTTATTCTATTTTAAATATGTACACACATTATAAATAATATTTATAAAATTATAAAGATATAAAATTATGAAATTATAAAGAATGAATAAAATGAATATTTTATTCAGGTATATTGTACAATAGGGGTCCAAAACCTATCTTTTGCATCTTAACTCCAAATTGAATGAAACCACCTTCATTAAATAGCTTATTAAAAGTTACATACAATTAAAGATGATTATTTTGAGTGGTCTAGTAAGTTGGATTTTAGATTCTTATTCGGAGTATAAAATGTACAATGTGTATTGTTTTTGTGCAAACTAAATTTTCTATTTTTCTATACATTTTTATCTACAACTTTCATGTATAAAGTTTCTTGATTTGATAAAAAATAATAAAGAATAAAATGGATCTCAAAAAGGAGTTATTGATAAATAAGTAAATAGGATTTTATTGTGTTTTTTACCCTTATCTCCCCCTGCTTTATTCTGTGTCGATCAAATCAATTCTTGACTTGGTCTCGGGGTTTGGGTCATGAATAACTTTGGCATTTTATTTCTTTTCTTTATTCTTTTATTTTGGCTTTAAATAATGTAATTTAAACAATAATTGTACAATAAATAATGAATGTTAATTCGTACAAAATAATGATATTTACATGCATTTAGTTGGGGTTTAAAGGCCAAAATGATATAATAAAGGTGATGAAATGGATATTCATCACCCCCTATACTTGCCTTTGATAGTCCCTAGAAAACACTTATTCTTATAAGTGCAAAAAAGAAAGTAACGAAAAGAAAAAGAAATAACTTGGAATAATTATTGATTTTTAAACTAGTCTGAATAAAGTCAAAGTTTGGAGCTCAGAGAAGACCTATGGATTAATGGTGTGTTCAGAACCACATGGAAGTCAAGAAGTGTGACATAATAGCCCTTAGGTTCCATACTCCTATCATCCAGTCCAATTCACAGCCAAGTCAGAATCATCCTCTCAGCCGCATACTCTTGTTACCTTGAAGTGATAGAACCATGTGTGTTAATTTGTTATGCTCTTATTTTCCAGAAATTAATTTATCCTAGATAGGTCTATGTGAGAGATATCCAGAACAATTTTTAGTTCCTAAAAATATTAAGTTGGAATTAATCAAAAATCAGTTACTAGAATCACAATTTCTTTTAAGGTGACCTCGATATATGCAAATGAAATGAAATTCGGGCACAATACAAATCAACCTACTTTTGTGAATTTTTGAGGTTTTTTAGATCAACAAATAATTAAATATCAATTTCAAAGCATAAAATAGGTCAACTACTCAAGTTTTTACTAAATTAATTATAATAAATAATCCAGTGATCACAAAAATGTAAATAAATACCCATTAGATAGAAAATGAGTTTCTCTACAACGTGCTATTTTTTGAAATAAAAAATAACATGAAATGATTGCTCAAATGAATGTCCAAACACAAGGGTATTTATGCAAAATAGAAAATAAAAGAGATAAAAAACATAGCACACAAGGGCACTTCTTTAATTACCAAAAAACACAAGGAGTTTTACACAATTTCCCCAGACAAGGGGGTTGTGTTGCACATGTCTCTGGAGGGTGGGGACCTCCATGTGATTCACGGAGAATTTAAGGGCTTCAAAAAAAAATTTCCTCGGAGGCACGTGGGGTACGCATTCCCTTTTGGTTGTAGGCCCCTCTTGTGATACGTAGATACTGGGGGGTTTGCCTCGCAAATTACCCCAACCTCACGTGTCGTGCACGTGAGGTGGAGATAAGGCCGAGGCGTAGAGTATCTCTGGGGACTGCACAACTGTTGGTCGGTGAAGAAGCTCGAGGCGGCCGGTGGCATGGTGCTCGTGCATGGAGGTGGTGGGTGATATCGATGGCGTGTGGCTGACGACCGGTCGATGGGCAAGCGACTGGATCGAGGATGAACAATGAACGACAGAGTCGCCTGAGGATGAGGAGGTGGTGATGATCGAGTCAATGGCCATGCGTGCAACACGAGGACGCGAGATGGAGCTCGGAAGAGCGATTTTTCAATAATCTAAAGTAATCCACACAAGGCGGGATCACAATGTCG
Organism: Ottelia alismoides; assembly: GCA_037367405.1. NCBI lineage: Eukaryota > Viridiplantae > Streptophyta > Magnoliopsida > Alismatales > Hydrocharitaceae > Ottelia > Ottelia alismoides. The sequence goes on from JAZKJV010006997.1 coordinate 257,535, forward strand.
CTGAGGCGACCTGCAAAAAATCGGATCTTCGAACAACAATTAACCCACAACAACAATCAAACAATGAAATAAATATGTGGAGTTAAAATTTATTATAACTCTACAAAGGATGTGTATAGTGTGCAAGCAGTGTAGAGGTCAAACACAGGGAGCAGACATGTAGAACGGGGTAATAATGCACAAAATGTGAATGTAATGATTTGTCTATAAATGATATTTTTGTGGGTTTTTAATTTTATATTTTTATTTAATTTTTGATTTTATATTTTTATATTTGATTTTTAATTTACTGATTTTGTATTTTCTTTTTTTATATTTTGTATTCTTTAATTTCTTTTTCTTTTAGAATTATAAAATAGAGTATATATACAATATAAGAAAAAGAGAGATAAGGTATTTATAAAAATAGGTAAAAATAAGTAAAATTCAGGAAATAAAATATTTTTGTTCTTTTTATAATTTTCTAATGTTTTTATGATTTTTCTAGATTTTCCTATTTTTGGTATTTTTAAAGTCAAAAATATTGAAAACAGTGAATAAAACAAAAGTCTGAAATTAAACTGGAGAAATAAAATAGACAACAGTAACAAAAATTCTCCAAAATAAATTTAAATTAAAGATGATAAAATAAAGACAATTTAGAAAAATAAATTGTATTTTTAGGATTTTTTAATGAAATTTTAATATTTCTATGAAGAGTTTTAGAGTTTTTATATTTTTATGGGTTTTCTTTTGAATTTTTTAATGATTTTTGGTCTGAATATAAAAGACACTAAAATACACAAAATATAATTTTGAGGAATTTTTCGAGAAGTTTTTATAATTTTTATGGATTTTATAATGCAAACAGTAGAGAAAATGCGTGTTTTTTAAATTTATAATTAATAAAATGCAATAAAAATGCAAAATAAAAATATGGCATGATAGAGGAATGAAACGGGAACCTTAGCTAATTTATGTGGATTTTTTAAGAATTTAGAGATGCATAGAATAAATTAAGGAAATAAAAAGAAAATGCAATGCTAGCAGGGGTGTTTTTGGAAATACTAAAGAGTCCAGGGGCCTTGGTGCAATTTTGCCACAAAAATTATAACTGATTTAGATACTTTCTGGATCAAATCTAAATACCCAAAGCTGCGGGGGTTGATACTGCAAAAACACCAAGACGCACGCAACAAGCATGTGCGTCTACGTGGACCCAAAGGCAATATACGGAAGCTACAGGTGCAAACTCGCAAAATTTCTAGAAATATTTAACTGCATATAAAACTTTTTTAGATTAAAGTTAAATATGAAAAATCCCCGGGGTTGCCCTGCAAAATTGTCAAGTCACGTGCGCAGAGCACGTGACCTGACATGGACTAAAATGGAATATGGCAAAAACCAGGGGGTCAATGTGTAAATATTACACAATATTTAAAACTGCTGATGAAGGTTTAAATACTAATTATTAAATACAAAAAGTGGCAGGGCAATAAATGCAAAATACCCAACCAAGACGATCGGACGATCGATGAGATCTCACTTAACACGTGGCGCCAATCTGACGGCTGGTACCCCTTCGTCTATTGACGGCCGAGATTAGAACATTTCTGATGGATCCGACGAAAGACAACTTGCAAAATCCGACGGTGGCTGTAGCGCGTCAAGAACGAAGGGTGATCGAATGGCTCTGGGGCATGGAGGACGAACAACCAAAGAACATTGCCAAAATGAATTTGGAGAGGCAAAATATCGATGCTCAGAGCTGATATTCCCTTCCGATGGCTTCACAAGCTCCCTTGGCGTCCTCCCAGTCGAATCGAAGTCCCAAAATGCCTGGATGGGTCCCTGTGGCAGCTGGCGGTGAGAGTGGACCCATGCGGTGCTCCGGCGGTGCAAGGAAGTCGTATCAGAGGTGCAGATACCTCCTTCAGGTCCTGCGAAGCAGATAAGAGAAACAACAGTACAAATGGGCAGAAAACATGGCTTTTATTGGTGAGAAATGGCGTGCGGGGGACGGTGATGGTCGCCAGAGCTCAAGAGCTCCGACAAGGTATTCGATTGCGAAGCCTAAGCTAATTAATCAATGAAACAACCAACTGAATGCACGAAACAAAACCTAAGACTAACAGCTAACTAAACGACGACAAAATGAACAGAATATGACCTCGATTGGCTAGGAAGACCAAGAGATAGACCTCACGGCCAAAGACCGAAAATGAGGGTGGAGACGCCACCTCGGCCCTCGTGTGAGCCCCGCGCGCGTGCTGGAAGAAGGTTGTCACCCTTCCGGTCCTGAGAACGGCGAACAAGGGTCAAGACTCGGGTAGAAGAGGGTTCAAAAATGGAAGGAAAGCTTGGAGGTCTTTTTGAATGGGTAGTGGACGGGGCTCGAAGATCGGGACGAAGCAGATATTGCAGCGATGCCCCACCCAAGAAAATCATAGGGAGTGTATGCCCGATCATCGAGGATTAAAAGTCTTTTAGGATGCATATCAAAGGATGCAAAATGCACCCTCCAAAATTCGGCAAAATTGAGGCAAAATCAGTTCTGACACGCATCAGAGGAGAGGGTCAAACAGTTGACCGAAGGTCAACTGTCCAAGCCTCCTGGTTGGTCCACGTGGACCAACAAGGAAAAACCTCTGGAAAAAGATTTGTAAATTATTTTAAAAATAGTAAATGATTTAATTAATTTTAGATTATTAAATAAAAAATGTTTATTATTTTATAAATTATTTTATTATGATTTTTATTTATTTTTTCGATGTATTAATTTACAAGTTACCTTTTATAGCCTATATAGGTATATTCTTCTAAGTATTTTAATAATTATTTTTATTTTATATATTTAATTTTATTTATTTTGACTATTATTTTATAAATTTATAGAATATTTTTATACACTTAAATATATTTTTATTTTATTTTTCTGAAGTATTTTGTACACTTAAAATAGAAGAATCAATTATATAGGTATATGTACAGGTATTATACCGATGTATTATATTCAGGTATTTTTATTTTGTATTTTCTTTAGGTTTTATTCTGATTTTAATGTACACATATATTATAAATAATATTTACAAAATTATAAAAATATTAAATTGTAAGAATAATGAATGAATAATAAAATGAATATTTTAATCTGTACAAGTATACAATAGGGGTCAAAAACTCAACTTTCAAACCGGAGCTCCGCCAAATGAGAAACCACCTTCACTAAATAGCTTATTTAAAATTATATACAATTAAAGGTGATTTTCATGCGTTTCAAGTTTTTATTTGAGAGATACGGGTCTGGGAAGTTGGGACTATGGAAACTTATTCATATCATAACTTTTTATCGGTACATTATTTTTGCATGAAATAAATTTTGTATTTTCTTTATTTAATTATCTAGAACTTTCATGTACAAAGTTTATTTATTTGAAGTATAAAAAGTGGAACCAAAAATAGGTCCCAAAATGAATAAAGAATAAATTAAATAAAAGGTATTTTTATTGTATTTTGGCCCTTATCTCCCCCTACTTTATTCCTTATCGACCTATTCATCGAGATTCCTAGGTCTCGGGGTTTCGGGTCATAAAATATTTACAATATTTTATTCTTTTTCTTTTCTTTTCTTTATTCTATTATTTTGGCTTCAAAAACCGTATTTTATATAAAATTTGTACAATAATGCATGGATGATAAAATGCCTAAATTAACAGTATTTACACGCATTTACTAGGGTTTTTAAGGCCAAAATGATAGAATAAAGATGATAAAACGTAGATTCATCATCCCCCTATACTTGCCTTTGCTAGTCCCTAGCAAACACTTTTGTAATAAGTGCAGAAAAGAAAAACAAAGAAAAGAAAAAGAAGAAAGATGGATTAAGTTTAATTATCAAACTTGTCTTCACAAAATCAAAGTTTGGAGCATAAGTCGGACCTTTGGAATTTTAGTGCAGGCGGAACCTTAATGGGAACCAGATTTGAAATCCAACATCCTTCAAGAATCTCAAAACTCTGTCCAAGTCCCCTCAATAGCCAGGTTAGAAATATCTCAATTCATACGCAAACCATTACGACTATGAAGCTGACTCGTACAGTGTAAGTGATAGTGGCTCTCCCCACCTAGAATGACAAAGAGATTGACTTTTCCAGTATGACAACCCAATGATTCCCCAATCCAATAACTCCTTCCTCGAGGAGCGGGGTATTCCCTTCTAAGTTCAAGTGGCAACCGGCTCAAGAGGAGGGGGTGAAGAGAAGAATGGACGGTAGCCAGTGCAGCTACCTATCTTAGGATGCAAGATCGGTGTAGTCAAGTCATCCAGCTGCAGGCTCACATAATTTGACTTTGAAGCTCAAGCTTTCTTATTGGCTATACAACATATGTACATACTCCGGCAGGAATTTTGTTTTTGTACAGGCCTGTCCATTTTTTTTGGAATTTTTTTTGAAATACTATATACAGCAGCATATACATAGAGAGTTTTTCCTCTTGAGCTAGTAGACTATCCCTCTTTTGAAGCTTTATTGCAACCCACACTCTCATGTCTTTAGAATTCCTCATCACTGGACGGGTTGGGGTGCACTTCCCTCCCTAGAGGAGGAAAAGTGTTTCCACTTGTGTGCGTCTCATACCGACAAATCCAACCCCCTCACCACTCCAACTGAGTTGAGCCATGTGAAAGGTGCAGGTGTCCAAGTTAGGTCATTATCAACAAGAGTCGTGCGTGTGTTCCGAAATACTCTACTTAGGCAGTCAAGAATCCATTGAACCAAGTCCCGAGATCCTCAAAGAATTAAGTCAACTAGACATGAAGTACCTCAATTCCAGCTCCTATAAGGTTCCTGTTATTAGGTAGATTTTAAGGTCCAACCAAGCTCCAATCTCTGAATTTTACTTAGACTTGTTCAACTATCAAACTCAATCCGAAAAATGCTCATGCTATGCAAATGCTATGCGGAAAATATTTTTGTGATGCAATTTTCAAAGATTTTGAACTTTTTGTGGATTTCTGAAAAGATGATGCATATGTATTTTTTGTATTTTCAAAAGGATTTTTCAAATGTTTTTGGTATTTTAATTTTGCAAATGTTTTTAGGATTTTTGAAAACAAAAGATTTTGGCTAAAAACTAGGTACAAATATTTACACAGGGATGCATTTGATATTTACAAGAAGTAGATTTTAAGAATTTACAAGGGTAAGTGGTCAATTTTATAGGTATATATAAAGAATTTTAGGTGTACTGTATGTATTCCTCAAACTTATTTGAGAAGGGTTTTTCAAACAATTTTGAAAACTATAGTCCAAAGTAATTTTTACAAACATTTTTACAAACATGTACACGTATTTGAAAATCATTTTGCAAAGGATTTTCAAACAGTATATATAGATTTTTCAAATATTTTTACAACCATTTTTCAAACCATTTGCAAACAATTTTCCAACCCTTTTATTTCACACAAAGAAAATGAAATTTTCAAAACAAAATATTTTTCAAAGGTTGAAAACATGTAATAAAATGTTTTCAAAATAGTTTTCTTAAGATTTTTCACAAAGATTTTCAAACTATTTTTCAAACATTTTTCAAAAAAATATTTTCATCTGATTTATTAATCAGTACATACAAAAAGAATTTGAGGGATGATAACATCTTTTTATTAGGGTTTTTAATGAAATTTAAAGAATTTTTAGCCATAATTATTAGGAAAATACGAAAGTACGAGTTATGGCTAAAGTATATACGTAGTATATACGACCCCCTATACTTAGCTTGAGTTATGTCCTCATAGATCAGAGAGAAAAAGAGAAGACATAACTCGTACTAAGTATAGGAAAATCTAAAGAATAAATGAATAAAGAGATGAATGAACGAATGAGAAGTTGACCGTCCCCCTATACTTAGGATCAAATAATCCTAAGTATAGCAGACTGTACACAAAGCAGGGAGGGTCAAGGGTGGGAATGAATAGATCATACTCAGATTGTCTCCCCCTATACTTAGGGTAAGTGATGAAGCAGAAAATCACGAGGGTCTAAAATGCCTCACACAAGGCAGAGGAAAAGTCATTGTGGCGACCCTTGGTAAATCCCAATCCAATCAACAATTAACCCACGGCAATCAAATCAAGCAATGAAAGTAAATGTGGAGTTAAAATTTATTATAACTCTACAATAAGTGTGTATAGGTGCAAGTTTGTGTAGAGTGTCGAACTCAGGGAGCAAGCAGGATAGAACAAGGCAATAATGCTCAAAGATGTGAAAGTGATCAAATGCCTACAAGTACTATTTTTGGTGGGTTTTTAATTTTATAATTTTTATTTAACTTTTGATTTTTATATTTTTTGAATTTTTTATTTCTAATTTTATATTTTATATTTTTTATATTTTCTTTTTCTTTAAATAGAATATATATACAAAGTAAGAAAGAGAAGGATAAAGTATTTATAAAAATAGGGAAAATAAGCAAAATTTAGAAAATAAATTATTTTTGTGCTTTTTATAATTTTCTATTGTTTTTATGATTTTCTATATTTTTCCTATTTTTTGGTAACTCAGCCATGGCCGGTCCCAAGCTCGGGTAAATGAGGAGGGTTGCGCATTAGGTAGTTGACAGCCAACGCAGGAGAGATAAATTATTAAATAGTGTTCTTAAATTCTTCTAAGAACACTATTTATGAATTTATCTCGAAACCATTCAGATCTTTTAAACATGGATTTAAGCAAACATACAGATTTCGTTGGGGCGTTCCCTACTTGCGGCGCGTTGCATCGCCCGAATGCAATGAAAAATTGGCAAGGGCCGCTACATCGTAGCCTGGATGTAGTTCAAAATTTGCAAGGGTTCTCGCATGAGGAACGCATGCGGGTAAATAAGGTAGTTCCGCTGCATCACCGCCTGGATGCAGTCCAAAATTTGTAAGGGTTCTCGCATAATAGACGCATGCGAGTAAAGAAGTTAGTCCAAAAGAGATTGCAAAGGAAGTTATGGATTGGTAGTTGGAATATCGGTACTTTAACTGGAAAATTGATGGAGATAGTGGACACAATGGAAAGAAGGAAGATTCATATATTATGTCTTCAAGAGACTAAATGGGTTGGAGAGAAAGCAAGGGAGATTGAGAAGACATGCTTTAAACTTTGGTATTCAGGTAAAGATAAGGGCAGAAACGATGTTGGAGTGGTTGTTCATAAAGATTTGAAGGATTGTGTGGTTGAGGTGCAAAGATTTGGAGATCGGATTATTTTGCTAAAGTTGGTGCTTGAAGAAGAAATTCTGAATATCATCTCAGTTTATGCACCGCAAATTGGTTTAGATGAAAGGACTAAACAAGCTTTTTGGGAGGATCTGGATAAGATTTTACAAGGAATCCCACAAAGAGAGATGGTTTGCATAGGTGGAGATCTTAATGGACATGTGGGAAAAGATGTTTCAGGATATGCAAGTGTGCATGGAGGACATGGTTTTGGGGATAGAAACGAAGAGGGAAAAGTCATTCTGGATTTTGTAGCTGCATATGATCTTTTCATATCAAATACTCTTTTCAAGAAGAGGGAGGAGCATTTAATTACTTGTAAGAGTGGCTCAACTAGAACACAGATAGATTACTTTGCGTTGAGGAGAAGAAATCGGTTGTGTTGCAAAGATTGCAAAGTAATCCCTGGAGAGAGTTTGACAACCCAACATCGCTTGTTAGTCTTGGATTTACAAATAAAAGGGCTGGTAAAGAAAAAGAAGGTTCCTAAGATCACTAGAACTAGGTGGTGGAATCTTCCGCTGAAGCAATCAAGCTTCAGGGAGAAGGTTTTAGAAGACTTATCTTGGGATTGTAGCGGTAGTGCAAACGAGATGTGGGAGGCAATAGCATCTTGTATCCGAAAGGTGGCCAAAGAGATGCTAGGCGAGTCAAAAGGAGGAGCTCCGGGTCAAAAGGAGGCTTGGTGGTGGAGTGAAGGGGTGCAAGAGAACCTAAAAATTAAAAGAGCTTGCTTTAAATCTATGTCTAAGGATAAAACAGAGGAAACTATCACAGACTATAAAATAGCAAAGAAGGAAGCAAAGAAGGCTGTAAGCGAAGCTAAGTCAAAAGCTTATGAAGTTTTGTATAAAAATCTCGACTCTAAGGAGGGCCAGAAGGATATATTCAGGTTGGCCAAAGCAAGAGAAAGAAAGACCAAAGACCTTTCTCAAGTGACATGCATTAAGGACGAGGAAGGTCACGTGCTTGTTACTCAGACGGATATAGAGACTAGAAGGGAGCAGTACTTCCATAAACTTTTCATTGGGGAAGGAAATAGAGAGATCACTTTGGGTGATCTAGCTAGTAGTGAAAGTTACTTGAATCGTGCATGCTATAGACGAATACAAGGAAAGGAAGTAGAGGAGGCTTTGAAGGTTATGAGACCTGGGAAAGGTGTAGGACCGGATGACATCCCTATAGAAGTATGGAAAGTTTTAGGTGAGCGTGGTTGGACTTGGCTTACGAATTTATTCAATGTTATTTAACAAAGCAAGAAAATGCCTGAAGATTGGAGGAGGAGTATCGTGGTGCCTCTTTATAAGAACAAAGGAGACATTCAAAATTGTTCAAATTACAGAGGTATCAAGCTGATGAGTCACCCTATGAAAATTTGGGAATGTGTGATCGAAAGAAGGTTGAGGCAAGTTTCCCAAGTAAAAGAAAACCAATTCGGATTCATGCCAGGTCGCTCCACTATTGAAGCCATCCATTTGTTGAGGAGAACAATGGAGATTTATAGAGCTAAAAGGAAGAATCTCCATATGATCTTTATTGATTTGGAGAAGGCTTATGATTCCGTCCCACGAGAGAAACTGTGGAGAGTTTTGGAGAAGAGACAAGTACCCGTCCTATACATTAATCTCATAAAGGATATGTATGATAGGTCTTTATCTTGTGTAAGGACCCCGACGGGGAAGACTGACTATTTTGATATCAACATTGGTTTACATCAAGGTTCAGCTTTGAGTGCATTTCTTTTTTCTTTGATTATGGACGAGTTGACAAGTCACATTCAGGATGAGTTACCTTGGTGTATGTTATTTGCTGATGATATTGTGTTGATTGACGAGACTAGAGATGGAGTAAATGAGAAGCTTGAGGTTTGGAGACATGCATTGGAGACTAAAGGTTTTCGTATAAGTAGGGCTAAGACGGAATATATGGAATGCACCTTTGATGGAAGCAATGGTGAAGGAATCGAGGTGAAGATTGGTGACGATATCATTCAGAAGAGAGATTCTTTTAGATATCTGGGATCTATTTTGCAACATGATGGGGAAATTGATGGAGATGTTACTAATAGAATAAATGCAGGCTGGCTAAAGTGGAGAGGAGCCTCCGTTGTTCTCTATGATAAGAAAATTCCTTTAAAAATTAAAGGAAAGTTTTTCAAAGCAGCTGTGAGACCTGCTATGCTTTATGGTTCTGAATGTTGGCATGTGAACCATAGACATGTGCAGAGAATGGTCGTAGCAGAAATGAAAATGCTAAGATGGATGTGTGGACATACACGTAAAGATCGGATTCGGAATGATGCAATCAGAAAGAAAGTCGGTGTAGCTCCGATTGAGGATAACATGCGAGAAAACCGCTTAAGATGGTTTGGTCAATTGCAAAGAAGGTCAACTGATGCACCGGTTAGGAGATGCGAGTATTGGGATGTTGAGCCGGCTAAGAGAGGGCGAGGACGGCCCAAGAAGTGTTGGAAAGAGACTATACGAAGGGATCTTAGTTTTTTGGATATAAGTCCGAGATAGACCCAAGATAGATCTGAATGGAAGCGAAGAATCCATGTAGCCGACCCTACTTAATTGTGGGAAAAGGCTTTGTTGTTGTTATTGTTGTTGTTCCTATTTTTTTGGTATTTTTAAAGACAAAAATACTGAAAACAGGGAATAAGATAAAAAGCTGAAACTAAAATGGAGAAATAAAATATCAAACAGTAACAAAAATTCTCCAAATTAATTTTAAATAAAAGATAATAAAATAAGGAAAATTCTGAGACAAAGATTATATTTTTAGGATTTTTGTGGAATTTTTAATATTTTTGTGAAGATTTTTGGAATTTTATAATTTTTATGGGTTTTCTTTTGAAATTTTTAATGATTTTTTGCTAGAAGTTAAAACACACTAAAATGCACAAAATGTAATTTTTTTTAGAATTTTTCAAGGGGTTTTATTATTTTTATGTATTCTCTAATGCAAACAGTGCTAAAAATTCTTTTTTTATAAATATTAAAATGCAAGAAAAATGAAAACTAAAAATATGACGTAAAACTACAATGCAGCAGGAACCTAAGCAATTTTTTTGTGGATTTTTTAGCAATTTAGAGATGCACGAAATAAATAAAAGAAACAAAAAGAAAATACACTACTAGCAGGGGTAGAAATGTAAATATCCAGAAACACAGGAGCCAAAGTGCAATTTTCCACAAAATATTTAACTAATAAACAAAGTTTCAAGACTAAATACAAATACCCAATCCCGGAGGGGGTTCGCTGCAAAATTGCCAAACTCATACGCATAAGGCACATGACCCGGTAGGGGTATTTTTGCAATTTTACAACATTACAGGGGCTAACATGCAATTTTACCAAAATATTACAACTTAAATAAAAAGTTTCTAAACTGAACTGAAATAAGCAAACCCCAGGGTAGTCCTTGCAAAATGCCCACCACCCCACGTGCGCGGGTCACGTGAGGTGACATGGATTGGACCTAAACACAAATAATGAAAGTATAAGGGTCTAAATGAAAATATTACAGAAGTATTAAAACTACAGATGAAAGTTTGTGGACGAAATAGAAATACAAAAATAGGCGAGGGTGTAGGTGCGAAATACCCAACGCCTGGCGATCCAAGGGCTGATATCTTCTTCTAGACACGTGGCGAGTCGTGGACGGTCGGTATCCCTTCGCGGATGAGGGGCCAGGATTAGATCGTGGCTCTTGATCGAACGGCGGTGAACGAGTTAGATCCAACGGTGGAGGATCGAACTGGAGCGGCGACCGGATCGGACGGCGGAGAGGCAACGAGGAAGAACGGGGAAGAACTCCGGCGAGGCGAACTTCCCCGAGCTAGATCTCGGGTCTCCGGCGATGCTTCGGGCTCAAAATCGGTCGGGGAGCTCCTGGGAGGTCGCTCTATGTAATGGAGGACTCGACGTCGTCGGAGGAGCTCTGTGGCACTGGCGCAAAGGCGGCGGAGCTTCGAGCTCCAAGTACCTCCGGAGAAGTACGAAGACGGGTCTCTAGGGGTCTTTATGCGTGATTGACCTGCAAAAATGGATGAAAGGGTCCAGGGAAAACTGCCTGGACCCTACGGAGGCGGAATGGACGTCGGAGATGGGCTATGGAAAGCGGAGGAGATTCGACCGGAGGTGCGCTCTAGCGATGGATCGATGAACGATGCGATATGGATCGGCGGGGAAATCTAAGTGGCCTAAACTATTCCTACAACTACATGGACTAAGAAAAGAGGAAAAGGAAGAAGGGAGAGAGGGTACCTCGATGGTCGGAACCATAGGAAGGGTACCTCGACGCCGGTGGTCGGCGGAGATGGTGGAGACGGCCTAGGCCCTTCCTCGACCCGCCTGAAGGCTAGAGATGGAAGATGTCACCTTCCTCTCGCTCTAGAGCACGCTAGGTGGGGAGAAAGCGAATCCAAAGGGGTTCAAATTCGAGCTCGAAGGTGGCGGGTCTGTTATGTACAAGGCGATGGCTTCTCCTTCAAGCGAGGTCCACGCGTGAATGATGGAGATATGGCAAGATTTGAGCGCTCGGTGTGGATCAGTGATGATCAAGGAAGGAGTTCCAAGAAGGAAGCGAGGACCGAGGGAGAAGGGATCGAGCTCCAAAAATCCGCGAAATTGGGCAAAAAATAGGGTATCAGAATTTGGCAGGCCTCGGTCAGGGAGTTGACCGAGGTCAACACTTGGCCGCACCTGGTTGGTCAACGTGGACCAACCAGGAAATTCCAAGCAAAAATTATTTGTAAATTCAAAATAAAATAGTAAATGATTTTATTTATTTTACGTTATAAAATAAAAAATGTTCCTTATTTTATAAAGAATTTTATGTTGATTTTTATTTATTTTTATGAGGTATAGAACTACACGTTACCTTTTATTTCGTATATAGGTATATTCTTCTATATATTTTAATATTTTATTTTTATTTTCTATATTTAATTTAATTTATTTTGTTTATTATTTTATAAATTTATAAAATATTTTTATACACCTAAATATATTTTTATTTTATTTTTCTGATGTATTTTGTACACTTAATAAAATATAAATAGTAATTCTATAAGTATACGTATAGGTATTATACCTAGGTTTGTTATATATACAAGTATTTTATTTTGTGTTTTCTTTGAGTTTTTATTCTGATTTTTATATACACAATTATTATAAATAATATTTACAAAATTATAAAAATATACAATTATGAAAATACTGAATAAATAATAAAATGAATATTTTAATCTGTACAAGTATACAATAGGGGTCCAAAACTCAACCTTCAAACCGTAGCTCCGCCAAATACGAAACCACCTTCATTAAATAGCTTATTTAAAATTATATACAATTAAAGGTGATTTTGGTGTGTTTCGAGTTTTTATTTGACAGATACAGGTCTGGGAAGTTGGTATTTTGGATTTTTATTCAGATCATATCTTTTTATCTGTACAATATTTTTGCATGAAATCAATTTTATAATTTCCTATATTTAATTATCCACAACTTTCATCAAGGTTTCTTTATTTGAGGTATAAAAAGTGAAACCAAAAATAGGTCCCAAAATGCATAACAAATGAATGAAATAAAAGGGAATTTTATTGGTATTGTGGCCCTTATCTCCCTCTACTTTATTCCTTGTCGACCTATTCATCGAGATGCCTAGGTCTCGGGGTTTCGGGTCATAAAATATTTACAATATTTTATTCTTTTTCTTTTCTTTTTTTATTCTATAATTTTGGCTTAAAAAACTATACTTTATACACTATTTATACACACATGCACGGATGCTAAGATGTATGAATTAAGGGTATTTACATGCATTTGCCAGGGTTTTTGAGGCCAAAATGATAGAATAAAGATGATGAAATGTGGATTCACCATCCCCCTATACTTTGCCTTTTCTAGTCCCTAGCAAACACTTATGCAATAAGTGCAGAAAAGAGAAACAAAGAAAAAAAGAAGAAAGTGGATTCAGTTTAATTATCAAACTTGTCTTCACAAAATCAAAGTTTGGAGCTTAAGTCGGACCTTTGGAATTTTAGTGTGGGAGGAACCTTAATGAGAACCGGATTTGAAATCCAACAGCCTTCGAGAATCCCAAAACTCTGTCCAAATCTCCTCAATAGCCAGGTCAGAAATATCTCAACTCATACGCAAACCCTTACGACTATGAATCTGACTCGTACAGTGTAAGTGACTGTGGCTCTCCCCAACTAGAGTGACAAAGAGACTGACTTCTCCAGTATGACAACCCAATGATTCCCCAATCCAATAACTCCTTCCTCGAGGAGCGGGGTATTCCCTTCTAAGTTCAAGTGGCAACCAGCTCAAGAGGAGGGGTGAAGAGAAGAATGGACGGTAGCCAGTGTAGCTACCTATCCTAGGATGCAAGACCAGTGTAGTCATGTCATCCAGCTGCAGGCTCACATATTTGACCTTGGAACTCAAGCTTGCTAATTTTCTATACAACATATTCCCATACTTTTGCAGGCATTTTATTTTTGTACAGGTCTGTCCATTTTTTTCTTTCTTTTTCTTTCTTTTTTTCCTTTTTTTTTTGAAATACTATATACAACATCATCTACATAAGGAGTTTTTCCTCTTAAGCCAGTAGACTATCCCTCTTTTGAAGCTTTATTGCAACCCACACTCTCTTGTCTTTAGAATTCCTCATCACTGGACGGGTTGGGGTGCGCTTCCCTCCCTAGAGGAGGACAAGTGTTTCCACTTGTGTGCGTCTCATATCGGCAAATCCAATTCCCTCACCACTCCAACTGAGTCAAGCCATGTGAAAGGTGCATGTGTCCAAGTTAGGTCATTATCAACAAGAGTCGTGCGTGTGCTCTGAAATACTCTACTTAGGCAATCAAGAATCCATTGAACCAAGTCCCGTGATCCTCAAAGAATTAAGTCAACTAGACCTGAAGTACCTCAATTCTAATTCCTATAAGGTTCCTGTTATTAGGTAGATTTTAAGGTCCAATCAAGCTCCAATCTCCGGATTTTATTTAGACTTGTTCAACTATCAAACTCAATCTGAAAAATGCGAATGCTATGCAAATGCGATGCAGAAAATATTTTTGTGATGCAATTTTCAAGGGTTTTGAACTTTTTATGTATTTTTTTGAAAATCTGATGCATGTGCATTTTTTTGTATTTTTTAAAAGATTTTTCAAATGTTTTTGGTATTTTAATTTTGCAAATGTTTTTGGGATTTTTGAAAACAAAGATTTTGGATAAAAATTAGGTACAAATATTTACACAGGGATGCGTCTTATATTTACAAGAAGTGGATTTTAAGAATTTACAAGGTAATTGTCAATTTTATAAATACATGCAATAAAGAATTTTAGGTGTGACGTTTGTATTCCTCAAACTTATTTGAAAAAAAATTTCAAACAATTTTGAAAACAATAGTCCAAAATAGTTTTTACAAACAATTTTACAAACATGTACACACATTTGGAAATTGTTTTGCAAAGGTTTTTCAAACAGTGTAAATAGATTTTTCAAATATTTGTACAACCATTTTTCAAACCATTTTCAAACATTTTTCAAACGTTTTATTTCACGCAAAGAAAATAAACTTTACAAACCAAAGTATTTTTACAAAGGTTGAAAACATGTAACAAAATGTTTTCCAAATAGATTTCAAAAGATTTTCACACGGATTTTCAAACTATTTTTCAAACATTTTGCAGAGAATATTTCCACCTGATTTATTAATCAGTAAATACAAAAAGAATTTGAGGAATATAAAAATCTTTTTATTAAGGTTTTTGATGAATTTTTATAAGTGTTATTAGCCATATTTACTAAGAAAATATGAAAGTATGAGTTATGTCTAAAGTATATACGGAGTATATACAACCCCCCTATACTCAGCTTGAGCTATGTCCTCATAGATCGGAAAGGAAAGAGAAGACATAACTCGTACTGAGTACAGACAAGTCTAAAGAATGAATAAATAAATAAATAAATACAGGAAGGAATGGACGAATGAGAAGTTGACCCCCCCCCTATACTTAGGATCAAATAATCCTAAGTACAGCAGACTATACACAACGTAGGGAGGGTCAAGGGTGGGAATGAACAAATCATACTCCGATTGTCTCCCCCTATACTTAGGGTAATATATCCCTAAGTATAGACAAGAAGAGGAGACAATGGAGAGGATCAAAGAATACAAAAACTCAGGGTGCACACCCAATATACTTAGGACCAAGAACGTCCTAAGTATAGAAGACTGTCTACAAGGGGCGACACCTTTTTGATAGATAAAGCAGATAGAAAAGGAAAAGAAGAAAAGAGAACAAATAGATCACAACTCAGTGTGTGCACCCCCTATACTTAGGACAAGGCGTGTACTAAGTACAACAAAATCATAGGATGAAGACGGGGTGACAGACATTTCGGAAGAATGAATGAATGGTATAGACAAATGGATCTATACAGAGGAAGATAGTAGTGATAATCATGTACAAGATGCAGAAGGTGTGAGTCAAAGAACACATCTCATACCAGATGAATCGGGGCAACATCAACAGTCGGCAGGCCATAATCTAGATATGGTTTCAAGCGCTGACCATTGACTCTAAAAGTGGAAGATGATGAAGGTTCGGATATATCAATGCTTCCATTATCATGCACCTTCCGAACCACATATGGTCCTTTCCATTTACTTTGTAGTTTCCCTAGGAATAATTTTAACCTAGCATCAAATAACCATACTTGCTAATCTGGCTCAAATTGTTTATGGCTGATTCGGGAATCGTGCCATACTTTCACTTTATCCTTATACTGTAGGCCACTTGAGAAGGTTGTATCTCTTAGTTCTTCCAGGGCTGTCAACTTTGCTTTCCTCTGTTATCATACACTCTTAGGATCCAATAATAGCTCTGTAACTGCCAAAAGTGACTTATGCTTTATCTCCACTGGTAAATGGCATGGCTTGACATAGACGAGACGAAAGGGAGATGTCCCTAATGGAGTCTTGAAGGAAGTCCGATAGACCCACAAGACCGAGTCCAAAAGTTGTGACCAATCCTTTCGGTCTGGGGGGACCACCTTCTGTAAAATTGTCTTAATCTTCCTATTCGATACTTCAGCAAGACCATAGTATGAGGGTGATATGGCGTAGCAACACGATGGTCAATACTGAACTCGTCTACAAGGGCCTTTACCTTGTCGTTAATAAAGTGAGACCCTCCATCTGAAATCAAGAGTCTAGGTACCCCGAACCGTGAAATAATATTTTTCCTCAAGAAACGACATACAGTTTTAGCATCTACGGCTCGGGCGGGAATGGCCTCAATCCAACAACTCACATAATCTACAGCAAGGATATACTCAAACCCCTGACTTTTAGGAAATGGGTCCATGAAATCAATCCCCCATGCGTCAAAAACCTCACAAAAGTGAATGGGTTGCATGGGCATCATGTCTCTCTGTCTGCAAGTACCCATCTTCTGACAGTCAGTACACCTTCTCACGAACTCATCAGAATCCTTGAAAAGGGTAGGCCACCAAAGGCCGGATTGGAGCACCTTCTGTGTTGTCCGTCTCCCAGAATGATGTCCTCCTGCCTCGAGCTTGTGGCAATAGGTGAGGACGCTATGTTGCTCATATTGAGGAATGCACCGTCTTCAGATGTTGTCCCCTCCTTCATGATAAAGGACGGGGTCCTTACAATGGTACGACTTTGCCTTCGCAAGGAAGGTCTCAAGCCACTGTCTGGGCCAACCTTGTGGAATAGATTTGGCAACAAGGTAATTCACAATGTTAGCATACCATGGAAGAGAGGTGATAGCAAGGATCGCCTCATCTGGAAAAGTCTCATTAATAGGTGCTATGGGCTCAGATTCCTCAAGGTTCTCTAGGCGGGAGAGGTGATCTGCCACAACATTCTTAACTCCAGGTTTATCCTTAATCTCTATATCAGATTCCTGGAAGAGAAGGATCCATCTGGTCAATCTGGCTTTGGCATCCTTCTTCGACATCAAGTACCGAATGGCAGTGTGATCTGTAAAAATGGTCACTCTAGATCCAAGAATGTAAGATCTGTACTAATCCAAAGCAAAGACTACCGCTAACATCTCTTTCTTAGTCACTGTATAATTCCTTTGAGCTGCATCCAACGTCCAGCTAGCGTAGTGTATGGCATAGGGAAATCCATCCCTCCTCTGTCTAAGCACAGCTCCAATGGCATAATCAGAAGCATCCGTCATGATCTCAAATGGGAAAGACCAATCGGGTGGCTGAAGGACATGAGCCTCGACAACTAAATTCTTGAGAGTCTCGAAGGACTTAAGACACTCATCTATGAGGAACTCGGTGTCTTTAGTCAATAAATCTATAAGCGGTCGGGCAATTCGACTGAAGTCTTGAATGAACCGCCGGTAGAAACTGACATGCCCCAGAAAAGACCGCAACTGTCTCAAATTGGACGGTAGTTTTCTAATGATATCCACCTTGGTCGGATCAACCTCCATGCCCCTGTTGGAGATGATGTGACCAAAGACCATCCCCTGAGTCACCATGAAGTGACTCTTCTCCCAAGATAGTACAAGGTTTACCTCTATGCAGCGCTGAAGTACTCAGTCTAGGCAGTCAAGACAAGCATCAAACCCGTCACCGTAAACCAAGAAATCATCCATGAAGACCTCCAAGCAATCACCTATCATGTCTGAAATATGAACAACATGCACCTCTGGAATGTCGTCGGAGCATTACATAGGACAAAGGGTATCCGTCTGAAAGCATATGTCCCAAATGGACAGGTGAGCGTCATTTTATCTTGGTCTTTGGGCGTAATAGCCACTTGATTGTATCCGGAATACCCGTCAAGGAAACAGTAATGACTCTTCCCAGCTAGCCTCTTGATAATATGATCAATAAATGGCAGCGGGAAATGATCCTTCTTGGTGGCCTCATTCAATCGTCTGTAGTCCACACAGACCCTCCAAGAAGTGGGTATCCGGGTGGAGATCTCCTCTCAGACTCATTCACAACTGTAGTGACACCCGTCTTCTTGGGTACCACATGTAAAGGACTAACCCACTTGGAGTCGAAGATGGGGTAGATAAAATCGGTGCTCCACCATTTAGATATTTCCTTCATTACCACATCTCGAAGGTACGTGTTCAGCCATCGCTGGAACTCACGCGATGGCTTAGCGTCCTCTTTGAGGTAGATATGGTGGGAGCATAGAGCCAGACTTATCCCCTTGAGATCAGCCACGCTCCATCCTATTGCCTTGCGGTTGCATTCAAGAACCTCCATCAAACGAGATTCTTGTTCTCCAGTCAAATCTGCTGAGATAATGACTGGGTGCATATATGGTTCTCCTGCAAGGAATCTATACTTGAGCGACTGCGGTAAAGGCTTCAATTCTGGCTTGGTGGGAGCTGGCAAATCTGGCTTCTGATATGTCTGTGTAAAAGCAACCAAGTCTGCATGTGAGAACTCTCGTTGTACCTGTAATTCCGACGAAGGGAACCCTGTTGGTGTGTCTATCATCTGTGCTGTCTCTCTCTCCGTCCTCTCTATCGGCTCATCGGGAAACAGACATGGCAAATATGCAACAAAATCCTTCCAATCAAAGTCTACCTCCGAGGGATCTGAATCTGAACAAACATCAGTATCTCCACTCATCACACAACTGTCAGCCTCTATAGTGTCCTCTGTCAAGGGTGTGCTCTCCGAACTCTCGTCTGCCGTAAAAGGTATGTACTCAGAGTCTGTAGACAAGGTGAGGGCTCGTACTTCTGGTTCTTCCCAAACTGCTTCATCATCGGTCATCACAAAATTACACTCCTGGTGGACGTCTAACTCTGCATCTGTCATCTGCACTGTGTCACTGCATGGTTCTAAGGAGGTTGAAGCTCTCGCTCGGGTTTCGTCAATCATCTCTATTTGTATACTCTCGCCCTCTACGCGAAAGTACACCTTCCCACTATCATGGTCGGTCACCGCCTTGGCTGTGGCCAAGAATGGGCGTCCTAGTCTGATGGGGGTATCGGTCACCGATTCAGGGATCTCCATGTCCAATACAACAAAGTCCACAAGGAATTTCAGGCCCTGAATGGTGACGATCATGTCTCTCAACATCCCCTTCGGCCTCTTGATAGACCTATCGGCAAACTGAAGGACTTTCTGACTCCGATGGAGCGGGCCGAACTCGAATCGATCGAGTACGGCTGCCGGAAGGAGGTTGACAGAAGAGCCGATGTCTAATAGAGTACGGTCGAATGGCTGCTCACTAATCTGGCATCTGACATATGGAGCTCATGCATCAGGTCTTTTGGCTGGCAGCTGGTTCTGAATGGCACAACATGTGGCACATGTCAGCACATGGATTTCTCCTCTAGTGTTCTGCCTCCTCCTACGTATGATGGTCTTTTCTCTCAGGTTCTTCTGGAAAAGGGGGATGTGCTCAAGTGCCTCCTGTAGAGTCAGTTGTATCTGAAATCTGTCTATCATTTGTTGGCTGAACTCTAACTGTTCTTTCTTTTTGGGATTTTCTGTTTTATTCCCCTTCGTCGAGCAGAGTGCTTGAGGGAAGGGGATGGATGGGCCCTCCTCAGACAGAGGGCTAGGAGAAGGTTTCTTGGCCTGTGAAGGACTGGAATCCATGCAAACATCATCATTCAATACACATGGACTAGGAATTGATGAAGAAACCTTTCCTTTATTCATTTTTTGTTCTTTTTCGTAGTGTCTAGGGATACAGAAAATGGCAATACAGGAGGTTGGAATACATTTGGACTCAAAATGGGGGCATCAGCACCACCCAAAATATTCTCCTTTGTGTCCTCAGCACCGCGCTCTGGTTCTGCATCAAAAATGGTGGTCTCAGCACCACCGTTTGCATCTGGTTTCTCGACGGCCTCAACACCATTGTCTGGATCGTCATCCTTGGTGGCATCAGCACCACCGTCATCACCATTATTGTCGTTAGCGGTATCAGCACCGCTTCTCTCCTCATCTGGGGCTCTAGATTCTCCATGGTGTTGTCCCTCAGATGAGGCACTGCCGGCTGGTTCCCTACCACTCCTAAGTGACACGAAGTGAGTATCAAACATAGAATGCATGTCATTCAAATAAGTACTAGGAATGGTATCCTCTGTAGACTATACCTGCTCATACTTTCTCTTCAAGTTGTTAGGGTCCGGCTCGCTCTGTGCAGGTATGACGGCTTTTCCTTTTATGATGTCCCTCATTTCCTGCCGAAACTCATCCATTTCTCGCCGGAAGGATGCCTGCTGTTCGGAGAGCAGGCGGGCTAGATCGTCAAGTAATGGGTTCTCCAAGGCAGGTGCGGGAGAATCGAGAGTGTTCCCTTGCTGGAACTGAGGTTGCTGGTGAGACTGGGAGTATTGCTGCTGGTAAGGCTGCTGCCGCTGCCTCCACTGTTGTCCCTGATAGGCAGGTTGAGGATTCTGATGGTAATGCTGCTGCTTTTGGGAGTATTGGGGTTGTTGGTGTTGGCTACTATGACTGCCCTGAGCTGGAGACTGCTGTTGGGATGAGGCACCTCCGGTGGTCCAACGGAATCCTGGGTGATCACGACGAATCCCAGCCTGTTGAGTGTACCGGTCATACCATATCCCGTTGACTTCCATCAACGGCTCCTGCTCAAAGGGTAGAGGTGGTAGTATTGCTAATGGCTGATCCGACTGATAGACCACCATCTGAGTGTCATTAGATGGTGGTTGCTGTGAATAGTGTGGTAACTATTGTACCGGCACCTCCTGGACATGGTGAACTTGTCTATATGCGGGGGGTGGTGGGGTAGAACGGCTACCTCTGGACTCAGCCAGTGACCTGGGAGGCGGATGTGAAGCTGATTGTGCCTCCTGAATACTCAAGATGTGAGTCTTTAGGTCACTCATGGTCTTAGCCAACTGGTCTATCTGTGCCAGACCTTGGCCTTGCTTCTTCTCCAAAATCTCAATGCGGTCCAATTTTTCACTGATTATGCCCATGTCAGCAGCTGATGATTCATCTTGTGCTACTACTGCTGACGAAGTATGGTTTCCTGCATCGATCCTGACAATGCTGTGATAAGAAGTAGCTTGTGGCGGGACCTTAGAGTTTGTGTAGATTCGGCCCTGGGGCATCACTGTAGAATTTTCTACCATCTTCTCATAGATGGCCCAGACCGCTTCTGCATCCTTGGAGAAATAAGATCCCCCACAAGAGGCGTTTACAAGCCCCTGCAGCTCCGATGTCAGCCTGCAAAAGAAACTTTGGACAAGATTGGGCTGTGATATCTCATGGTGTGGACATCGATCTATGAGCTCTCTAAAGCGATCCCACGCTTCATGGAATTGTTCGTTGGGGATCATTGTGAAATTGATGATCATTGCTCTTGTTGCATTTGTCCAGTCGAGTGGATAGTACTTGTTCAAGTACTCTTTCTGGAGTTGCTCCCAAGTGTCGATGTACCCCCCAAATGTTTCAGCCAATAAGCGGCTCTATCAACCAAGGAGAACAGGAAGGCTATCATTTTGATGGTGTCCTCAGTCACAAACCTATCATGGATTGTACTGCATATCATTTCAAATTCTTGCATATGGAGGTGAGGTTCTTCAGTGGCCAGCCCGTGAAACTTGGGCAGTAGCTGAATGGTATGTGGGCGAAGCTCAAAGTCTCCATAGATGGGAGGGAGTCGGATCCATCGGTGCGTGAGGGTTACACCAGGGTTGTGCAACTGCCTCATGGTCCTCGGGGCTGGCCTCTCCTGGTTCGGTTCTTCTCCTTCGCCTGCTGCGTCTGGTATATCACCTCCCTTGCGTCGTTCTTCTCGTCCCTCACGCATCTCCCTCATGATTTCACCCATGAACAATCCCTGGTCTCTGATCTGTCTCTGCATGGTTTCCAGGGAGGGTAGTAGTGAATTGTTGATGGCAGCTTGATCATATATGTATGGAGGTGGTGTCTGCTCATCTGGGTGTTCCTCTCTGCCTTCCATTTCTTGGGTTTCTGCAAAGTCAAAAGAATCCATCTCAGGTGCTGTCAAATACTCTGAATTCTATTCTGCACTAAATTCTGACACCACTGGACTGATAGAAGAAGAAGGGTGGTCAAGGGGGAACAGGGTGGACGTAAACTCAGGCTCGGAGAGTGGGTCTGGACTCCCCGAAGCCGACCTAGATGAATAGGGAGGAGTTCTTGATAGGGGTGCCACCAGACGTAGCCTAAGGGATCTCCTTCCCATCATTTTGATCTTGGAATAGGGCGGATGAGATCTGGAATGCAAACAAGATGTGAAAAACAAACCCCCTGTCCACCTACGCAACTCTTGAGCTGATGACCGTGAAGGTTCGATCTGTTATCTTGTCAAATTTTATTAGGTGATCAGTCAATCTATCAGAGCATTAGAGCGAGCTATAGGAACCCTACTTTCCTAGCCGACTGTCCTGATCCACGTTAGATCTTTCCTAGCCAGTATGAATTGCGGACCGTAACCTGGTTGTTCCCGCTAATTCACTCTGCTAAGGATGTCGCGGTCCGCTTTACCGGTTAGAGGAGAGATCCTCACTGGAGAACGACTAACCACGATCAGTAGTCAACAAGAATTTTAGGCGTGGCTCTATCCTAGTGTTGGGTCACTCTCTCGCAGCAGATAAATCAAACAAGGAGGGGGTTACTCTCCCTAAGACAAAATTTTTGGTGGGATGAGTTTTAATGTCAAGTTTGCATTAGCAGTCCCAATTTTATGATTTTCACTTTTTAGTATTTTTCTGAAATAAAGACAACACCTAACGAATTTTTCAATCTCCTAGTTATTTTAAGTCCAATAAAACAGGGGGAGGAAGTCGAAAAAGCCGACGCGCGATCAAACACAATGATGTATGCAGAGATAGAAATACGTACCTTGCTCCAACACTCTACATGTAGGGTGATCCGCGCATAAATTAAAGACAAAAATTAAACTACCTATATGATGCAAGAAGAAAACGGTCTTAGACAAGAATTTCTACACGAGAAGAACATTAGCTAAATGGTCAACAAGAGGAGTCGGAGTCCGGTCTCTGATGTCGATCGGTGTCCGCCACAACGGATCCTGCCATCGCTGTATACGGCCTCTAGCAGCACGTGACTCCTTAGGTGACCAAGATAGCTTCTTCTTTAGTGAGTTATTAATTAGGTCCACTTATGACTTGTAGGCACATGCAAAATATTAGGTGTGTGGTCCTAATCAATTACGTCACA
The DNA here is from genome assembly GCA_037367405.1 of Ottelia alismoides. Lineage (NCBI taxonomy): Eukaryota > Viridiplantae > Streptophyta > Magnoliopsida > Alismatales > Hydrocharitaceae > Ottelia > Ottelia alismoides. The sequence continues at coordinate 281,002 of JAZKJV010006997.1, forward strand.
ATCACAAGAAAATCCTAAGTCTAGGGGCCAAAATCCTCGTGAATCAAAATATAAGAAAAGCGAAGAAAACAAAACCGGTGATAAAACCGCGAGAATAGAAGAGGCCCCCAAGGGAACAATTTCTCAGAAATTGGGCCTGAGTGTCCTAGAGAGTCCAAGTTATTACAATTAAAAGTCTCTCTCTCACTTCAAATTACACAAATAAACAAATACACAAAAAAATGCTCAAGATGGTGACTGTTTCCTCAGATCCTCCAAATCTCCTTTGCTGCTAGGTCAGAAGTCACGCTCCGCCTTCACGTGGGTGTACAGATGCCTTGGATATAGTGCCTCCCTCGATCCACGGTACCTCGCACAAAGTACAAAGAGAGGGTGATTAGATAAGTCAAGCAATAATATCAAATGAGTAGAGCTCAAAAATAGGCAAATAATCACAATCAATAATGAATCTCAATCTAAACGTTGTTGCTCTCCGGCAACGGCGCCATTTGATGAAACGGAAAATCACGAGGGTCTAAAATGCCTCACACAAGGCGGAGGCAAAGTCGTTGTGGTGACCCTCGGTAAATCCCAATCCAATCAACAATTAACCCACGACAATCAAATCAAGCAATGAAAGTAAATGTGGAGTTAAAATTTATTATAACACTACAATAAGTGTGTATAGGTGCAAGTATGTGTAGAGTGTCGAACTCAGGGAGCAAGCAGGACAGAACAAGGCAATAGTGCTCAAAGATGTGAAAGTGATCGAATGCCTACAAGTGTTATTTTTTGGTGGGTTTTTAATTTTATAATTTTTTTTATTTAACTTTTGATTTTTATATTTTTTGTATTTTTAATTTCTGATTTTATATTTTTATTTTATATTTTTTTATATTTTCTTTTTCTTTAAATAAAATATATATACAAAGTAAGAAAGAGAGGGATAAAGTATTTATAAAAATAGGGAAAATAAGCGAAATTCAGAAAATAAAATATTTTTGTGCATTTTTTTATAATTTTCTATTTTTTTTCTTTATTTTTCCTAATTTTTTAGGTATTATTAAAGACAAAAATACTGAAAACAGGGAATAAGATAAAAACCTGAAACTAAAATGGAGAAATGAAATATCAAACAGTAACAAAAATTCTCCAAATTAATTTTAAATAAAAGATAATAAAATAAGGAAATTTCTAATATAAAGATTATATTTTTAGGATTTTTCTGGATTTTTTTAATATTTTCATGAAGAATTTTGGGGTTTTATAATTTTATGGGTTTTCTTTTGAAATTTTTAATGATTTTTGGATAGAAGTTAAACCACACTAAAATACATAAAATGTAATTTTTTTTAGAATTTTTCAAGGGGTTTTAATATTTTTAGGTATTTTCTAATGCAAACAATGCTAAAAATGCTTGTTTTTTTTTATAAATATTAAAATGCAAGAAAAATGCAAACTGAAAATATAACGTGAAACTACAATGCAGCAGGAACCTATGTAAATTTTTGTGGATTTTTTCAGCAATTTAGAGATGCATGAAATAAATAAAAGAAACAAAAAGAAAATACACTATTGGCAGGGGTAGAAATGTAAATATCTAGAAACACAGGAGCCAAAGTGCAATTTTCCACAAAATATTTAACTAATAAACAAAGTTTCAGGACTAAATACAAATACCCAAACTCGGAGGGGGTTCGCTGCAAAATTGCCAAACTCGCGCGCACTAGGCACGTGACCTAGCAGGGGTATTTTTGCAATTTTACAACATTCCAAGGGTTAACATGCAATTTTACCAAAATATTACAACTTAAATAAAAAGTTTCTGGACTGAACTGAAATAAGCAAACCCCAGGGTGGTCCTTGCAAAATGCCCACCACCCCACGTGCACGGGTCACGTGAGGTGACGTAGACTGGACCTAAACGCAAATAATGAAAGTATGGGGGTCTAAATGCAAATATTACAAAAATATTAAAACTATAGATGAAAGTTTGTGGACGAAATAGAATACAAAAATAGACGAGGGTGTAGGTGCAAAATACCCAACGCCTGGTGATCCAACGGCTGATATCTTCTTCTAGACACGTGGCGAGTCGTGGACGGCCGGTATCCCTTCTCGGATGAGGGGCCAGGATTAGATCATGGCTCTTGATCGAACGACGACAAATGGGTGAGATCCAACGGATTAGGATCGAACTGGAGCGGCGACCGGGTCGGACGGCGGAGAGGCAACGAGGAAGAACGTCGGCGAGGCGAACTTCCCCGAGCTGGATCTTGGGTCTCCGACGATGCTTCGGCCTCAAAATCGGTCGGGGAGCTCCTGGGAGGTCGCTCTATGTACTGGAGGACTCGACGTCGTCGGAGGAGCTCTGTGACGCCGACGCGAAGGCGACGGAGCTTCGAGCTCCAAGTACCTCCGGCGAAGTACGAAGACGGGTCTCCAGGGGTCGTTACGCGCGATTGAACTGCAAAAATGGATGAAAGGGTCCAGGGCAAACTGCCTGGACCCCGCGGAGGTGGAATGGACGTCGGAGATGGGCTATGGAAAGCGGAGGAGATTCGGCCAGAGGTGCGCTCCGGCGATGGATCGATGAACAGCGAGATATGGATCGGCGGGGGAAACTAAGTGGCCTAAACTATTCCTACAACTACAGGGACTAAGAAAAGAGGAAAAGGAAGAAGGGAGAGAGGATACCTTGATGGTCGGAATCAAAGGAAGGGGACCTCGACGTCGGTGGTCGGCGGAGATGGTGGAGACCGCCTAGGCCCTTCCTTGACCCGCTTGAAGGCTGGAGATGGAAGCTGTCACCTTCCTCTCGCTCTAGAGCACGCTAGGTGGGGAGAAAGCACATCCAAAGGGGTTTAAACTTGAGCTCGAAGGTGGCAGGCCTGTTATGTACAAGGCGATGGCATCTCCTTCAAGCAAGGTCCATGCGCGAATGATGGAGATATGGCGAGATTTGAGCACTCGGCGTGGAACAGTGATGATCAAGGAAGGAGTTCCAAGAAGGAAGTGAGGACCGTGGGAGAAGGAATCGAGCTCCAAAAATTCGCGAAATTGGGCAAAAAATCGGGTGTCAGAACTTGGCAGGCCTCGGTCAGGGAGTTGACCGAGGTCAACGCTTGACCGTGCCTGGTTGGTCCACGTGGACCAACCAGGAAATTCCAAGCGAAAATTATTTGTAAATTCAAAATAAAATAGTAAATGATTTTATTTATTTTAGGTTATAAATTAAAAAATGTTCCTTATTTTATAAAAAATTTTATGGTGATTTTTATTTATTTTTATGAGGTATAAAATTACACGTTACCTTTTATGACCTATATAGGTATATTCTTCTATATATTTTAATATTTTATTTTTATTTTATATATTTAATTTAATTTATTTTGTTTATTATTTTATAAATTTATAAAATATTTCTATACGCTTAAATATATTTTTATTTGATTTTCCTGATGTATTTTTTATACTTAATAAAATATAAATAGTAATTCTCTAGGTATATGTATAGGTATTATACTTAGGTATGTTATATATACAAGTATTTTATTTTGTATTTTCTTTGAGTTGTTATTCTGATTTTAATATACATAATTATTATAAATAATATTTACAAAATTATAAAAATAAAAAATTATGAAAATATTGAATAAATAATAAAATGAATATTTTAATCTGTACAAGTATACAATAGGGGTCCAAAACTCAACTTTCAAACCGTAGCTCCGCCAAATGCGAAACCACCTTCATTAAATAGCTTATTTAAAATTATATACAATTAAAGGTGATTTTGGTGCGTTTCGAGTTTTTATTTGAGAGATACAGGTCTGGGAAGTTGGTATTTTGGATTTTTATTCAGATCATATCTTTGTATTTGTACAATATTTTTGCATGAAATCAATTTTATAATTTTATATATTTAATTATCCACAACTTTCATATACAAGATTTCTTTATTTGAGGTATAAAAAGTGAAATCAAAAATAGGTCCCAAAATGCATAAAGAATGAATGAAATAAAAGGGAATTTTATTGGTATTGTGGCCCTTATCTCCCCCTACTTTATTCCTTGTCGACCTATTCATCGAGATGCCTAGATCTCGGGGTTTCGGGTCATAAAATATTTACAATATTTTATTCTTTTTCTTTTTCTTTTCTTTATTCTATAATTTTGGTTTTAAAAACTATATTTTATACACTATTTATACACACATGCATGGATGCTAAGATGTATGAATTAAGGGTATTTACATGCATTTGCCAGGGTTTTTGAGGCCAAAATGATAGAATAAAGATGATGAAATGTGGATTCATCAGTAAGATATCCCTAAGTATAGACAAGAAGAGGAGACAATGGAGAGGATCGAAAAATAGAGACTCTCAGGGTGCACCCCCCCTATATTTAGGACAAGGTGCCTCCTAAGTATAGAAGACTGACAACAAGGGGCGGCACCTTTTTGATACAAAAAGAAGATAGAAAAGGAAAAGAAGAAAATAAGAAAATAAGAAAAGAGATGAAAATGGAAACAAAATCAGAGGATGTACACATTGCTCCCCTTATACTTAGGGTAAAAGAAGCCCTAAGTATAGGCAACGACAGGAGTGATGAAACGGAATGAAGAATGAACACTCAGCTCATCCACTCCCCTATACTTAGGACAAAGTACGTCCTAAGCAAGGCAAACACGAGAATTGGGTGGACGAGCAAATACAGGAGAGGGACGTAGATAAACAAATGGATATACAACAGGATGGATATACAGAGATCGAGAAGGTAGAAAGCGAACCTTCTTGCGGCACCGCTGAGGAATAGATCTAGTATGGTGTAGGTCGACATCGGGGTCCACAGTGGACGGATGCCGATCAGGGTCAACAGAGTGGAGATCCTCAGGGGCCCTAGGGTGTGAAGGCACAGACAGGTGAGTGGAAGAAGTACAGATAGGTCCGGCCTTGGAAGTCTCGCTGATGTCAAAGTGAAATGGGACGAACTCATCATCATTGGAAGTAGTGTAATCAATGTCGTTGATAGGCCGCAAATTCGGCCCTCTAATAGTGTGGAATTAACACTTGAGATGTCATTGCAGTCGGGCCGAATTTGGTCTATCAAAGACCATCTAATTGATATGTCATAGAATAAGATGGCCATAATTTTTTTATTTTACTTGGTAAGAAACCAAGGTTAAACTCAGGGACACGAGCCTCTCTCGTGATTATCAAGATTTTTATCTATTTAACTAAGTGTTGAATTAAAGAACATAGGTCTAACAATGTTAAAGGATGATACAATGCATTAAAACAAAACATACATTTTTTTATTTTATTTTAACCATGCAAATAAATGCGATGAAATGCGATGCAAACAATATGCCCTAGTTCAGTATGATGAGCAAATTTAACACGAGTCAATTTCAGGTTTAATTAAGATGACCAACTTGATTGAAAAGTTGAACAAGGCATAAGAGACACATGGCTAACAAAATAATACATCAACTTCATGTGTCCAAAAAAAGAAATTAAGCATGCCACTAAACAGTACATCAAGCAAGCTTTGAAATGAGACTGAAATCAACTGAAACGGAAACACGATGCTCAAGATATGCAACAATGAAGACAAGGGCATAAACGCAAGAAAACATGAAAAGAAAATTACAAACAGGTCCTTGTGAGGGACTAAAATGAAATAAAAATAAGGTTGAGACCTCCCCTGTAAAATACCCACACACGCGAGGGCATATTTGCAATTATTGAAACCCGCAAGGGTCAAAATGCAAAATACCCCAGGCGCGTATGGTGTTGCACGTGCTGACAGAACCTATCTGCAATATGCGAAAATTGCGAGGATGCCGATGCAAAAAGCCCAGCACCCACGTGCGTGAGGCACGTGAGTTCAGGCTCGGGTGGGGGCGAGGCTCGGCACAGCTTCGGATGGCCGTAGCAGGTGGCTCGGGCCACGTGGCGGCTCGAGGGTGCCTCGGGCGAGGCTCGGTCCCACCGAGCCTCCGCGCTCCGGGACGACAACGTGGTAGCTCCAAGGCCGTTGGATCTTCGCCGTGGAGCGAGATCCAACGGTATCTGCATCTTCTCCTCCCCTGTTGGGTGGCGGTGTGATTGGAGCTCCAGCGTAAGGCCTGGAGCTCCTCCGCGCCTCTCCGTGCTCGATGAAGGTAGGGGGAGGAAGCTGGTTCCCTGGAGGTGAAGACCCATGCTCGGAGAAGGAGCGGGAGCGTCTGAAGTGTGTTGCCGATGCTTGATTGCCGAAGGCGGAGCTCTAGAACCTGGCTCTGCCCGAGGTCCGACCAATGGGGTTGGTTGACCTACAAAAGGGATTAGATGGAAATCGAGGCGTGTGTGCGTGCGAGATGAGGTGGACGGAGGGCTTGGCGAAGGCGAGGAAGCATAGCCCTTGGTGTGTTCTCCTCCGCCTCCGGTGGAGGAGAAAGCCTGGGATGAGGGAGGTTTTGACAGAGGAGGGGGGTAATCTGACGCATTGGCAAAGATGACTGATGATTGGCGGAACTCGTGGGAGGTTCAATGGAAGGTGAAGGTGTCGGATCTACCTTAGAAAAATCAGAGAAAACAAACGGGAAATTAAGAGCTAAGTTACCTGAGATTGGAGAAGGAGCTAGAGGGCGGAGCGGAGCTTGGGCTGAGCACCTGGAAGTGCTCGGGTCATCGCACATGCTGGGAAGCTACTCCAGTGAGCTTGGGGCACCCGGAGGAGCCTGGTCATGGCCGGCGACAGCCATGGGTCTCACCAGAGTCTGGGTTGTTGTTGCTCGATCCGAGCTCCTCCCCATATCACAGGGAAGAGACGGAGGGCTGGGCCTCAGCCCCTTTGTTGGTGGACGAGTGTGAACGAGGGACGTAACGGGGTTTTTAAAGGGTGAATATGGCAGAGGGCTGGTGAAATCGTGGGTTTCGAGGGTAGATGCCGACCGGAGGAGAGGAGGGTGGTCATGGCTGAGTGTCGCGCGAGAATAGGGGATGTAAGGGCTACGTGTGGGTGATTACTCCGAAGGATGAGGCTGACCGGGGCTATGGCTAAAAATGGAAGGGGGAAGGAGTTCTGCGAGGCATGAGGCTCGGGCGGAGCTTGTGGGAGGTTGATGACGAAGCCCTGGCCGTTGGATCGTGAGATCCAACGGTTGGGATTTGGGCGCTAAGGTACGACTTGGATTGAATCTCAGGTGGCATGATCAAAGGGCTAAGATGATGCCACGTGTCGTGCTCTGGAGTGAGCGCTGGCGGACGGTGATGATGATTTTGTGAAAGGCGATCAGAGGGTGCAGAGTATGGGAGGAGTGAGCGGCTGAGATGGCGAAGATCGTTGCCGATCTGATGGCTGAAGAAGCGACATGCATCGCATGGAGATCTTGGCGCTAACGTGCGGCTGAGATGATAAGTGGCAGCAGATCGAAGGGCTAAGGGTCGATGTGGAGATAGCGGCTGAGATGGGAGGTCAAGGGCGCGATCAAACGATGTACATACCGCCACGTGGCGTAAGGAGGAAGAGGCGGCAATGGATGGTGGTAATGGATCCTGAGGATGATCGAATGGTTAGGGATGAGGCGCAGACGTGGATCTCATCGGGTCGTTGAATCAAGAAAAGATCCAACGGCCCTGGGCGAGGGCGGATGAGACAAAGAGGCCGGGCCACGTGTCTCCACCAGAACGGGCCACGTGGCCCAATCAGATTTTGCAGAGAGAAATGTTTATTTTTTGAGGGGTTAAGCGACCGAATTTGAGAAAACTCAAAACATGAAAGTTGTAGATCTTGATGAGATCTACAAGTTTCATGTTGACAAAAATGGAGATGAAATTATTTGTAGATACAAAATATTTTTGAGGGTATTTTTAAGGCTAAAAATACCGTGAATTTTGCTTTTGCCATTTTTTATGATTTTTAATTTATTCAAGACTCGGATAATTACAGGACTTTATCTGGATTTTATTGACACCATTTTAAGCAAGGGGGTTAATAATGGAAAATTAAGATGATGAAATCGGGTTTCATCATCCCCCTATACTTAAACTATGCTCGTCCTCGAGCATCAAAGAGAATGAATAAGCTGGACTTACCCCCTTGTGCATGTGAGTACAGGATCCAATCCATTCAAGTCTACTCAACTTTAGAGGTCTAAAATTCTCGAATTCAACCCAACCTTAATCAAGAGGCACCCAATTCCTCTAATTCTCCAGACTCTCTCTGATATACATATACACTAAGGATATGACATTTAGTGTTGACTGTGATCATGAGAGTAGAGTCAAAACGTCACCCAAAGTCTTAGTCCAAGAAATTCTCCTAAGGACCCAATCCTCAACACTAGGGAATAAATCAAATCGTGCATCCAGTCCACCGTCTCTTTGGTTGTCATACTTAGAAATGTAGATGGAAGGCCAGTAATGGAAGGCATGGGATTGTGTCATTTCTTCTCTCCCTCTCATTGGAACAAGGATTCTCTCTATTGCCTTTTTACACAACACATATTTTTTTGGTGTTGATCAGTGCGTCCGTCAAGAGAAGTTGGAGCCGTCTGCACTTGTTTTCTTGGGAGTACACCGGGGTGTGTCTTTTTTGAGTACCTATCGTACCTTCGACACCCGGACTTGTAGCATTTACGATGCAAAGCCCTTTTTTGATGCAAGCCCGACTCCTAGTCCTAATAGCGGTGGTCCAAGTGGATACTTTGAAAAGTTTGGGAGCGCTCGCCTTTGGTGGAAGCTCTTTGATATTTGACTTTGTGGATTGAGAGCATTTCTTTGACATTTCATTGATTTGTATAATTTTTTTGCTAGCTCCACTGCTTTTACCAAGAGCTGGCACACACTGATCAGCATTTTTTTATTTGTTCACACCTTGACACTTAGGTCAATGTCAAGAGAATAGTATACGAACCAAGTTCTCATACTGGCTAAAATTACTGACACTCAGGTTTCATGAAGCCTTCAATGATTTTATCCCATCCTCGAGCATCATTAGATCAAGTCCAGACTCGAATCCCTCATCCCAATCCCTCAAGTGAAAAGTCAACTCATCTCATCGAAACCGCAGTCATGCATGTGATGTGGTGATCATATTCTTATTGCCTGAGACTAAGCATGAAATATATCATGCAAATCTAGAAATCTAGGGGAATATGGATGATTAAGTCTACGGCCCTGATGGCTAAGGCTAGTTAACCTAAAATCTCAAGACCTCACAAATCGAGATTCCTAGAACATTTCAGATCCTGGGTGGCAGTGTGATTGTAGAGGATTAATCCAACTTCTTCATTCAAAGACACTCCCTTTTTAAAAAAAAAACTTCAAGAGACATTAGGACTGCCTAAACTCAATTGAGTAGATGCATCTGCATTCAGCCAGTATGGATGTAAGTATAGGCTGGAGCCCGTTACTTGAGGACGGGGCCTTACGCGATGTCCTCTAAACCATCCAATCTACTAAGGGCGAACCCTCACTGAACGCGACTACTTAATTGGGCTTAGTTGT
>JAZKJV010006998.1:0-69568 GCA_037367405.1 Ottelia alismoides
TTCAATCCTATCTTGGTATATATCTTATGACACACAAAGACATGTGGTCCCATCATTCATATTAGTTTGACTTCAAAAAGGTCTACTATTACTCCTTCATTCAAATCAATAATGACTGGCAAAGCTTATTATAATATAAAGTGATTTCTTGTCCCTTTATTCTCCCAGCTAACTTTTTTCTTCCCGCAGTAGCAGAATACCTATTCACCTGAGATTCCCGCCCATGAACTGTATATATTTTACAAATCACATAAGTTCTCATCAATATTCTGCATGAAATTACATAGAAGACTGCTTAAATATAATATTAGATATATTACCTTGTTTATGGCATTTTTTTTACATAAATGTTTTTCCAAATGTGTTTCTTCATAGATGATTTATAGTTGGCCTCTCTTTCTACATGGGTTTTCTACAACAGCATACACCACTTTATATAGGATTCTTGATTAACTGTAGTAAATATTTCATATCACTTGTATGACCCTCTAAATGGATTTTCGCATGTTAGATATATGTCCTTCAACATAGATTTTTGCTTATTATGGCATCATACGTATTAAATGACACAGTAATCCATGTTATATGCATATGTGCTTTTTCGTAGTTTGCGCCTTCACATGTTTGTGAAGTATATATGTAGCATACTTTGTTTACATGGGTGTTTATAGGCTCATTTATCAACAGAAAAAACCATTTATTTTTAGCAGAAGGAGATAAGAGTTAACGTTTCTTAGCAAACAAAGCATTTTAATCGCATGCAGACGGCAGACTCACCCACGTCATTACCAAGACAACTGCAGCTTGGGTTGCTTTCTCCTCTATATCTCCGGAGATTATTTGAACGCATGGGAGCAACATATATCAAATTGGGACAGGTACTTAACAAAGCCACTTCGTTTATTTGAAGAAACTTTAATTTATTTTATTCTTGGCAGAAAAAAAATGCGGTGCAAGGCAAATCTTATCTGTGATCATTCTGTATAATTTGTGACCATCAATTTCTTCTCGGTCCTCAGGATTTTCGAATTTAGCTCTGAATACCACATAGATGTTATTTTTTAACTGTATAGGTTTTACTTGTGTTAAGTGATTGATGAATATAATCTTTTAACTTGTTCAATCTTATAACTTTTGTATTCCATGTAGTTATACACTAAAACTTATCTTGATATTTGTCTGCTTAGTATCTTTTCTCTGTGATTCTCTTTGAACTTGGTTTTTTTGAGGCAATTTTTTAACTTGAGTAGCTTTTCCTACTAAAAGAACTCGAGATGATTCTAGGTGAGCTATTTCAGTTTTTCCAAAAAAAATTCCGTTTATTTGAATGGATGACCTTTTTCGGAGGGAACCTTTTGGCACCTTGTATGATGGAAATTTTAACTGGAATTTTTTGGCAGCCTATTATGGTGTTAGTGTTGGTATTTTTCGTCATAATTTATGTCTATATTTCCCCACCTCTATTCAGATGCTTCTCATGTCCATGTAATGATGGTGATCAATATTTATTATGCAGTTTATAGCTTCTGCGCCGACATTATTCCTGCGCGTATGTTGAAGAATTTCAAAACTGCTTTGATAAGGCACCAGCGGTACCTTACAATGAAATTGAAGTTATTTTGCGGGAGGAATTGGGAAGACCTTTAGAAAGTATATATGATTATATCGATCCCGTGCTATTGCTTCGGCATCTATAGCTCAGGTTTGAAAGAAGTTACTTTATTGATTTGATTTGTCCGACAGTTGATCAATTTTTCCTTTCTCCTTTTCTTTTTTAAGAAAGATGTGAATTTCTCATGCAGGTGCATAGTGCACGACTTAAAAATTCTCAACAAAATGTGGTCATAAAGGTCTTAAAGCCTGGCATAGAGGATATACTTGTTGCTGATCTGAACTTTGTTTATATTGTCGCCAGAAATATTGGAGTTTCTGAACCCAGAACTGCGCCGAGTATCATTGGTATCAGATCAATTTGTCATCATTATTAAATTGTGCAACTCTGGATGCATCTTGGGTTTTCTCTCTAGTTGCTACTTGAGCCTCGAAACTAAAATATAAATGATCTAGAATACAAATGAGCAATATAAATTTTTATCAAGCATAAAGCCTTTGATATATGGTGTAAATACTACTCATGTAGCGAAACATGTAGTGTATGGGCTCTGTTCTCATCATTTTTTTACTAGTTAAGGGAGGAAGGGAGTGGGGTTGGTCATTGGAGTGGAGCCCATTGCTTCAACCACTAGACCATTATAAGGGGTTCCTATGTTTTCATTGTTGCAGGTGCTGATTGACAAGAATTCTCACTTTCGGTTTTTAGAATTTAGGCATAGACCATTGTACAATTGGGTAAAATTCGGGTTAGCAATGGTTTGAGCAATATTTTGAATAACTCACAGATAAGAAAATAAGTTTTATTAGTCCCTTTTGATCTACGTGATAATGCGTTGGGATTTCAATAAAAAAAAATTAAATGCTCAGTCTTTTCTAATATTTACTCCAGAAGTTTTTTTTGATACAAAAACTTTTATTTCTTGCTGTTGGTATCATCCTCTTTGTTTCTGATTAACTTGTTTACTTCATTGATATCATCCTTTTTGTTTCTCATTAAGTCATCTATTTCATTTGAGTTTGAGTGATTGAACCTGCTTGGATTAGGTTCCAGTCATCATTTTATTATGAAATCTATCATCACTTTGTATGAAGCTCTTTTGCATTTGTGGTCAGAATCTCATCCATCTAAATAGTAGGTAGGAATTGTGCAAGATATAAGAGCATCAATGCTTGAGGAGGTAGATTTTCAGAAAGAAGCCACCAATATTGAGGTCTTTGTGCGGTATCTGGAGGACATGGGACTGACAAGGCAGGCTAAGGCTCCACAAGTTTATCGACACTGCAGCACACGCCGAGTATTAACGATGGAGAGGCTATATGGAGTTCCTCTCACTGATCTTAACTCTATTAGATCTCTAGATCCTGATCCAGAAACTGCTCTTGTAACTGCACTCAATGTCTGGTATGATGCTTTAACATCTTTGTGAACACAGAATAATTCAACTTTAATTTAATTGTTACATGTGGCTTGCATAAGTGAACTGGATTAAGTATAGCCTAGATTAGGGCGAAGCCCATTTTATTGGGGGTCTCGGCATAATAGACTTACTAGGTAATTTACCATCATAAACCCTTATTTTCTCTCATACGCAAATACACCATCCTTGGAATAAGGGAAAATGGTCACTTTTATTTTTCTGACAACTAACATTTACTTATATTTTCAAATCCAAAAGTCCAAGGTACTCGAATCAACTGTTCAATATGTTTTACACCTTGATTTTTTTGAATCAGACTTGCCAAGGGACTTGATAAGCCTACGGCGAACTCTTCTAATTTTTGGTATCACTTGTGCATATATCCATGAGAAATCACCAACATCCTTATTGCAGGTTTGGGAGTTTGATTGGATGTGAAACATTTCATGCAGATGTACATGCTGGGAATCTATGGCTTCTTCAAGATGGGCGTATTGGATATCTTGATTTCGGTAAGTACGATAATGATAAACATTCTTCAAAAATGTTATTACTAGTAAATATATGGTTGCCTCAAGGGTCTTTTTTGTGGAGTTTTTTTTGAGGCTCAAAAAAGGGGGAGACACTCTACGGTGTTCACCCCAATATATAAAAAAAAAGAAACAAAGAATGTTACAAAAAAATTACAAAAGCCAAACAACCAAGACCCACAGAGGGAAGCTGAGAAAGCGAGAAAGCAATAACCAAAGATCACCCCCAAAAAGCCACGATAGGGTTACCCTGTACACCAATTCTCCAGAAGACGCGAGCAACTGAAGAGAACAATCTCTGGTAGAACGGTTGGCCAGCGAAGAGGGCCTCATTCCTCCCCAGCCAGATACACCATAACCTTGCAAGCGGAGCCAAAAACTCCTTCCTTTCCCTGCTCCTGTTGCAAAACAAACTCTCACAAAAGGCAAGCAACCCATCCGAGCTGACCCATTCCAGGTCAACCCAAATCCCCCGAACCATGTTGCAGCCAAAGAACAAGTGATCAATAGTTTCCGACTCCTCATCCACAAAGCCCGCAAGTAGACCCCAACGTTAGCAAGGAATCGGGCGCATCGGTCACGCGTTAAGAGTCTCCCCCTGCGAAGAAGCCACAGGAGACTCCAATTGTGCTTAGGAAGCTTCAAACTCCAGAGGAACCAGCAATCACGCAAGAGAAGATCGTCCCCAGCCAGAGGACGGGGAGCTAGTGCCAAGTACGCCTTACGCGTGGAAAAAGACGTCCTTCCATGACCAGTGGTCCCGACCATCATTAGGCTTATCACCCTCATCAAGCACGTTCATTAAAGAGAGAAAATCATCCAGACGCTGCTCCGAGAAATTGGCGAAAAAGCGTGGACACCAGCATTCATCCACCCAACACGAGGCCACCGAGGCCTCCTTGTCATCCGCCAAAGCAAACAAACGGGGAAAGCGATCCTTTAGAGTTACCCTTCCCGTCCAATCGTTGAGCCAAAACCGAAAGGAATCCCCTTTCCCAGCACCAGCCTAAATAGGGAGAGGTTACGAGTAAAAACATCCAGGACACCACGTCAAAACGGAGATAGGTGCTCGTAAGCATCCCCCCGCGTCAAGCCCATCATCGCCTCCCCAGGAACTCCCCGCAGAACAGTAATAAAGAAGTTGTCCTCCCGACCCCAGATTCTACTCGCCCATTTTAGCAAGAGAGCCTCATTAACAACCTCCAACCTCCGCACCCCCAAGCCACCAACCCGCTTTGCCCGAGTAACCTCATCGCAAGCCACCAGATGAAACCCCCTCCCCCCCTCCCCTCTTACCCCACAAGAAGCCTCGCATACAACGCTCAAGCGCAGTCGAATCCCCTTAGGCATTTTTTTGACGCTCAAGCCGCAGTCGAATCCCCTTAGGCATTTGACGAGCCGATAGAAAGAAAATGGGAATAGAGGAGAGCACCGCCTTAAGAAGAACAAGATGACCCCCTCTAGATAACAACGCAGCGCGCCAACCAGCAAGGCGAGTCTCCATCTTCTCCACAACCAATTGCCAATCCCGGAGCCTGGCACGACCCACGACCAAAGGCAAGCCCAGATAATCAATAGGGAGCCCACTCGGAGGTGAGCCCAACAACCACCCTCCATCGCCTCTGCCTGCGACATCCCAAAGGGGATCACCTTAGACTTAGCCCCATTAATCAAGAGCCCCGATAATTCACTGAAAAGCTCCAGAGTAGTCGCCATACTGGATACCTCAGAAGTGCCACCCTCGATGAAGCATATAGTGTCGTCCGCAAATTGAATTAAGGGCACACGTAAGGTCCCCACAGCGAAGCCCTTGGTCTGCCCCGCCTCGATCACACAGTCCAACATACGAGCCAACACGTCCGACGCCAGCACAAAGAGGAGGGGGGCGAGGGAACATCCCTACCGTACCCCCTCCGCGGTTGGAAGAATCCCCCAACCGGGCGGCCATTAATCAAGATCGAGAGGGAGGCCGTAGTCACACAACGACGCATCCAAGAAATCCAAACCTCAGGAAATCCCCTCCTTCTCAAAACAGACCACAAGAACCGCCAATCAAGACAATCATAAGCCTTGGCAAAATCAATCTTCCAAAGAACCCCCATCTTGTTATAGCGCTTCCAATCCGCAACCAACTCGGAAGCCACTGCGATGCAATCCGAGATCTGTCTTCCTCGTATGAAGGCGGCCTGGGCCGACGAAACCAGCGAGTCAAGAACACGAGCAAGCCTCCTCGCTAAGACCTTAGCAATGATAAGATAGATCCTATTCGATATAGAGATAGGCCGAAAGTCCTCGATGCGATTAGCCGCTGCAGATTTAGGGATCATAACAATGATGGCCCTATTAATTCTATCTAAACCATTATTCTCATCACAAAATTCGCTAACAACCTCCATAACATCATTGGCCACTACATCCCAGAAATCACGGTAGAAAGCCACAGGGAACCCGTCAGGGCCCGGTGAACCATCAGCATTCAAATCCCACACGGCCTCCTTAATCTCATCCAAGGAGATCGGCCTAGTCAGGGCCACAGATTCCGAGGTCGCTAAAGAAGGGGCCCCACGTCCCAACCAACGCCACTTGCGCTTCGAGCGACACTTATAGGCACGCTTGAAGTGGTCCGCAATGGCAAGCCCCAACTCCTTCTCGCCACTAACCAGGCACCATTAACAAGAAGAGAGCGAATTGAGTTGTAGCGCCTTCTACCGCTAGTCACGCGGTGAAAGAAAGCAGTATTGGCATCGCCCTCCTTGAGCCACTTAAGACGCGAACGCTGGCGCCACTCCAAGTTCCGCTTCTTGTCCTCCGCGGAGACGGTGCTTTGCGCAACAGTGCGCTCATGAAGCTCCTCCGCCACTAGATCCCTATCATTCTCCGCCCAGTCTAGGCGAGCAATGACATCCTCCGCCGTCGCCCTTGCCCTAGCAGCCACACGAGCCACCCGCGAGTCCTTCTTAAACACCGCAAGAAGCTTCCGCAAAGAGGCAAGCTTCTGTTCAAGTCTATGAGCAGCAGACCCCGCATAAGAGGCCTGGCTCCAGTGATTTTTAATCATATCTTTGAAGTTAGGATCCAAAAGCCAGCATTTCTCGTAGCGAAAAAGACCCCTCGGCCGAAGGTCCTCTCCAGAGTCCCACACAATAGGATTTTGATCAGAAAATGAGCGGGGGCGAGAAGACACCGAACACAGAGGGAAAGCCTCCATCAGTTTCCCATTAGCCAAGAATCGATCAATCCGAGATCGAGATGCATTATTCCTCCAGGTGTAAGAAATATCAGCGGGGACCAGCCCCTCCAGAGCTAACTCATCCAAAAGCTCAACCGCGCGAGCCCGGATCCTGCCCCCCCGGCCTCGCGGACGATCCGATGAGTGAGCAGTCACGTTGAAATCCCCCCCAAAAGCCAAGGAAGGCCCTCAAAAGCGGAGGCCGCATCCCGAAGATCATCCCACAACTCCCTCCTGAGGACGTGGCACGTAGGCGCATAAATACATAAGAAAGCAATAGGGCCATGGGAATCAACCCGATTCAACACCACCGACAGAACATGCCTTCCCGCCCGCATAGAGGAGAAGGAGAAAGCCGCAGAGCGCCACGCCAGCAAGACGCCTCCCGTCGCCCCAACCGCGTCCACCGACCTAACCTCGTCCATAGCGCCCGCACCGAAAGACCGTCACAAAGAATCATCCACCCCTATCAATTTCGTTTCTTGGATAAAAGCAATATCACAGCCCCATTCTGAGAAGCGCAACCCCAACGAACGCCGCCTATCAGCCTCCCCAAGTCCTCTAATGTTCCAAGAGAGAACCTTCATTTAGGACCTGCAAAGCTCCCCCCGATCACACTGAGGCCAGCCACCTCCGCCACAGAATCCCGCAACGTCGGACAAGAGTGCTGCACCGAAGAGCCAAGGCGAGAGCAGTTACGCCTCCGATATCGCTTCCCTGAACGCTTGTCTGAAAAACTTCCCACCGCGGAAGGGGCATCCGCATCATAAGAGAGCCCGAAGGAACCACCGGAAGGAGTCAACATCGAAGAAGCCTCCCGACCCATCGAAGAGGGGGGGGGGAGGGGGAGCGGACCACAACCGGAGTACTAGCGGGCGAAGGAAACAATTCGACGTCCGATGGCGCACCAAGTTCCTCCAACTGGACCCGATGGGCCAAGCTCGAAGAGGAGTCAGGCCTCGAAAGAGAAGAGTCGGGCAGCAATAGAGAAGAATCGGGCAACATAAACGGGTCACAGGGCCGCCACTTCGTTGCCCAAGACCCGAAGTTAAGGATCCGTTAAAGCCCATCGCACCAGTAGCGTGCACATGCCCCGAGAAATTCACCTGCACGGCCTTAGCCGACAAAAACGGACGAGGATGAGAAGGCAAATCCTCCTCGACCGATGCCAAATCCAAGAAACCAGCCCTTTCAGACGCCATACACAGCACCCGAGGATGCCACTCGAAGGGACCAGAGAAGTTGAACCCAGAGGCGACGCTTCGGAATATCCCCCAACGCATGCCACCTGGCAACCGGAAGACGAGGCGACATCCCCAAGCCCCAAGCCAACCGAATCGGCGAAAGGAGCCGGACGCGAAGGGCAAGCCTCCGGCGCCGGCGAAGGGGCGATGACGGAGAGCTCCACCTTGAATCGCCACCGGCCAATCTTCAAAGTTCCGAAGAAGACCTTACCATCCGCAGCGCTAAGAAAACACTTCGAACAATCCAGGAGAATCCGAGTGATCTTCCAATCCGCCCCCGGCGAAAGTCCATCATCCACGACTGCCAGAACTTCCCCCCACGGTCTAAGCACCTTGGACAAAGCGGGGACTGTTCGAGAGAGAAAAGGCACACCACGCACCTCCGCCACACAGACCTCAGTATCTGAGGAGGCACCATCAACCACCCGCAACAATCTCCAAACAACATCTTCGGAGTCGCCATTGCGAATAAGCCTTTCCCGTTGCTCCGGGGAGAGGCCACGAACGCAGCATCGCGATGAATCAGGAACTTGGAAATCCCCCATGAACCGAGGGCCCAGAAAGCCAAGAAAGTGGGACCTTACAACATCCCAAAGCACTCCAGGCCGTCGTGCAAGCCCCACAACCGCAACGAAGCCAGCACCACCGAGCACCCCCACCTCGCGCACCGCCTTTCCATGCACCGCCTTCCCAAGCACGGTCTCCGCAAAAACCATCCTCCCATGCGAACCAAGAACTGAGTGCGACGTCTCCGCCGCAGCACTCACCACCGCCGTGGCACCACCAGCATGTACCCCGACTCCCGCATCACCCACCACCTGCGCATAAGAGCGAGCCCCCCTATCACCAAGAGGGCCCAGGCGAATCTTCTCCGACGCCAAGGAGCACCCATGCTCCCCCGCCGTAAGATCCTCCGACCGAACATGCAGGCCAGTCCTGGAAGGGCCACCAAGACCACCAAAGGACCAACATGACGCACTCCGATGACCCACCTTGCCACATGCATAGCACCGAGGCGGAAGCCGACAACCCGAGGCAAGATGGCCATGCAGACCGCACCTAAAGCACCTCTTACCCACCTTCTTGTGCGACACCTGCACCCACTCTTCCTCTCCACTCGCCCGCTTCTCGTCACCCTCACCATGCAGTGAAGGCCCAACACCAAACCCAGGACGCTCCCCCTTCTGCACCGCAACCTCCCCACAGGAAGAAGTCCCATTGTCCAAAGGTACCAAAATTTCCCAGACGATTGAAATTTCCCTACTTAAATCTATCAATAAATATGCCTGCACAACAATTTTATTTACAACTGTTATTTTGTTCTTTCTCACCCTTTTCACTAGGGCCGATTTTACTGATGCAGGTGACTTTTACCTGGTAAATGCCTTGTTGGCCAGATATTAAAATTTGCCTGGGTCAATTTCAGCTACGCAGGTCCTACGAAGAGCACAAGCAAACACTTATAATATATTAAACATGGATTTTTACACCATGGACCCTAAAAAACTTTGTAAATTATCTTCTCGTCCATGTATACTTCGTAATTATCACGTTGTATAGTTTGTAATTGTCATGTAAATTCCACAAATTTGCTAACTATTACACTGCATACCCTGTGGGAAACTCCCATCCATTTGACCGTCAAAATAAAGTAGATTCATCAAGAAGATGTCTATATTACCTTTTTTGTTTATCAAATCGACAAATGTACCTTGGTCCTTCCCCCTCCTCCCCTTCCCAAACGCCGCCCCACCCTCCCAGCATTGCCTCAAACCTGTGGCCCCTCTCCCCAGTACCATCCGACCTCCGCCCCACCTCCCCTACACCACTCCGACCTCGGCCCTACCTCTCCCATGCCGCTCATACCTCCGCCCCCCTCTCCCTACATTACCCTGACCTCTGCCCCACCTATTCTTTGGTGCTGGATTGGATTCAACATATTTTTATCTCTCTGTTTTAATCTAAGGGATTTGATATGTTGCTTCTTTAGTGGTAGGATTAGCTTCGCTTGTTTGCTTTCCTGTATTGGTGAAACCCGTGTATGCTTTGTATTGCCAGATACCATGGAGTAAAACCTTATACTTAAGGATTCACAGAGATTGCTGCATGAAAGAGATACCATGCTCGAATGGTTAGGATTTTGATAAAAAGTTTTTTCTTTTGCAACTTTGATGCATGTAAAGCATCCATCGTTTTGCATATAAATCAAATTGTAAGTTCAGCTTGTTTCGGAGATGCAGGATTATTAAATTTCATTCAATTTCATCTTTACATATCTCCATAATGCCACCAGTTACACTATTATCATCAACAACAATGTAGACATATATTGCACATGTATTGTTTATAAATTTTCTATTCTTATGTCCACTTTATGTAATTTGTCCATAGCTCTCTCCCTATATAAGAGAGCCTAGTGCCCAAGGAATAAACATCTCTTTTGTTTTTTCCAATATGATATCAGAGCGGCCGTCCTAGACCGGAGCTCCGAAACCTTAACCCTAACCCCTTCCCCCCTTCTCTCTCCTCTCCGCGAATACTTGGAGATAAGGACGGGGAGATTGTATTGTTCTACGTATAGTGACTTGGATATTGAGATCATATCTCAAATCCAGATCGCGGGCCTCCCATAGATGCTTGATTAAATCAAGACCGCAAATCTAATCTTCTCATTGCATCTGAATCATATTCAGATCAATGTCCAACATTTGGACCAAGATCAGATTACTTCTCTACTGAGAGGAGTCACTAAAATCCAGACCCGTTTCATCATTCCCTAGGAATGGAAGCGTCATGGTTATACAATCGTTTATGATCACATCACCCTCAGGTATTCCCAATACCTGTACATCCTGCATACTGGAAGACTCATAATAAACTCGAAGTATTGGATCAACTTTATATTGTCTACTTCATGGTTTTATCAGTAAGTTTCTCATTCGATCATTGGGAGTCGGTGTCGATCATATACTTTCCAAAAGCATATATCCACCTCCGCCCAGTCCTCTCTCAACGACCGGGCCACGACCGCCACCTAGCTTCACGTAGCCAAGCTGCTCGTTCACGCGAGTCCAGCCGCTCCTCCATGCGGACCCCATCCGTTGCTCGGCCCCCCATCACCCGTTCTGCCGCGCGGTCAAGCCGCTGCTCAGCCCCGCCACCCGTTTCGCCCCGCGGCCAAGCCGCCTATTCACATCGCTCAACGCATGCATCATCGCCAAGTCAAATTTTCTTTGAGAATGGTTGTATGAGTCTACACATGCAATCATATCTTTGTAGACAAATCATTGTCTAGTCTTCAACCCTCGTCTTCTCAAGCCGTTATGTCAGAAAATAAGGTCGATATTCCCTCCATTGGTGCCTTCAGAGGTCCTGTGCTTATAGTAAAGATGGATGGGTCAAACTATGAACTGTGGGCTACGCAATTCATGAGTATGATGAAGTCTACAAGTAAAAAACACATTCCTACCGAAGAAGAACCGACTGAGAAGACTGGGATTAACGTCTTATAGGAGGCGGACGATGCATATGCCAAGGTTTGGCTTTCAGGTACATTGGCAATAGAGATCGCCAATGATATACTCATTCAGCCCACAACCAAGGTGATTTGGGATATTCTTGCTGCTACTTACTCACATGCGAAGACCGAGACAAAGATCCTACAGCTCCAACATGATATTTTTACTATCAAGCAGAATGAACGGCCTCTTCACTCTCTATATACATCCTTGCATGGGATGTTCGAGAAGCTTTATAGCTTCATGCCACTCACATCTACTCCTGAGCAGCACTGGCAGCCCTAGATCCTGAGTATGAGGCGATCCGTTCTCAAATTTTGGCAGACTCTACTATTCCTCCTATGGAGGAAGCCTTCCACAGACTCAGTCGGATCACTGTCCTATCTTCTGCCAGTCAAACGTCTTCAGCAATGGCGACTTCTCGAGGTCGCAGAGGATATTCTCAGTTTCGTGGTCGCGGACCTCGAGGCAGAGGAGGTTGTGTTCGTCAGCCATGTACTTTCTGCCATCATCCTGGACATACCGAGGATACATGCTACTCCAAGCATGGATTCCCTGCCTCTGCTCGAGTGATTGAGCAGATTGAGCCTCCAGCTGCTTCCTCTTTGGATCGACATTTTGAGGATCTTGTAGCACGATTGAGGGGCATTATACCTCCTTCCAATCCAGTGATGTCTTCGTCAACCCCCTGGGGTCATTCATATGTAGTTGCTTTAACCTCCTCCAGTACCTCAGGTAGTACTTATGCACTCACTAGCAGTAGTGGATCTGACACTATAAAATGGATTATGGACTCCGGTGCTACACATCATTTGGGTGGAGACAGGGGTCAACTTACAACTTACATACATGTTCCTCCAGGACGAATTGTGGTTATTACAGATGGGACTCGTCCCCCCAATCATTGGATAGGGGGAGATTAGCTTGATGCCCTCTATGCATCTACAAAATGTGTCGCATGCACCTAATTTCTCTATGAATTTGTTGTCCATTAGCCATATTACGAAGGATTTACATTGTCGAGCTCTTTTTGACCCATCCTCTATTGTTTTTCAGGACATCCTTACAGGCAAGGTGATTGGGTGTGGTCGTGAGCAGGGCGGTCTCTATTGCATAGTTCGAACTCCATATGCCGGAATCTCCTCTCTTTCTGTTGGACCTGTCTCACAATTTATGTGGCACATGCACTTTGGTCATCTCCCGCTCCAGAAACTGTGTCGTGTTCTGCTTCAGATCTCGCCTCACACGTCCTTTCAATGTGAGGTATGTCCGTTGGGAAAGCATCATCGCTCCACCTTCTCCAATCGTCAGAGTCAGAGCAGTCACTCCATTTTTGAGTTGTTTCATATAGATATTTGGGGTCTCAGTCGTGTTCCTGATCACCAGGGGCACATGTTTTGTCTAGTTGATATTGCTGATTTCTCTCGTCTGTCTTGAGTCTTTTTATTAAAGAATAAATATGAAGTTGGAGATGTTATCAAGAATTTCTTAACTGAAGTACACAATGTCTTTTATGCTTACGTGAAAATTGTGAGAACTGATAATGCCTTGAAATTTTGTACTCATACTCTCTCCAATTATTTTTCAACCCAAGGAATCATTCATCAAACATCATGTGTCTATACTTCTCAACAAAATGGTATTGCAGAAAGAAAACATCGTCATTTGCTTGATGTTACTAGGACGCTTCTAATTCATAGTCGTGTTCCTCATTCTTTTCAGAGTGATGCTGTTCTGATGGTATGCTATCTTATTAATCGCATGCCCTCGTCAGTCTTGGGTGAGAAAATTTCTCTAGCCTTTCCTGAAAAGGAATTGTTCTCACTGTGTTTGGCTCAGTCACCTTCGTCCACCAATTGTCTCCATGTATTGACAATTTGACAAGCTCTCTCCTAGTGCTGTCAAGTGTGTCTTTGTCGGGTACTCCATGACACAAAAAGGGTACATGTGTTATGATCCAATGCGCATGAAGTATTATGTTAGTGCCGATGTCACCTTTTTCGAATCCGTGATGTACTTCTCTCATTCAGGTGATTGGTTGATGTCTTCATACACTGATGATGACATATACATGCCACCATCACTATCACCTCTACCACCTCTACCGCCACCATCTCCTTCACCACCACCACTACCTACGCCACCTCCACTTACTATTACAGTCCCAGTTCTACCATTACCACACCACTATACCCACCGACCTGCATATGCTCATGGTCACCGCTCATCATCTAGCACGCATGAGGCATGTTCTGATAACACAATTTCTAATGATGGGTCTAATGGTTTACCTGAGCTGGACTCTTTACAGGGGATAGATGTGAAGGCTGTTGATTTGTACCTACCTATTGTGCTTCAAAAGCAGAAGTGTAGTTGTACGTCATATTCTATAGCATCCATGGTTTCCTTTGATCGCTTGACTGCCGATTTCATGAACTTTGTAGTTGCATTATTAGCTGTGGCCATTCCATGGAATCAATGTTCATGAAATCGGCCGTACGGGCTGCATATGCGGTCGCATATGCTTGTGCGTCATGCAGACCTCACCGATTTGAAGAATCAGTGCATTATACATCTTCCTCGCATATGCGGCCTGCATATGATCGCATATGCCCTGCAAACTACTTTAGCAGCAACAACCAC
Organism: Ottelia alismoides; assembly: GCA_037367405.1. Taxonomy (NCBI): domain Eukaryota; kingdom Viridiplantae; phylum Streptophyta; class Magnoliopsida; order Alismatales; family Hydrocharitaceae; genus Ottelia; species Ottelia alismoides. The sequence goes on from JAZKJV010006998.1 coordinate 14,197, forward strand.
TTGGATTCGCTGTTGAGGGGGAGTGTTCACAGGTGTGTAGACTTCATAAGGCGACCTATGGTCTTAAATAAAGCCCTAGAGCTTGGTTCCAGAAGTTCTCAGACTTATTTGAGAAACATGGGTACAAACGTTCGGATGCAGATCATTCCCTTTTTATACAGAAAACATCCGGATGTATGATTGTTATTATGGTGTATGTGGATGACATTCTTATTACATGGGATGATGTGCAGGGAATAAAGAAGGCAAAGGAATTTCTGGGTCGTGAATTTATTACCAAGGATCTAAGAGCTCTTAGATATTTTCTGGGATTGGAGTTTTCCAGAAATCAACAAGGGCTTGTAATGACTCAGAGAAAATATGTTACTAACCTACTAAGTGACGCATGTATGCTTAGATGTAGACCTGCAACTACATCCATGGATCCAAGCATGAAGCTCTATGATGATGATACTGATGAGGTTGACAGGAGAAGATACCGGGAGCTAGTTGGAAAGCTTCTTTACGTTACTATTACAAGACCTGATATTTCGTTTGCAGTCAGCCGGGTGAGCCAATTCATGGAACAACCTCGTCAGGTTCATATGGATGCAATACAAATGATATTAAGTTATCTTAAATCATCTCCAGGTGCATGGCTGCTATTCAAAAGGGATAACTCTATCACTATTTCAGTATGTGCAAATGCAGACTATGCAGAGTGCCCCAAGGACAGGAAGTCCACGTTCGGATTTGCTATATTTGTTGGAGACTTACTAGTTTCATGAAAAAGTAAGAAGCAAACTGTTGTTGCTAGATCTAGTGTTGAATCTGAGTATAGAGCTATAGCACAAGCATGCACATAGATGATGTTGGTTCGAGCAGTCCTAACTAATTTACATATAGATGTATCTCTTCCCATGTTGTTGGAATGCGACAATCATGATGCCTTATTTATTGCTAATAATCCTGCATTCCACGAGAGGACAAAGCACTTTGAGATTGATTACCATTATATATGTGACATGATCCAAAAGGGCTTCACTGCTACTAGGGATGCAAATGGATACGGATATATCCGTATCTGATCTGTCACCGTATCCGTTTTATACAGATTTTGACATCCGTATCCGTATCCATTTTAAAATGGATACGGATATGGATATCATTTTGATATCCGCAAACATCCGTATCTGTATATCCGTTTTCATATATAAATATAGCCATAGATTTATTTTTAACCATATATAACATAATCCTCTACCCCTTTCACCATATTTATATAATTTTTATGATACAAACACACTTAGTAAATTAATATCACGTGTTTTCCATCCAATTCTTATATATTTAAGTCGATTCTATAGAGTATTTCTAACATTACTCGTGTACGTTTGGTATCTGTTTTACATCCGTATCCGTTTTTTAAGGATATGGTAAGATAGTTTTAATATCCGAATATCTGTATCCGTATTTGTATTAAAAAACGGATAAGGATATGGTAATACCCAATGTTCACTAAATAGGCCGCACGGGCCGCATATGCGGTCGCATATGCCCGTGCGGCGTGCAGAACGCACCGATTACTTGAATCAGTGCATTATGCGCCCTCCCAGCATATGCGGCCCGCATATGCCCCGCATATGCTTTGCATATCCCGCATATGCCCCGCATACTGCTCCAGCAGCTCCAACTTTTCAATCTTCTCATTCAGTTCCTTAATTATATAACTCCGCCTCTTCATTCAATTGTTAGAATATGACATGCATTTTATACAATTACAATGCATTATACCATTATGCATATGCAATGTTTTATGTTTTTCTCATGTATTATTTTCACGAGTATATGCATTGTATCGTCCAATATTTTTTATATATGCCGATTGAAGTTTTGCTCATGTAGTGCATGTAATGTGTATTGAAGTTTTGTTATTACGAATCATATAATGTGAAGTTTTTATGGTAAATATTTTTTGTGATTAAATATGAGGCAACTAAAAGTATATATGCACACCCATCTAAGATGAATCGTTTTTCTTAGATCTTCTTTAACTCCACTTAGATACATAACTTCAGTGGTAATGTTATTCATATATATATTTTTATTTAAATTAAAAATTAGAAAACCGCTTAGAACCGCATATACCCCGCATATGCCCCCGCATACCGCTTAATCAGTATTCGGTGACCAGTCCGAACGCATACGCATACCGCTTTCCTGAACCTTGGTAATACCTATATCCATATCTGTATCCGACCGTTTGCATCCCAAATTGCTACATCTCATGTCAGATCAGAGGACCAAACGCCAGACATTTTCACCAAAGCCCTACTAAGAGGACCCTTCCAGAAGTGTTCGTCCAAGCTGAGCATGATAAATATCTATGCTTCATCTTGAGGGGGAGTGTAGAGATATATTGCACATTTATGTATCGTTTATAAATTTTCTATTCTTCTGCCCACTTTATCTAATTTACCCATAGGTCTCTCTCTATATAAAAGAGCCTAGGACCCAAGGAATAAACATCTCATTCATTTTTCCCAACAAACAAAATAACACTGCCAAATACATGTTGAGGGGATTTGGTCTCACGTCCGGCCCTTGCCCCCCATCTCCCACATTACCCCGACTTCGGCCCCACCTCTTCCACTCCGTCCAAACCTCCGCCTCCTTCCCTTACACTGCCTCTACCTCCGCCCCCTCTCCCCAATGCATCCCAGACCTCCGCCCCCTCCCCCATGCTGCCTTGACCTGCATAGTGAGCCCAGCTTGAATCGACAGGTCAGAGCCGCAATCAACTTTTTCCCATCATCTCATCGACTATTTATTATAGTTTCAAGAGAACAAGGTCACGTAGAGGTACATCAGACTTAGGACTTGAGAGCCTCATGAGTGAGTGAAAGAGAAGGGTGCGTGCTAGTCTGATTAAGGTGAAATAGCGGAGGTGGAAATTTCCCTTTAACTATCACCTTAGGCTCGAAGCTGAAGAACAAGGAAATGCCTCGGGTATATAGTGCGAGTCCGGCTAACACGGTTAGTTTCTCACTTCCGTTGTCAAGTTGCGAGCAAAGGGGCTTGACGTGCTTCCACCCCGTTGGATTTATCGGAATGGAGAGGAGGAAAAAATAATAGGAGAGAAGGAAGGGGAGAGATGAAAAATCCATTATTGATTTTGGTGTGGTTTGATTAACTCAACTTTAACCCAAGCAATTTGACTCAAGAAGAGTTAAATTAACGGTAGGGTTCGTGGTGTTAACCCAAGCAAGTTTGCGGGATTTAGGTAATAATTATGAAGTATACATAGTCGAGAAGGTAATTTACATGGTTTTAGGGTTCATGGTGTAAAAATCCCTAAAAAATATTTCTACATTTGATGGCATTCAATATCTTTCGTGTTCAGTATTTTGTTCAATTTCTCACTACAGTGATGACTGTTTGCCTTCTTTTTAATCTCAATTTACTATGTTCAGTCATTGTTTTTTGCAAGTTAGATACCAGTCGTTTCAATTTAAGTTATCTGACAGAGTCCCATTAGAAGTCAATTTATCATGATGTGTTTTTGTAGGAGACCTCCGCATGTTTACCATTTCTATGCCGAGATACTAATTCATTGAACCATTTGTTTGCTTTAACAGATAATTTTGAGAGTTGACATAATGTTTCTCATTTACGAATTGGCTCATTTTAAATAGTGAAAAAGAAATAATGAAATTGATTTATACAGGAATCGTGGGTCGCATATCTCCAAAGACATGGGCTGCTATGGAAACTTTCCTGACATCATTTGGAAGTCAGGAGTATAAGATGATGGCTTCTGCACTAGTGGACATGGGTGCAACCGGGACGGATGTGGATGTTAATGCATTTGCAAGGGACTTGGAAAAATTATTTTCATCTATTCAGGTATGTGCTTATTGTACTTGATATATGATACTAAATAGGCTGTAGAAGGGACTCTTGATGCCATTCTTTTAGAATATATATGTTTACTTTCAAGGAACTATTAGTATGATGCTCACAAACATATTTTTAGAGGTTCTGGTTGTAATAATTGATATTTCATATGCTATGCCAGCCTAGAATCAAATTTAAAAGAGGTTTGCACTTGTCATAACTATGGGTAGAACCGTACAAGTAATAGTGTTTTTTTAAAAGAAAAGATTCGGCGTTCCTTCATCATAAGAAGCAACACCACAAAGAAGCTATTTCTCTCACTGGCGTCTATCACCATCTACGAGACCAACAGAGCAAGTAGCAAGATAATACAAGCCAAAAAGTATCAAGTTGGGACATACCCCAACAACTAAAAACACCATCATAATGTTTTTGATCACGAGGAACCACTAACTGCTACTAATATTGTTACTACCACCCAAACATCTGGAATCCAAAAAGAACACCATGCTAGCCAAAAAAAGGCCATGGATAGGGAAAGCACCAGTAGAGGAGACAATCAATCACCCAAAACGCAAGATGCCTGATTTACATCTCAAATTCCCCATCCAGTTCCAGCGAAGCAGCGGGCCCAACAACAATAGTAGAACCTGTTGAGAGGTTAGTTATCTTTCCTATTTCATATATTTCTTTTCTTTTCTTATGTAATTTACCCAACAAGAGTTCACTCTATATAAAAGAACTCTAGGGCTCCGTTATGATGCAATTCAATATTCTCTTTGCATATGGTATCAGAGATACGGTCCTAAACCGGAGCTCCGGTATCCTCGTGCGCTAATCCCCACTGTTGCCCTTCTCTCTCTCTCTCGGCTCGTTACATCCACTGACCGGGTTCTCTAACCCCAGCACCGCCACCGACAGGGATCTAACAACCCCTAGCACCGCCGCCGGTGCTGCACCACCACTGCCTGACGTTGGAAGAGGCGATCCGGGATATCTGCACTGCCGGTAGAGGTACTCCAGGCCTCCTGTGCTGCAAGCCACCACCAGAGGCCCCTTCTGCAGTCACCAACTACCGTGGTGGTCTTTTACGGCCATCTCCTGCAGTGAATCAGCCATGGCGGTATCCACAACATCTTTTGAGGTCTGAGTTCGTCACCAAATGACCCGATTTTGGGTCCTTTTTTTGGTGAAATCAGACCTTATAATTCTTCCGCATACCGAAGAACAACTCATCGGTTGACGGGAGACGTTGTATGTGTCTACATACACAACCGATTCCCCGTATGATTATGTAGACGTATTTTTATCGGTTTATAGCCCCAGTCGAGTTCTGTTTCAATCCTCTTATTATCATGTCGAAAATCAAGGGTGGTATTTTTTTTCATCCGGTGCCTTCAAGGGTTCGACGCCTATCGTGAAGGTAGATGTGACCAATTACGAGTTATAGTCTGTGCATTTTATGACCATGATGCGGTGTAATAATAAGGAACACATTCTGACGTAGTTAAAGTTAACCGATAGGACCAGGGAAAATGTTTCATGGAAACAGAATGATGCGTACACATGTATTTGGCTCTTTGGGACTCTCACCACGGAGATATCCAACAATATTTTGCATCAACCTACTACTAAGGCAATATGGGTTATATCTTGTTGTCACCTATGGTCAAGCGGAGAATGAGATCAAGATTTTTCAGTTGCAATTTGATATTTTCACTGCTGAATAGAATGGTTGTCCTCTACGTAGCTTCTATTCTTCGCTTCGAGGCATGTTCGAGAAGCTACACTTAAGTCTGTGACCACATCTATAGAGCAACATATGGCGTACAAGAATGCCACAATATTCAGTATATTTCTGGCAACCCTAGATTATGAGTACAAGATTGCTCACACCCACGGGTGCTATTATACATCCGATGGAGGAAGCTTACAATCGTCTTAGGAGGATCACTATCCCATCTACTGTCACTACACAGAATTCCTCAGCTATGGTCACATCCTGCGGCAGGGGGGATACTTCTCAGTTCAGAGGGCGTAGCACCTATTGCAGAGGAGGTGGAAGTTAGCGTGGTCCTTGCACTTACTATCATTAGCTTGATTATCCTAAGGAGACATGCTCTCTGGAACATAGATACCCTGTGTCTACTTGTGTAGCTGAGCTAACTGTCACTTTTTCTCTTACTACAGATTAGAAGTTGTATGATACTGTCTCCCAGCTATGACATATAATGACTCCTGCTGCTGCCACGACTAATACATACATGTCCTTCAGATGTTGCAGCTACTGCCGGAGCCTCTTCTAGCACCTCAAGTATAGCCTATGCTCTTACCGCTTGTTACGTGGTAGATGTTACAGAGGGGATCATTGATTCTGGTGCTTCTCACCACTTGTGGAGACATGGCTTAGTTTGCTTCATAGAGATCCATTCCTCCAGGAAAATATATTGTCATTGCAGATGTGACTTATTCCCCTATTACAGGATAGGGAGAGGTCTGTTTGACGTTGTCTATGTGCATACATAATGTGCTACATGCATCGGATTTTCGATGAATCTATTGTCTATTAGTTAAATCACTAAGGACCGGCATTGTCGTGTCATTTTGACCCCTCTTCTCTTGTGTTTTATGACATACGAGCATGGTGATTGGATGCGGTCTTGATCAAGGGGGTTTCAACGGACTTGTTCAGTATCCATATGCTGGTGCTTATTCCATTCCTACTGGATCAATCTCTCTGTACATGTGGCATCTACATTTTGGCACCTTCCTCTGTAGAAGTTGTATAATGTCCTCCCATAGATATCCTCTCGGACCACCTTCTAGTGCGAGGCTTACCGGCTTGGAAAGCAACATCGATCTTCTTTCCATGGTTTCTAGAGTCGCAGTAATAGTAGTATTTTTGATTTAGTTCATTTTGACATATGGGTCCCGGTCGTATTCCTGACCATCACGGACACAAGTTTTATCTTGCAGTTGTGGATGATTTTTCTAAACTATCATAGGTTTTTCTTTTGAAAAACAAGTTTGAGGCTGAGTTTATCATTCAACCATTTATTATTGAAATAAAGAATATATTTTCTTCTACTATCAAGTATGTTTTCTCTGACAATACCTCGGAGTTCTTCACTTTACAACTTTCTGAGTTCTTCATGTCTCAAGGCATCATACACTAAACCTCATGTACATACACTTGCCAGCAAAACGCCGTTGCTGAATGCAAACACCATAACTTACTTGATGTGACCAAGTCCGTCCTGATTTAGAGTTGTGCTCCCCATTTTTTCACGGGTAATGCGGTTCTTATTACCTGTTACTTGGTGAACTGTACGTCATTCTCAGTTTTAGGAGAGCGTTCCTTTCTCGATTATGTTTCTCGAGAAGGCATGTTCTCCTTTATGCCTCGTATCTTTGGCTCTGTGGCATTTATGCATTGCTTAACTCTTAATCGTGACTCGTGATAAACTCTCTCTTAGAGTTGTCAAGTTTGTTGGCTACTCTCAGACCTAGAAGGGGTACTGTTTTGATCCAGTTAGACGGAAGTACTGTGTTAGTATTGATGTCACTTTGAGTCTGTCATGTATTTTTCTACCACACATGACATTTTGACTCCGTCTGACTGTGAAGAGGAGGTCTACATGCTTCCTCCTATCCCACCACTGCCTCTAGCTCCACCAGCTCCACCACATTTTACCACCTCCTCTTATTGTGGCTCCTTTACTCTTGCTGCTTAGTAGGTTGGATTAGTTTTTGCCACATTTTTACATTCGCAAGTTTCCTACTATTCCACTTTCTCACAAGCCTTCCCCATCCTCCAACGCGTCAGTGTTCGGAAAGGCAGCCCAGGCGGCCCGCATATGCGGAGGCGGTCCCCATACTGCACCGAGTATGCAATAATCGGTCAATATGCGGGTTATGGGGTATACTCGATCGAGTAATCCGCATATGCGACCACATATGTAATAGAGGTGACTCTGTTCCTCTATCACCTTCTTGACTTCCACATAAGTTGTTCCTCTGTCATCTTTTTCTCCTCTGTCAAGGTTTGCCGATTGCTTTATTTAGCCCTAAATATCTCTATTTTTAGATTCAGCAGCAACGACTCTATTTTTTAAGATTCTCCAGCAACACCTTTATTTTTTACATTATCTCATAACTGCATGAAGATAGAATAAATTACATGTGTTTATCTAAGATCTTTTATGTGATGAAATGAATATAGATGTCGGTAGGGATGAGCATTGCCCGGGCTGGACCGGGCCCTGAATGGCCCAGGCCCAAGCCCACTTAAAAACTTTGGGCCTTGGGCCGGGCCTAGGCCCGTAAATTTTTTTTTGGTTCGGCCCAAGCCCAGGCCCGACCCAATTCCTATGGGCCGGGCTTGGGCCGGGCCGGCCCATCTTAACCCATTATATATTACTAACTTCGAGTTTGTGTTTAAAGTCAATCTCAATTCAAGTTAGACGAGCTAAAATATATGCCATAATACTTGTGAAACAACTCAAACTCAATTCTACCGGAGATGATTTCTCATTTTATACAAGTCCACTCAATGTTATATACCATAAACATCTCTCGTTACAGAAATTGAAAGAGTGAAAAGTTTACACAGTTAACAACAACAGGTGCGCTAGGCACTACATGTTAAAAAATAAGCATAATGCTCGTATTGGGTAAAGGTTAAATAATAAAAAATATTCTAATGGAAATAATAAACACTAAAAAATTTAAGAACAACCACCGGAATCTAAGACATAGACTAAGTAAGAAAAATTAATTCTGAAATGAAATACAATGATCATCAACTCATATGTCACACATGACTTTCTTGATTTATAAACATTGTATGAAGATAGGATACATGAATAGAGTGTGCATTACAGGTGAGAGTTTCCATATGTGTAGGATATGAGAAGGCTTCGGGCCCTCTTCGGGTCGGGCCCATGGGCCGGTCGGGCTGGACCAAGCCAAGCCCGAGCCCGGCCCAAAAAAATTTTGGGCCTAAAATTTAGGCCCAAGCCCGACCCAATGTTCGTTTGGACGTGGGCCGGGCCGGCCCAGCCCAATGCTCATCCCTAGATGTCGGATGTGCTTCGAATTTTATAACCGCACAAGACAAATGACATATATTTAATTTAAATGGTTGCTTTTTTTAATATTTGACTTTGAGTAAACACATACACCATTTACTAAAGTACGAGGTTCATGGTTGTGTTTACTAACAGGTTACACTTCCAAAAAAAGGTTACCTTCCAATTTGGACAAGGATATCTACCATTTTTTCTATCTTCAATCAATTTACAATATTTTTTACTCTCTCCACTGTTAACATCTTTATCTTTTGGAAATGGATGACTTTTGGAAATGCTTTGGTTGATATCGCATTACACAAAAAGTCTTCACTTCATATTTCTTCCATGTTATATTTTTTAAAACATAAATATATAATGTCTGAAATTATTATTATATTTTTAATTATTTTAAATTAAAATAATAGAAACTGCATACTCCGCATATACTTCCTCTTACCCGCTTACTCGCTCCAGACCGCCTGATTGAATGAATATCGCATACCGACTTTCTGAACCTTGCAACACGCTACATTTATGTTCTGAGTACATTGTTTCTACTGATGGCAATTTGTCTATGCAACACGCTACATTACAGGACGATCGTGTGCCTTGCCAAGAGACTACTTTACATGCTACATAATGTGATCATTGCTTTTTGTAAGCGGAGGCGTACATGCGCCGCATATCCTCTCGTTGCTCAGGTTTATTTGGGATGTCTTTTAGAGGATTTCATGAGGTTTGTCATGGGTCTATCAGTCATAGGGATTACATGAACATTACATGCGGCTATACGAGACAATCATTGATGTCTTGTTATGGAGGAGGAAGTGGTCGCGTTATAATACATGGATCCTGGTTATTTCCCCTACAGGGGCATCTATGATTGGATGCAAGTGGATGTTTACAATGAATCATTATACAAATGGTAGTGTTAATAACTGCAAGGCGAGGCTTGTGGGTTCACCCAAACTTATAGGGTGGACTATCGGGATACCTTCTCCCCAATGGATCGTTGTTCAACTACGAATCCTTTTCTCAATTGCCGTGATACAAGATTGGTACTTGTCTCAGCGTGATCCAAAGAATGCATTTTTCTCTGGTGACTTGCAGAAGGAAGTCTATATGCAATAACCACCTGAGTTCGTTGTTGAGGGGGAGTGTCAGAAGGTTTGCGGACTTCATATGGTTATATGTCATTAAGCAAAGTCTACGAGCATGGTTTCAGAAGCTCTCAGATTTAATAGAGCAACACAAATTTATGAAATTGACTGCAGATACTTCACTGTTTGTTTAGAGGAGTAAGAGAGGTATCGTTACTATACTAGACTAAATGATGACATCATTGTTACAAGGGACGACATGCAAGATATTTGTACGGTTAAGGATTTCCTTTGACAACAATTTATCACCAAGGACCTTGACGATTTACGTTACTTCATGGGACTTGAGTTTTCTAGGAACCAACAAGGTCTTGTTATATCCTAGAGGAAGTATGTTGCTGATATTCTCTCTGAGACATGCGTGGCGGATTTCAGGCCTACCACTACTCCTATGGACCGCAACATGAAGCTATATGATGATGATACATAGGAGGTAGATAAGAGGCGGTACAAGGAGCTCGTTTGGAATCTTCTATATTTGTCCATCATCATGCCATGCATTATCTTTATAGTGACAAGAGTTAGCCTTGTTAGATGTGTGTTTATATTTATCTTATTTCACGGTAAACCCTATGGGGGTGTTTATGTATTTTTCTCGATTATGAGCGCTCTAAGGTTTCGTCCTATATAAGGACCCATAGACCACCTGGATAAGATAAGTTATTGTGTTTTCTCATCATCTTCCACATGGTATAAGAGCAACAGTCGTAGGCCGATGTTCTGACCTAAATCCCACTGCTACTATCCCGCGAAGAAGCTCTTGCGCATGCCCTCTTCCAAACTCCAAGAACCCGCATAAGGCATCTCTAGGAATGCATGCACCACACTAGGGGGTCTTCTACCTCCGCCTGAACTCGTGCAACGTGCCTACAGTGCCCTAACATCACCAGTAGCAGCAAAAGGAGGCCCTTCCACCAGCGGCCATCGACTCCCGCCTGGTGTTGTAGCAACGTTGCAAGCAGTAAAAGGGAGCCCCTCCTCCTCTGCTAGTGGCCACCGACTCCTACCAGGTGGTGTGGCAGTGACGCCAATGGGGCCTGCACCTCCGCTTGGGATTCCCAGCCCCTATCTTATGTCACTGGACCCCCCCACCTTCTTCCTGTCCTGTGACATCGATTGTAGCTTCCTAGCCATGTTTTGCTGCTCACAAGGTCCAAGAGAGGCCTGAAACGGTGACCTAGGTCACCTCTATGCTTGTTTAAAGCCACTGATCTTCCATGTTACTTTTTCTTGACCTGCGATCACCATAACATCCACCAATACCAAGCATGTGTATTCGACTTCTTCTGTGATAATACATGGCACTTCTATCAAATTGAAAGGCTTACTACCATGTTTGAGGAGCTCTCTGATATATACATGCGAATCTGGTATATGCTATATAGGAAGATTTGAGTCTTGTCCAGTACTACAGGCTGCTAACTAGCATGTTTGAGGAGCTCCTCATCCTTCAGCCAACATGTTGTGATCAACAGGGGGTGAACGTGTTGAATAGTACGTCTATTAATTTTTTTCTGGACTACATCCGTGATACAAGCCTGTGAAGGACTGTTTTTTGATGGCTGATACACTGCCTGCCATTAAGACCATCTTTAATCCTCTACATGAACTTGAGGCACATGTTGAGCATCCTCTCACTATACCATCTGCGGAGATTACAACCCATTGTCGTCAGGGAATAGAGGATGACAAAGTTACCATGGAGGACGAGGTCGTGATTTTGGTCATGGCCTTGGCCGCGACTCTGGATGCGACCATGATTTTGGTCGTAGACATGGACATGATCCTACCACTACTCGTCATCCATCGTGCATACAATGTGGACGCTAGAACCATCAATCTGAACGTTGCTGGGTGAAGTTTGGCATACAATCTAATGCCAACAGTGCATATGAGATAGCTTCGTATGAGGTAACCTGTAAGATCGTCGAGGATACGCCCGATCAACACTCTGGTGGAGCACAAACACCATGTACCGCTTCTGAATACGCTCGTCTGAGGCAACTACAACAGAACTCCAACCTCCCCGCCAGTGATAGTACCATTTCTGCTCCCATTGCTAGTATGGAAATTACTTTGTATATAGTAGCCAACTCTGTCTCTTCCTCTAGCCTTGCTTGGATTATTGACTCAGGAGCATCTACCCATCTGATGTGAGAAGGTAGTCTGCTTACTTTCTCACAATCATCTTCCTTTGTGAAGACTGTTCATGTTGCCAATAGGGCTCATTCACTTGTTTCTACTGTTGGCATTGTAGAGTTTTCCTTTAAAATCCAACTATCTGGAGTTCATTATGCTCTTGCTTTCCTACTTAGTCTTTTATTTTGTTCAGAAGTTATGTACTAAGCTTTATTGTAGGGTTATTTTTGATGAGTTCTGTTGTTATTTTCAGGACATCTAGATGAGGCATATTCTTGGTGGTGGACATGAGAAGAACAACCTCTATTTCTCATCATCCCCTCTGATTCCAGTTTTTGGGGTGCATCATCTATCTTCGACGATCCACTTTTCTGACACCATCTTGGGCACCCTTCTACCAAGGCCATCTTCATAATGTTCCCTGAACTCCCCATGCTCAAGTCGTTTGGGTGCGAGGCGTGCCAGTTTGGGAAACAACATCGAGCATCTTTTCCTACACGTACTGAGTCTTGTTATGAAGTTCCGTTTTCTCTGGTCCATTACAGTATATGGAGACATTGTCCAGTTTGTACTCTGAGTGGACATAAGTATTTTGCTGTTTTTGTCGATGAATACAATCGATCCTCTTGGGTCTACTTGTTAAAAGAGCATTTGGAGATTAATAATATTGTCAAAAATTTCATCATTATATCAAAATAGTTTCTCTACTGGTGTTCATATATTTCGTTCTGATAATGCATTAGAATTCATTCAACATGACTTGACAACCTTCTTTGCCTCCCAAGGTACTACTATTATCTATCAAACCTCTCGTCCTTATACCTCTCAGCAAAATGGGGTAGCAGAACGGAAGCTCATGCATCTGCTTAACATTGCTCGCTCCCTTCTCATTCATATGAAAGCTCCTAAAACCTATTGGGGAGATGCAGTTCTTACTGCAGTCCTTCTTATCAATAGGGTCCCTTCTATGTCTCTGAACATGTCCACCCCTTTTGTGTTACTATATTCCAATAAGTCTCCCTTTCCTCTACCTCTATGATTTTTTCGATGTATAGCATTTGTCCATAATTTCCATACCACTGACAAACTGTCTCCTTTGCGATCAAATGCGTCTTTCTTGGTTATTTTCGTACACAGAAGGGTTACATGTGCTATGATCTTACTGGGCATCGATACTATATATCCGCAGATGTGACCTTTTTTGAACAAACTAGCTTCTTTACTCAATTTGTTATGGATATATGTTTGGATCTTTTTCCTCCACCCAATGTGTATAAACGCTAGTATACTTCTACACCCGCTTCTGTTTCTTTGTTACAGGCATGGAAGGACATATCGATATCGATATCGTTTCGATATCGTGTCGATATCGATATATCGCCGATATATCGACGATATATCGCTATATATAGGAATCTTTCTGAAGAAAATGCTGAAAATCGGATATATCGATATATCGATTTCGATATCGATATCGTGTCGATACCGTTATATCGGCGATATATCGCCGATATATCGGGATACGGCCTTCCATGGTTACAGGATGACATGCCATCTTCAAGTGCCCCCACCACTACTGGGATGGTCCTCAGAAGCTTCACATTGCTCTTCGTAGAACTAAGAGACAATGTACTTTTCATCCCATGTCTCATTTCACTTCTACTGCTAGCCTATCATGCTCTAACAGAAGATATGAAGATGTTCTCATGACTATTTCTATTCTCCGAGATCATCATAGTGTTTTGCAGGATTATGGTTGGTGACAAGTAGAGGAAATGGATGCTCTCACTTCTAGAGGGACATGGGATCTTCTATGATGTCCCATAGGGATCAGACTTGTGGCTTGCAGTTGGGTCTTCACGACTAAACAATCACCGGACATGTCCATTGATAGACGATGCTTGTAGCTAAAGGCTTTACACAGACATATATGATTTGATTACTTCGAGACATTTTCTCCTGTTTCACAGATGGGCTGTATACATACTATTCTTTCAATGACATCAAACAAAGGTTGTCCTATCTTTCAGCTCGATGCGAAGAATGCTTTCCTGTATGACAATCTTGAGGAGAAGGTTTACATGATGCTGCCTCTTGGTTACGAAGTTGAGGGGGAGTGTGTATGTCGACTTCGTAAGGCAATCTACGACCTAAAACAGAGCCCGAGGGCACGATTTGACATACGTAATACTAATATCAGCACTCTTGACTTCTAGAGAACAATATCTGACCACTCTGTCTTTGTCAGAAGATGACTCACTGGTACTGTCATACTTGCTGTTTATGTTGATATGGTTGTCACAGGTAGGGGTGCACATGGATCGGATCGGATTTTGACTTAATCTGTGTCCAATCCACACATAACGGATTTTTTATTTTTCCAGTCCAATCCAATCCATTAAACTTGCAAATCCAATCCAATCCAATCCATCGGATTACGGATTGGATCGGATTGGTTCGGATTTTTTAATGCTCACCTAATCTGTGATGAAGTTTGTGGCATAGTCGACCTCGACGTTCGATTCGTGGATCTAAAATTGAGATTATGGATAAATGTAAAGAAAAGAATAGTTAATTTTGGAAAGCAATTCGACTCAATTTTTTTAAAGCAAAAACATATATTCTTGTTATGGATTTATTACAAACATTTATTGTATAACTATATAAAAAGAGCATACTTGCGATCCCTAGAATTCATAGAATAATCAAGCTGACTTTGAATAAAATTGAAAGTTTGTATATATCAAATAGGAACTACAATTAACTTGCAACTAACCTTCTTGGCTACGTGATGTGGGAATCATGACCATGCATGATGGAGGTTTGGGACAAGAACCGTGGCCGACTGCATAGTGGAGAGGGATGTATTTAAGGTTCCTGATTGCCCATACGCGAGGGAGGTCTAGCTACACGTGTGTATAGTTAGGGACAAGGAGGACGTAGATGATGACGAGACGACATTCAACTGGGGATGAGATCTGTCTACACACGTGCAAGGGAGGTTTGGAAGAGCAGAGGACGAGGTCTAACTGTGCGTGCGCAAGGAAGATCTGGCTGCGTATACACATAGTTAGGACAAGGATGACATCTGACGGAGATATGTGTACACTTTAGGTTGGAGATGTGTGTAGCACGGGTGAGTGTTTTGTTTGGAATGGATCCCGAGTGGGTTTAGGTTTATGTATTATTATTTTTAGAAGTGGGTTTCGTTTGAAAAATTGGAAGGCTCTGAAGGGCATTGCGGGTAGGTATTACTATTTTCTAAACCAATTAGTGAGGTAAGATAAGGGGCTTTCCAACAAGTTGTATGTGGTAAAACTTGAATTGGAATAGGTTTAAGTTATAAAGAGAGTAGCTTGGATATTTGCATATAGCTTCCAAATAAAATGTAACATATAATATGCTTTATTGAGAATAAATAAACTAGTATATATTATTATTTATTAACAGATTAACGGATTGGATCGGATTGGATTTTGACAATAATCCGATCCAATCTATAAATGAACGGATTTGTAAAATTCCAAATCCGATCCAAACCATTAAACTTATAAATCCAAACCGATCCAATCCAATGACAACGGATTGGATCGGATTACGGATTTTATCCGATCCATGTGCACCCCTAGTCACAGGTGATGATGATAAAGGTATACTAGAGACCAAGACTTTCCTTCAGAAGGTCTTCATCACCAAAGATCTTGGTCAGCTTCGCTACTTTCTTGGCATTGAAGTATTGCGCTCTACAGAGGGTCTTCATCTCTCATAGATGAAGTATTGCATGGACAGCCTGACCGAGGTTGGATTACTTTGATGCAAGCCCACTGGTATTCTTGCAGACCGAAGAAAACACTCCATTTTCACTGACCATGTCTTCCAAGATATTACACGGTACAAAATCCTGGTAGGCAAACTTCTTTACCTTATTGTCATCATGTCGGATATACCCTATGCTATTTAGCAGAGACAACCAACACGTGGAGTAAACATAGTACAACCACTGGCAGGATGTTCTTCAGATCTTGCTTTACTTGAAGGAATCACCAGGACGTGGCCTCTTTTATAAGGAGAATGGCTACACCGATGTTACTGAATATGCTGATGTGGATTATGCGAGTTCACCCGAGGATCATTGCTCTGCTACCAGATATGCTATTATGATGGTTGGAGGAAATCCTGTTACTTGGACAAAGGAGCATACTGTTGTCTCCAGATCTACTACAGAGGCAGAATACGGGGCGATGGCTCATGCTACCTGTGAGATTACTTGGCTATTGACCTTCTTGTAGGAACTTGGTATTGTTGTTACTACTCCGGTTCCTCTATATTGTGCCAACAAATCCGCTACATACATTGAAGTTTCATGAGTAGACCAAGCACATAGAGGTTGATTGTCATTTTGTTCGTGGTGCCGTATGAGGAGGGAAGATTACTACACCACACATCACGAAGAATCCTCATTTGCAGATGTCTTCATGAATGCTTTATCGAAGAAGCGCCTCTCGTGGATAACTTCCAAGTTGTGCATGATCGATAGATATGCTCCAACTTGAGAGGGAATATTAGATATGTGTTTATATGTATCTTATTTCATTATTACTCCTCTGGAGGTATTTATGTATTTTCTCGGCTACGAGCACTCTAGGCCTTTGTCCTATATTTAGGACCCCTATACCTCCTAATAAGATAAGTTATTGTGTTTTTTCATCATCTTTCACAAGCATGTTTGTGGAGCAGCCTATACATGCACATATGGATGCGGTTCATATGATTTTGAGATACAGGAAGTCCTCTCATGGCATTGGGTTGCTCTTTTGCAAAGGGACATCCCCCGTCATTACAGCATGTGCAGTTGCGGATTATGCAAGATGTCCCAAGGATGGAAAATCTATCTTAGGTTTTACAGTGTGTAGGGAGTTCTTTAATGTCTTAGAAGAATAAGAATCAGATTATGGTTGCCAGATTTAATGTAGAATTGGAGTAGAGAGCCATGAAAAAGGGAAGTATTGAGATGATGATTCTATAATAACTAGGTCAGTTAAAACTTACACATTCGTTGTGTCTGACCCAGTTATCGACGTGCCTTTTCCTATGCATCTACAATGTGACAACCAAGCTGCCCTTTTCATTTCCAACAAGGCTGCCTTGCTGTCTGAGGCGGGGGGTTGAGGGGGGAAGCCCGAGGCCAACAAGGGAGCAGTTGAGAGGTGACTCAACCTTGCCTTCCATGTGAGGACAAAGTAAATTGAGGTTGACTGTCGCTATACGTGTGATATGATTCAGAAGGACTTTATCTCTACTTCTCATGTCAGTTCTGGAGTATAATACAATATATGCATTCACTAAGGTCCTAGCCAGAGTGCCATTTCAGAGGTGTTGTTCCAGGTTGAGCATGATTGATATCTGATAAAAATATGAAATGCGGAAGCGTAATATCAGAGAATTAGAATAAATATGAAGACCAACGAGATTTTACGTGTAACCCTACTCCGTAAGGAGCGGGATGAAACCATGGGAGAATGCCTCAAAGCTTGTGCTTTCTATTCATTTTTCTAATCTGATACAATGGGTCCGTGGCTTCTTATATAGACCCCTCTGACCCTCCAAATACCATAGATAGTAGGTGTGGGACTAAACCATTGGATGTAGTAATTGGACGCTGGAGGGATTCAATTACCCATTTATACATAAGTGAGCATATACTACAACACTCCCCCTCAAGCTGGAGCATGTAATACTCAACTTGGATAAATAGAAAGAAATATCAAACTCCCAATACAAGACACTATAGACAATATCAACTCAACACAAACACAACTATCGGTTGCTGTCAAGGATGTTGCTTTTCATGCCGTGTAGGTAAGGAGGGACAAATGGGATGTAGTGTGAGTCGAATTGAGTCTCCTCGTTGGAGAATGTGTGCTCTATACTGCACCTGTTAAAGTCACTGAAACTGAATGAGTCTCCTTGTCGGAGTACTCTGGCCTGCCACATGTAGAAGACTGCATCATGTGGACAACCAATCCATCTCTGAAGGACTGAACAAAAAAAGTCGTGGAAACATCTTCGTCGGAGTCTACAGTTTTTGAAGAATGGTGTCTGAAAGTCTCCTCATTGGAGAACTAGGTCTCTCCCATACTGGCTCCGAGAATGAGATCTCTACTCTGGAGTCCTTTAGAAACCACATGAAAACCTTAGCCCACATGACATAGGGAATGCGATCTCTACTCTGGAGTCCCTATGGGCCCGTTCGGTTGGGGGGTTACCCCCAATTTGGGTGGGTTACCTCCCAAACCCCATATTCCTAACACACTAGTGGGTCTCACTCCCTTCCCATCAAAAACATTATATATTATACCATCATATCATCTAAAAATCATAAAATACTCAACTTTTACTCACTATTCCAAACTTCAATACAATCACATCACAACAACTACCCACTTTTTCAAATTTCAATACAATCACATCATAATAACTACCAACTTTTTCAAATTCAATACAATCACATCACACAAACCCTCCCAACCCTTAACCCACCAACCAAACACACAAACACAAAAATGGGTTATCCTCCCCCGGATAACCCACGAACCAAACGCACCCTATGAGTTATATGAAAACTCTGAGACCAAAAAACAAAGATGGGGACTACACAAATGATGACAAACATGTGCGCTTCAAATTGCAGACTCGGAACCAACCCGAACGTTGAGTCTGAATCTGAAAAATTGTAGAGTCTGAATCTGGTTGGCCTGGAATTTGGAGAACTTGAAAATCTGGCATGTAGAACTCTACATATTACTCTCCCTTTCTCCCATGCTTTTCGGAATACAATGACATCGACAAAGTTGGGAGGAGACAAGAAAATGGGGGAAAACAAAACATCATATAAGTTGATTTTTTTGGCCTTTTCTTCTCAAGCAATTTTACTTCTTAATTGATTTCATTTTTTCTCGGCTATTCCATTTTTTCAATAGCGGTCTTTCCTATTTTTAATAAGCCTTTTATTTTTCGTCTTTCTCTTTTTTTGCAAAATTTTTTCCCGTGTATGACCTTTCTTTTGTATACGCTTTTTTAATAAAAAACATGACCTAAAAATAAGGCCCAAATTTCAGCAACCCAATTGGGCTCTTGCTCCTTTCTTCTCTCCTTTTTTATGGCTCATTGGGCCTTTACAAAAATTTAACAGAGAAAGAAAGTAAAAGGAAAAAATGATGATGCTGCTTATTTAGGGTTCCTACTTGGGAACCCCTCTCTTCGAAGGACGCCTCCCTTGGGGTTTCTTCGACGTTACAAAGGGGAAGCGTTGCTGGAGAATGAGGCAGAGCAGGCTGTTGGGGCCGCTACCACCGCCTCTGCCGGAGAAGGAGGCATCACGTGGAGCTCGGTCCTTGTTCGCATCGTTGGAGTCATTGCTTGGAGCTGCGCGTTGGACAAGGCTGCTGCAAGCTTCCACCGTCATCGTGCGAAGGAGTTGCGCAAAGAAGGGTCGCCTGGAGAGGGAGTGTGCGAAGGATCCTCGTCGCATAGAGAAGATGTGCCGTGGAGGATGCACCACCTCCTCCTCCTTCGTTGATTTGCACAACTATTGGAGCTTTGGATGGGAGGAGCATTGCATGGACCTGCTTCTTCTCCTTCTTCTCGAACGAGAGGAGGGCCCGATAAGGCGGGACCTTGCCGCTTGGAGATGAGAAAGGAAGGCTCCTTGCCGGAGAGGGTGTGCTTGGAGGGGCCTCCTCTTTAAACTGGAACCCCTCCTGAAGATACACGAGAAGATGCTCACCACCTTGGTTGAATTGGAGGTCGATGAGACTATGCCTCACGCGCTGCTTGATGATCGATGGCAAAACCGATCACAACATCTGGAATTGAACCTCTTTTTCTGCTATGAATCTTCAAGAACTATGCTTTATGATTTCAGCAGAAACCCTAGAATTGAATCTTCTCACTAAATCGAATATTTAAAAATTTAAGAACATATAATCCTCGAGAATCGCACCCGCTCTAACACCATGATAGAAATATGAAATGTGGAAGCGTAATATTAGAGAAATATAATAAACATGAAGAACAATATGATTTTACGTGGAACCCTACTCCATGAGGAGCGAGATGAAACTACAGGAGAACGCCTCAAAGGGCTTGTATTTTCTATTTACTTTTCTCATATGATACAATGGGTCTGGGGCTTCTTATATAGCCCCTACTGACCCTCTAAGTCCCACAGATATAGATGTGGGGCCACACCACTGGATGTGGTAATTAGACCCTGAAAGGATTTAATTACCCATCTATACATATGTGACGCATATACTCCAACAATATCTATGCTCTATCTCGAGGGAAAACGTGGAGAGATTAGTATGTTTTCCTTTTGTTGAAATCTAGAATGTGAAAACGAATTGATGAACATAGTAATAACATAAAGAAAGATAAACTGGAACACTTAAGATTTTACGTGGAACCCTACTCCCCAAGAGTGGGTTGAAACCACAGGGGAAGGTCTCAAAGGTTGTATGTTTCTATTGAACTTTCTCATTGAGTACATGTGGTGTGGGGCTCTTTATATAGCCCCACAAACAGACAAGAGTCTCACAGATAGTAGATGTTGGACTAAACATGAGTGGGTGGTAATTGGATTCGGGAGAGATCCAATTACCACTCTATTATATTCTCCAACACCTCCTCAAGCTGGAGTTGAGAAAGCTGCAACTAGTAACAAAATGAAAAGTATACATCACATCTTCATACAATACATCAAAGCAGAACATATGTCTGCTGCTAGTAAAAGACCTCGCTCGATGTTGGCTCTGCAACTTTCAGGTCACCCGAATGTATTCTCTACCATGCACGTAGAGTCGTTGCGATATCAAGTCGTCATAACTTATCTCTGTCGTGCATGCAGGTCACAAGAATGTATCTCTATCATGCATGGAGAAGAGTCACAGTAGAAGAAGTCCAACGCTTAGTAGTAGTCGGTTAGTAGAAGTACACCCTAACGAATAAATCGATGCTCGATGAAGACAGATGATCGCAATAGCAGTTTGGAGTGCTAGTCAGTCAGTCATGGTCGGGCAGTAGAAGTCCCGAAGAATCCATCTCTGACTCCCCCTTTATCCCATACTTGATATAATAAAGAGCATGAAATATCAAGTTGGGAGAAACAAAACATGCATTTTCCCTGTTCTTTTCTTTTTTGTGCTCCCTTTTTTTTGCAAAAATCAATCCCTTTATTTTTACTTACGACTTCTTTTTGTACGTAGCCTTTTTTTCAAGCCATTCATCTTATTTTTTTCCAGCTTTCCCTCTTTTTTTGCAAATCAGGCCACTTTTTTTCTCTTTTGGCCTTCCTCTCTCTTCTCTTTTTTTAAGTACAAAGGCCCGTTGGGCCTGAAATAAGCAGTATCATATATTTTTTCGTTGGAGCCCAACGTGGGCCCAAAGCTTCTTTATTTAGGGTTCCTTGATTGGGAACCCTCTTCATAAAAGCTGGAGCTCGCCGTCAGGAGAAGTATTGTGCGAGGTGGGAGAGCCGTCACCAAGAGAAGTATTGAGCGAGGTGGAGGTGCTTCTATGGATGACATGTGATGGGGCTTCTTCTCCGTGCTCGGACTGGGGTTCTGTGGAGGAAGGTTCCATCGTTCTGGGGCTTCTTCTTCGCGTTGGGGCTTCTTCTTCACGTTGGTGCTTCTTCTCGTGTCGAGCTTCTTCTTTGTGTAGGAGGATTTTTTGCTGCTATCCGAAGTTCTTGCGCATATCGCGACCATCGTTATAGGAGGTTGGGGTGTACGCGAGACTGAGAGAATGTTGCATCAGTCGTGCCTATAGCCTCTCTTCATTATCCACTAGGGTTCCTAGATGGAGACCCTAATGCGCCCATAATGAAATCCGGGAATTTGGAGAGAAGGCGAGATTCCTCTTGACCTGGCGCACCTGGATCCCATCATTTGAATCGGGCATAGGTAGTAGGGTTCAACTGGAACCCTTGTTGATTCTTGGTGTGCCGCCAGATTTAGGATTCTATGAACCCTAGAATATTCTCGGAACTTGGTGGCGAGATCATTAGAATATAATCACGAATCTTCAGAAAACAATAACATTTGAATCAAATCTCCAAAAAAATTTGACTTGCTCTGATATGAACACAAGAAATAAATCTTTCGCAATAAACCCTAGAATCAACCTCTTTAATACCATGTTGAAATCTAGAATGCAGAAGCGAATCGATGAACATAGCAATAAAACAAATAAAGATAAACTAGAACACTTGGGATTTTATGTGGAACCCTACTCCCCAAGGAGCGGGATGAAACCACAAGAGAAGGCCTCAAAAGGTCATATGTTTCTATTGAACTTTCTCATTGAGTACATTAGGTGTGAGGCTCCTTATATAACCCCATAGACAGACCATAGTCCCACAGATGGTAAATGTGGGACTAAACATGAGTGGGTCGTAATTGGATCTTGGAGAGATCCAATTACCACTCTATTATAGTCTCAAAACCTTTTTTATGTATTTCTTTTCTTTTTGTATCTATTATGTAGTTTGCCCTACATGAGTCCTCCTATACAAGAGAACTCTAGGGCTCCATTATAATGCAATTCTACATTCTCATTCCACATAGCCTGTAGAATAACAAAATAATGTCACAAAAGAGATAGAGCAAACAAAATTAATCACTATTTTGAATTAAAATTGATTTATTTGGAAAGAAAGTCTAATACGATCTCTATCTTTATTTTGAAAAATACGCCTACATCTTTCCTTCCAAATCATCCAACAGGCCGTGGCAATCTAGGCCTTTATCAACCATATTTGTTGGCTAAACTGCCCTTAAGGATTGAGGAAAACATCATGCGATGCCCACTAGCCAATATAGGCAAAGCAAGCCTAGTAAACATGTGCACAGAGAAAGAACAAGAAAAGGTAATATGTTCCCAATATTCCAAATTGTTTTTACATAAGACATATCTGTTAGTTGTGTTTTCACACCCACTTAATGTGCATGGCGTTAGTGATGTGCTTATTGTGTTTTAACAACCATAAGAATAATAAACTTTGGGATGAAAATGCCTTTTCGAAAGTAAAGGGTGGAAAGCAGATGTAACCCCTCCATTTTGGAAAAAAAAGGTTATAAAGCTTGGCGTTGAAACTGATCCTACCTCTCGAGTTCTTGCCAATATGTAAATTAACCACATCCGCAGAGCCATCAAGCAGAATAGGATGCAAAAAATTTCCGGTGTCCTCAAAATCGACCATATGATGAGACGGAGCCGATTTTCAAGAGATGGGAACCAATTATTGGGAGCATTGAGCTTGTTTTATGTCTCTACCTAATTGTCATTTTTATTTCTAACTTACGGCCAAAAATGCGAATTGTCCCCATAGCCAGAGCTTAGAGTCGCTTCGCTTATCGCAATCGAACCTTTACAAAGGGACTTCCAAATAACTTGATCCTTGGGTTTGGCTATCGATTTATGAAGGAATAGGCTTTCCATTGAAAGATGATGAGGAAATAAACTTGTGCAGTAATGTTTCCGTGTTATCCATCATTTCAAAGGTCCTTTTTGACATCACATTGTTAAAACTCTGCAGATCTAAAATGTCCTACCCATCGTTTGCTCTATGCCTACATATTAATTTCCAAGCCGCTTTCTTTTTTTGGGCGGGTTGTTCTGAATGTTAGATTTGCCATTCGAAAGAAAATTTCTTCTGGTATTATCTATCTTATCAATAATAAGAAGTTTAAGAACTGATAGCAAGTGATATGCTAACAGTGTAAGGCACGAGTTTAAAATGGTTACTCTCGCCTGTAGGTCCCACATTTTGTACTTTCAGCCCCTATTTTTTTGCGAATTTGACCAATAATAGTTGACAATCCCCTCCCCTAGAAATCCCACGGTACAAGGGAAAACCCAGAAAACCCAGATAAGAAATAGGAAATGAACATATGGAACAGTTAAGTAATTAAGAAGCCAGTTGTTTCTTGTATGTAAAATATTTAAGTCATAAATAGATGATTTTTCTAGGTTCATTTGCAGGCCCGACTTGAGAGAAAAGGCATGCAAGATAGTACTTAAAGCTGTGAGTTCTGATTGGTCAAACTAAATAAAATGTAACAGGTCATCAGCGAATTGGACGTTTGTGATTTGAAAATCCCATCCGCATGTTTATACCCCCTAATCTGATCAGCATCCACCGTATTCTGAAGAAGACCATATAAAATATTCACCGCAATTTATAAATAATAGAGGGACCAACGGGTCTCCTTGTCTCACTCCTCTTTGAGATTTGAAGAAACCTTTGGGTAATCCATTAATATTCACTAAAAACATTGTGGTACGAGGAATATAGTCAATCCATAAGATGAATTTAGGTGGACATTTAATCACAGCTAAAATTCTGATAATGAAATCCCATTTTAGGGACTCGAAGGCTTTTTTGAAATCTATTTTCACAATGAGAGCCTTGGTTTTTGCTTGGTCCAGCCTCCCAAAATTGCTGACAATATATCAAAGCAATCATGAGCAACCCTATTTTTAAGGAAAAAACGTTTTGAGTCAAAGGGAAGATCTCTTGTAGTTTGGGAGACCACCTATCGACCAAGATCCTAGATATTATCCTAGAGGCATATTTATAAAACTAATAGGATGATAATTTTCAATTTTCTCCTTATCACACTACTTGTATATACGTGGTATCGTGGAATGATCTAGATGGCAAAAATTTTCTTCATCAAAGTCTTTTGATGACATGTAGTTAGTCATGAAATCATCCTTAATAACATGCCACATACAACGGAAAAATTTAATAATCATTCCATCAGGGCCCGTAGCTTTTCTCCTCTTAAATTTCCTAATAAACCGCTCAACTTCTTCGGGGAAAAACCTTTATAAGCCTCAGGAGAGTCCATGTCTCACCAAATCTGACCCCAGCTGTTACATAAGAGGGTCACTCCGAGAGGGGTTAGAATATAGACCAATATAAAAATCTATGGCAATTTTTGCAATCACTTTTGGGTCCGAATGTGTCACATTGTCATGATCTTTTAATGCCCGGAGCTGGTTTCTGGCTTTCCTTCTTGAAGCAGAGGAAATCAACAACTTAGACAGAATATCTCCCCATTGGTTAAGTAAGTTTGGCGTGTTGGTTCAAATAATCAAATTTGCCCTAAGCGATGAGTAAAGATCTATAGTCTTATGTGATCTTGGGAAGATGGTAATTTTGACCTCGCATTTTCCTCAATCCTATCTATTTGTTCAAGAGTTTGATTTTTCGAAACCACAATATGTTGGGGATATTAGGGGGAGTGTATCCCAAAATCCCTTTCCTGTCCTGTAGCAAAGATGACACACAATAATATGGGTTCCCCACACGGGAACCAAACGACAACGATGATAAACAATCACACAAGCAACCACATGAGACAAATTTTTTTACGTGGAAACCCTTACTCGGTGTGAGCAAGGGAAAAACCACGGGGCAAGACCTGCAACAATTTCACTATGGTCAAGGTGAGCCAAATGTTCTTTCGGTTTTGTTACCCAACAAAATCGAAATACAAGCCACAAGCACAATGATAGTTCTTCTACAAGTAGCTAACTATCCCTAGGTATCTAACAATACCAAATGTGCTCAAAACCAAGAAGGAAGAGGTGGCTTCCCCTGTGGGCTCCTGGATGGAGTCCCAAATGTGATGGCTCGGCTTCTTGAGGTCGTTCCCAACGACCTCCTTGCTGCTTCCCAACTCGAGCTCGCCTAAACTGTTGCTCCCAAGCCCAACTCCAAAGCCCTAACCGCTGCTCCCAAGCTCGAGCTGCTGCTCTCGAGCACGAACTCGGCCTCTCTCTCGCCCTCTCGCGCGGAGGAAGTGGAGGGTTTCGAAACCCTTGCTGGCGGCCTTCTTTCTGGAATGGGAGGGGCTGCTCGTGCGTTCTGGAAATTGGGTGGAATGGGGGAACCCAATCACTGTCCGCTGCTCTCCTTGGAAACGGCTTCAATTTCTGGGCAAATTGCAATTGTGTCCCTGCCATAGTGACAAATGGCCGCAGCCCAAAGTTGGGGCTGGACAGAAATAACCCAACACAATAGAGGTGATTTCTCTCCTTTTTTCCACTCCACCTCATTTTTGAGCGGGGATGATTTTTTTGCCCAAATATAAAAAGATTCCAATAACTCGATGCAGACCAAACATTTGATACAACAGATCTAAAGGAGTCCCTTCTCATCTAAAAGGCTTCCATTTTAAAAGCTTTTGGGTGAGGCCAGAAGCTCTGTTCTGAAAGAATAATAGGATGGTGGTCCCGAAAACGTCTTTGGCGGTGGTTGGGGGGGGATCAAGATTCAGAGCTTTGGATAAAAAATCCATCGAGCTTATGGCTCGGTCTAAAATAGCGCAACTCGCCGGAGACCGACCACCCACCCAAGTGAAATTTTAGTCAGGATTGGGAATATCATATAGGTCCTCCAAATCAATCTAGTTATTAAAAAGAGAGGTGAACCGGTCAATGGGAGCTCCCAAGAGTCGGTCCGACCTCCTAGTTAGATTGAAGTCACCAACATATGGTTCGAAGAGATGAAGTTGGGATATATTTGAGGTCAATCAAATCTTGTTTTCCCTGATGGGGAGGGGGGTTCCACCCTTAAGATAAGCCCACTAGCAATCAAATGAAAACTAATCACTGTCAGAAACTACGAATGCATAAGCAAATACCAGAGAAAAATAATAAACATCACGGAACAACAGGATTTTTACATGGAACCCTACTCCTTAAGGAGAGGGATGAAACCACGGGAGAACACCTCAAAGGGCTGATTCATTCATTGAACTTTCTCATCTGATACAGGAGGTCTGGGGCTTCTTATATAGCCTCCACAGACCCTCCAAGTCCCACCACTGATCCATTTACCCATCTACTACATAAGTGATGCATAACACATGTACTCCAACACTCCCCCTCAAGCTGGAGCATGTAATGCTCCGCCATGGAAGGCCATATCGATATCACTATCGTTTCGATATCGTATCGATACGATATTTCGACGTTATATCGACGATATATCGCCAAAATATCACCCATATCGACGAGCCTTTGTGAAGAAAATGCCTGGAAATCAAGATATATCGCCATATCGGTCCCATATCGATATCGATATATCGGCGATATATCGCCGATATATCGCGAATTTTCCTTCCATGTGCTCCGCTTGGACAAACAGAAAGAAATCCCAAACTCACACTACAAGGCACTCTGGACAATATCAACTCAACGCATACACACTGTCGGTTGTTGTCGAGGACATTATTTCTCATATTGTGTGGGTGAGGAGGAACAAACGGGTTGGAGTATGAGTCGAATTGGGTGTGCTATGTACTGCGACTGTCAGAGTCACCAAAACTGAAATGAGTCTCCTCGTCGGAGTACTCTGTCCCTTCACAATCATGTAGACAACTGCTCCATCTCTGAAGGGTCAAACTGAAAAAGCCATGGAGACATCCTCGTCGGAGTCCACAGTTGCTGGAGAATAGAGTCTGAAAAGTCTTACGGCAGAGAACTGCGTCTCTCCCATACTGGCTCAGAGAATGGTATCTCTATTCTAGAGTTCCTATGAAACCTCATGAAAACCCTAGTCCACATGACATAGGGAATGTGATCTCTACTTCGGAGTTCCTATAGATCACATGAAAACTCTGAGATCAAAAACAAAGATGGCGAGCACACAAATGATGGCAAACATGTGCACATCAAACTGAAGATTCAGAACCAATCTGAACGTCGAGTCTGATCATGAACTATAGAGTCCGAACAACTGGTTGGTTTGGAGAATCTGAATTGGATCTGTAACGCTACACAATACTCCCTCTTCCCCCATACTTGTCGAAACACAATGACATTGATAAAGCTGGGAGAAGACATGAAAATAAGGAAAACATCACATAAAGCGATTACATTTTTTCTATTTTTCCTTTCGATTTTTTTCATATCATTTTTTCTCGGCTACTTCATTTTTAGTAGCCGCCACATCCTTGTTTTTTTTTCAAAGTAAGCTGTATCATCATTTTTTCCGGCTTTCCTTTCCCTTTTTTCCTTGCATACAACTTTTCTTTTGTACGTGCCTCTTCTCAAAACACAATTTTTTCGCAAACATGCCCCAATTTTTATTCGCTGGACCTTTCTCAAAATTTTCTTTTGGCCCACTTGGGCCGAACTGTAGCAGGAGCCCCATTGGACCTCTTCTCTCTCTTTTTTTCTCAATACGACCCATTTGGACCTGGAACATGTAGCATATTTTTTTTAAAAGGGCCCATCGTCCCACTTGGGCCCTTATTTAGGGTTCCACTTGGGAACCCTTTCTCAAAGACCTACCGCCCCCGATGGGGGCCTTCTTCTCTTGCCACCACCTCCGCCTGAGCTTGAAAGTACTGCCTGGGAGCGGCATAAGGCACCGTTGGAGGAGCTTCGGTGGCTGATGAGGTCGTGGAAGTGGGCTTGGCCGCCGCCTGGAGACCGAGCTCGTCGTTGGAAGGATGGAGTGCCTCCCTAGAAATGGGGCTGTTTCTTGTGCTGGAAAAGGCATCACTTGAGTGGGCTTCTGTGCCTTCTGAGAGAGATGCTACTGCCAGCACCTGGGAAGAGTGTTGCTTACGAGAACCGCGAGGAAGAGGTGCGCTGTAGAGGTACTCAGATTCCTGTATGTGCGCATAGAGGTGCATCGTCGCGTGTAGAGAGGTCGGTGCCTGATCGAAGAAGACGATCGTGTACATGGGCTCGAGCATAGAGGGGTTGGCAATTGGTGGTTCGCCACCTGATCAGAAAAGGTCCGCTTGAGGGTTCGAGTGATGGAACCCCAGTATCGCCTCCTTCAAGATTTTCCATCGTGAGATTTTCCACCGTGAGGTTTGACACCCCTGCTTAGAAATGGAGGAATGAATGTGCCTAGAGCCGCTACTAGAGAGAGGACTTGATCTGGAGAGGGGAATGCATTGTATGCGGGAAGATTTAGGTTCCTATAAGAAAACCCTTGCCCCTGCATGTTGGAGGAGACGGAACTACGACATGGGAATCGACATAGCCTTGCAGAATTAGGGTTCCCTCAAGAACTCTAGTCTCGAACTTGACTAAGATTGAAACTTTCAGAATTCATATAAGAAATAAATCAAAACTAAATCTTGAAGTTGATCCCAAAACCAACTTGCTCTGATACCATGTTAGAAACTACAAATGTAGAAGCAAATATCTGAGAAAAATAATAAACATCATGGAACAACGTGATTTTTATGTGGAACCCTATTTCTTAAGGACCTCAAAGGGCTGGTTTGTTCATTGAATTTCCTCATCTGATACAGGAGGTCTGGGGCTTCTTATATAGCCTCCACAGACCCTCCAAGTTCCACCACTGGTAGATGTGACTAAACACTGGATGTGGTAGAGGGATCCATTTACCCATCTACCACATAAGTGACACACAACATATATACTCTAACAATCACCGTAGCGTAATCAAGGTCTCGGAGTGCCCTACCCTCCAAAACCTGGGAGTCCCAACCAACGAGGATTCCCCAGGATTGCATTTTAGTGCCAAACTAACTGATCCTCACCCCAACGTGAGCTATGAGGAATGACTTATGATAATGGGTCTCTTGAATAGCAAAAATATTAATGGAAAACCTCCTTTCCAAAGCTTTTAGTCTATCCCTTTTCCAGTCACCTCCTAGCCCGTGAATATTTCAACTTTCAAGTTTAAATCCATGAGGAAAAAGAGGCTAAAGAAGTCGACAAAAAGATGATTATTCCTCAAAAGATCATAACTTGTGCATGAAGTCCTTTTTAGGAGGTATTCTTATTATATCGCGAATTCTATAACTGAAAGTGCCAGAATTCAGTTTTAGTGATAACGAGTAATTATTATATTTGCAGTTCATTTTGCGTAAAAAAACCTCTTACGACAATTTTCGTTAGGTGAGGAGAGAGGATTACTTGTCACTATAGGTTTTTTCCCTTCATCATCATAGTATCCTCCACAGTGTATCGTTGGAGGCCATCCTAATTTCTCGAATAAAATTCTTGGGGTCCGTGACCTCAGAAGGGAGCATGTTGATGTCCTTTATCATATTTTCAATCTTATGAAGTCCCATATGCTGCATCCAGTTAAGCATAAACAAAGCTTGTTCCCAGCTTCGTTCCAGGCAAAGCATCTTCGGAGGAGCCACAGAAGAACCATTGTGATTAGGGAATGGATCCACGTTAAGAAAAACTCGCTCCCATGCAGCACCCGGGCACAAATCAAATTTGCTCGGAACCAGTTCGTTGATAGAGGAAGAGGGCTTCTCCGTAAAGTTCCAAGTGAATGCGGATTTTTGGTGGGGGTCTTCCACGTGATAGGAGTTGTTAAGGTGATTTTTAGTGCAGCTACGAACTGTCGACGGGTCATAATGAGTGAAGACAACATCCACCTTATACTTGAGTGGGTGTAATGAAGCTTTAAAAATGCTGTCAGTGGTGTTTACCTCTACTGCCAGCGGAATGGAGGTAGTGTCCAGAATGTCCAAAAGTTTCGCCAGATATGCTTCTTCATGATCAATGCCTAGAGAGGGAATCTTGTACGCCAACAGCTTTCCAAAAGACTTAATGAGATTGTTTAGAATATACAGATAGCGATGGTGTAGGGGTAACACTAACACTGCCACCCACGAAGCCTTGACGTCCACCGGTTTGCCCTGAAAGAAGGTGACCACTTATAAAACCAGATTCAGTCCTCAACAATAGCCTTGACCGAAGTATGCGAGAGGTCAAGATATTGTTTCTCTGATGCTATTTGTGTGATGACTTGCTTATTTGAGATCCTCTAAATTTTAACGAAGGTGTCCGGAGAGGTCTCTAGTGCAAGTCAATCACAATTCCATTGAATCGAAGGACTATCCTTGGAAAGCTCTATTATGAAACACTGACTTAGATGGTTCTTCACATCCATCGCCTCCAGGCACACGTCCACATGCCAAGTCAGAGCAATCAACATGCATCCTGTAGAAGGTGTGGAGGGACGTGCGAGACGAGCTAAAGGTACACACAAGGTTTTGATCTGCTGAGAACTGGTAGACGAAGTATTTCTCGTCTTTTCGAGTGAGGCAGCACCGACGAGGAGGGAGGATTTGCTTTCGCTCCGTTGATGCAAAATGAATAAATCAAACCTGTCAAGGAAGCCAGAAAAATGAGTAAATCAAACCTTGCTGATCTCGCAGCCACTCCCCCTAATAGGTCCCGGGGTTAACCTTCTCCAGTGATTTTTTGTGCATGCTTTTTCAAAAGCGTAGGTTTTGCGATAAACCGAGCAAAAACCCTTCCAAGTCCCACTTTGTCAAAATTTTGAAAGCCAGGGGCCTTAAAACCACATTTCATAGTTGCATGTCCTATTACTTATCACACCAGTTCTTATTTACTGTTATTTACAACGAATTTCTTTCTTCCAGAGTTCCTTTTCAATGATATTTGCTGCCTTCTTCTTCAGGACTTGGATACAGAAATCATTGTTGCAACTTCAGGAGGGCCGAATGCAGCTGGTGCTATCTCCGCCAATGTTGCTTTTGACGATAGACAGATGAATGCTTTATTCCTGGATGTGGTAATTGTCCTTTTTTGGGTCAAGTATTTTCCTGGATCAAATTTAATGATTACCATAGTCGCACTTGAATTTGAATATGGAGCCATAAAATTCTAAATACACATATGTTTTCTCTTCTTTCTTACTAATCATGGCAAACTTGCAGAAGCTTTCCCACGTTTTTCCTTTGAAAGCATTTCCCCTGATTAGATTGCCTATATATGTTCACTCTTGTGCTCATCTCCCTGGAAATTAATATTGCTCCGGGAGAGGATTTTCTTTATTTTCTGGCTCTCATCTAACATTTTCTCCGCCGATCTTCTCATGCAGATTCGGGTGAGTGAATCCTATGGCCTGAAGTTCCCCCGCGAGTTTGCACTCCTCATGAAGCAAATCCTGTACTTTGATCGGTACACCCGACTACTTGCTCCCAACCTGAACATGCTTCAAGATCAGAGGATCACCATCACTTCAGAGCGGAAAACGAGGAGTAATACTCGATTCTAGCAACTGCTTGTGGTCGCTATTTTTAAATACTGCCTTATATCTTTGCAGTAAATAGCGATGTTGTTGCCATGTTCATGGCACTGGAAAATGTATAGTCCATAACTTATCTTGTCATACTTGGTATACCCAAATCTAGATACTTTTGCATTAGTTCAAGTATGTGCTTTTTGATATTCCTTTTTGACATTAAGACTGTGCCCTGCGTGCTTGTATCCCAGGGAATGCAAGAACTAGAACCAAAAGGGGGTCTTTGGATCAAAACTTAGGATTTCGACCAATAAGCAGGGGTGTGCATAGTTAATAGGTTATATGGCTATTTGCTCTGACCCATAAGCATGGCCTCAAATTTCAGCGAAATTCGGTCGAATATCGATACCCAGTCGAAATCGAAATTCGACCGAAATGACCAAAATATGGGGGTCCTAGTACAAAAAATGACCGAAATTCCGGTTGAAATTCCATCGACATTCCACCGAAATTCTGTTTTGGTCGATACCGAAATGGTGACCGAAACCGACATTTAGGGGCCTTGCCCATAAGGACTGAACTCAAAGACGTATATCTGACAAAGTATTCCGGATCGGGGATGCTATTTGGCCCATTCAAATAATTGCCTGAATCTCGAACTGAACATAATAGATGGAATTGCAACACACATTACGTTTGATAAGTATTCATGACCCATTAAAATAATTTGGATACTCGTTAGAACAAGATATCCATTGGAATGAGATAGGTCGACCCATAACCTTGTAATTATGGCTTGGGAAAGGTTATGAATGGAGTACCTACCCTGTGAACACCCCTACCAATGGCCCATGTCCTGATGGGAGTTCATCATTTCCTTGCTTGAAATGATGTTCTAGAGTGAATGTCTTGTCCCATCTTGCATAGGGTAGTGATACACCGAGTGATGGAAAACCGTGCGAATAAATTGATCACACTTGCAATTCTTTAATAATTTAATACCATGAAAGTTTCGGCTTGTTCTGGTATGTAAATAAATTGTAAATATTGTCTAAGTAATAAACAATCATGTTTCTTCGGGATCCCAATAAAATCCCCACACATCGTTAGCCCATATTATTTTTATGGTTAAAAAGATAAACCTTAGACCAATTACATGATGACCAATAATCTAATCTTTGAGTACATACATATTTATAGCAGTTTTTAAATGAAGAAAAATAGTATTTTGTAACGCATTCTAAAATCATTTAATTGAATGACACCAGACAAAAATGACATACATAAGAACAATATCTTTAATAGTTTAGGGAATGGGGAGATTTTTAGGTTCTCCAGTTATGGTTGGACGACTGGTCAAAACAGATGTACTTACATATATCTTTCCTAGATCGATGCCACCTCCAAACATAGTCTCACATCTAAAACTTACGAAGGTTGAGAGTAGATTATAAGAGTAGAGGATTTATCTTTGACAAATCGAACTTAAACATTTTGGATAGTTGTTAATGGGTCCATTGGACTCGAATCCAATAAGTTAAGCTAGTTTTCCTCAATAATGGTCTTGAGACCTAAGCCTGGTACGTTACAAAGGGTATTTGAGCGAGTCCTCCTAATAGTTTTTTTAGCAAGCTTGTTAATTTTTGGGGTCTGGATGTTCCCTCTCATTGCATAAAGAAAGATATTATAATGTAGCACAGATGTGACATATAGCCTCTACAAGAAATTTCTAACACAACTTGGCCAACATGGCATGCTAAACTACAAAACTAAGCACTATCTTTTAGCTTCCTAAGTTCTCTTTCCTTTTCTAATTCTTGCTGTCCATTAAATAATGGGTTGGGTTGGGTTGGGATATTTGCTGTGAATAATAGCTGTTTGGAGGGTTGGGAGGGTAGGAGTGATCATTGTGATGTTATGTGACATTGATTATGTGTTATATTAACTTTTATAATGATTATAATATATTTTTTATTTTAATAATTTTTTGGACATAATTAAAAAACATTATACCAAAGAAATTGTAGAGTCAATACAAGTAACCCCAACCCAGGTTGGGAGGGTTGGAAGGAGGGGTATGCCGGTGTACATCGGTGTACACCGGCTACCAAACGAACCTAAGCTCACTGACTCCCATTTTAGGTGACTCCCATTTTTTTGAATCTCCCAGTTGAACTCAAACCAGAAGATTTGCCCAAAAGCTCACTGAATTATCCTATGAATCATCCTTAACTTCACTTTCTTCTGCTGCACTATATACTTTTAGGATCTCATGTAGGAATCTCCAGCACTTTAGTGTTTAAAAAGCAATCCAGCAGCTGCTGCTCTTGCTTTTTTGTTAGTGACCAAGGGGAGTAAAAGAGATCCTCAATGCCTTCTCCTTGCTCTTGCTTCTTCTGCAGCTGCATCAATGGAATGTGAGGAGCAGATCCCCCAGAAGGCTGCCCATACAACTGCTTCCATTTTGCCAATGTGGAGAGTTGAAGAAGGTCTGAAACTGGAGTAGAATCTCCACATTGCTTATGCTTCCCTTTCTCCTTTAATTTGAAGGGAATGAGAGATATATTCCCATAAAGATCCTCTTTTATTCCTGAATACTTCTGCCTTTCAGACTTGTTTTTTATCTTAGTTTCAACCCAGAACTGAAATGGAGTAATCTCAGTTTCAACCCAAAACCAAGGGGATGAACTGTTTGTTTTGCTGTTGTAGCCGCTGCGATGGTGTCAACATGATGTCATCATTTCTATAGACTCGTAAAAAATTAGATTGGTCTTAATTTACTGGTCCGGCTGGTCGAATTAGTTCTTTGAACCGATAAAACCATATACATATACATAAGTATGAATGTATATATCAATGAAATAACCGTCTAAAATGTCAAATCTTTCCAAAGAATAACATGATTGTCTATCTCGAGTAAAACTCTGCAAAAGTTAGCCGCATTTTCTAACATTAGATATGAATACAATATTACAATAACTTATATATAGTTGCTTCTGGAAAACGACAATAAGAAGGTAGGGGCATAAATGATATTACAAAAAAGAGAGGGGATATAACTGATATCGCAGAGGTTAAGAAGAGCACTAGTGATAAAAATACTATTATTTAATTATTTAAACCTTTATTTTTTTTTAAAAATTTACCAAACAATCAAAACTGGGTCTATGCGGGTCAACCCTGTCCGACCACCCTGGTCAACCCGCTCTGACGACCCATTGGACCCGATTTTTTTATTTTCTTTTTCTTTTTTTTAAAAATTAATTACATGAAATCGGCCGAATTGGTCGGATCAAAGTCGGTTCACGGTCCGACCAGCCCCGTCCGATCCGATTTTTTAAACCCTGGAACAAGGTTCAACAATTACCTTCTTTTGGAGCTGTCCAAAGGGCTATTTTTAGGTGTGATTTAATGCCGGTTTTGCCGCAGTTCAACAGATGTTGCGTGGATTTTTGTGGCCACGAAGTTCCACAAGATTGTTGAGAATTTAAAGATGGTTCCCAGGAATGTAAAGATCATGGCAGAGGATATCTGAGCCTCTTCTCAAGAATCTAATCTACTTGGAAATACAATTCATTTATCTTCATTGCATATGACATGCCCATTAATTTTGGTCGAATGTATTAGATATCATTTTGTCTTAACTGCAGAAAGATTAATACTGTTGAACTAATCAGAAGTTCATCGAACCACCTCTGCCATCCACGACAAGGATTGACATCCCGATCTTCACATAGAGTGTGTTATAAGACAAATGGATTACCGCTTGACAACTCGAGCTTAAATATTTTAGGAGATTGTCAATGAATAACAACTGAGTCCAAGCACGACAAATTATATAGCACATATAACTTTTTCCTACAACGGTCCAAAGACCTAAGCTCGTGACATTACAGTGGCACTTGCGGAAAACCGACAAGTGTTGGTGGTGGCAGGGTTCTGGGACAGGGTTTGGCTACCCTGGTTCTTCGTGCTGCTCCGATGAGAGGATTTTTGACTTGCCATAGTTGATCGGACTGCTGAAGGATGTGGTGTGGGCGTTTGGATCGTCTGCTGTGGTGCTGCAGTGCTGTAACGCACCACAGCTGCTCGATCAAGCTCTACAGTGGATGGGTGTGAGGTCATGCTATTAGCGATGCACTGCAGGATCTGGTTCTTCCTGTTGCTGCAAAATAGCATCATTGCGACCATCATCACATATGAAAATATTCGAGTTGGAACATTCATCAGGACACGTTCAAGTGCTGACACTCAATTAGAGCTGCACAAACAAGTTGCTAAGATAACTTCGAGGATGGATTTCAACAAGGACAGAATAACTGTTACACGAAAGATCCCAATATCAACAGTTCTTGAATAATTTCGCGGCACAAATTACCAAACTACAGAAAAAAAATCACAGACAGGGGTGGAGAGGAGCATAGAATTTGTATACACAGATAGATGAATCAAAACTGGAAACGGAAACCAAACTTGATGGTAAATTACAAAACAACCCCCGTACTTTTCAAGCGCAGACAGGAGATAGAAACTCCCGCTCCTTCTCGGTCATTGCATCATATCCCTCGCTGAGAAGTACCCCATCAGCTTGTGAAGAGCAAATGGATTCCTCTTCTTCTTCTTCCCTTTCAGCACCTCGCTCGAATCTGTCTCGTACTCCGTCGAGCCGTAGTCGTCGTCTTGGCGTCTTTGGTTGCTCTGAGGAGGGCTGGAGCACGCGTCCGCCGGTGCGGGGTCTGCAGTATTAACATGGCTCGACACGCTCGTCGAATGCGAGGGAACAATCCGATTCCCGTTCGCCAGCGAGAACATGACCACACCGGAACACGACCCGCAACGTATCTTGTTGCGCCTCTGCCCGATGAAGTTGAAATCCGGCGGCAGCTGGATCAAAGCAGAGCATCCGTAGCAGAGTATGAAGCTCGAGGCGCCATACACCGGCCACACGAAGCGTTTCTTCGTCAGGCTATCGTCCCTGCCGATCGGTATCTCTGCCTGGCGGGGACGGGGGCTGGGTTCTGAGTGGCAGCGCCTGCCTGATGCGGTGGAGGGATAGCAGCAGCAGTGTGAGCAGTTCTTGCACCTGCCATTGTCGCAGCAATTCCCCGGCGGGAAATAGGAGAACGCCGGGCAGATGTCCGATCTGCAGTGCAGGCAGCAGTGTGGAGTCTGTGCTGGTTGGCCGCGGTTATCGAGCCCGCACGACCAGCTCGATTCCGGCGTGCTCCTGACGGACGTTCCCATCCCATCCATGTTCTGGAATTGAGCCTTCAGCCTCTGCTCTCGTATGTAGTCCATTCTCTTCGATTCAAATTGATTCTCCATGAAGTTCGATGCTCCGCGCGGGTGCTCGGGTGGGAACACCTTGTGGTTGGGCCCTCCCGGAGAGGGCGTAAAGCCGGAACTCGAGCTCTCCGATTCCGTCCAATGCCAAACTGAGAATTGGTCGGAGTCTTGCCGTCTGGCATTACTGGACGATGAAGGGATGGTGCTCGAATTGTCCGAGGTGTCTCTTCCGCCGGCTGATCCCAGTGCGGGGATCTCTCCGTCCTGCATCAGTTGCGGCGCGAAGCCTCGAGCTCTGTTAAGCGTACGCTTCTCTGTCAGGTCTCCAGTGGCAGGGTTCCCCATCCTCTGTGATTTAAACGTCCGTCTTGATGGATTGGTTTGCTGGCGTCCCTCGTCGGATGAGATGCTTGCCTGATAAGCATGGCTCTTGAAAGTGGTCGATCCTCCGGCTTCACTGTTCCAGTCACTGATGGCACCGTCGGCCGTGTCGTCCACGTCGTCGGAGTGAATCGATTTGTGGGACTGGGACTTGGGGCTGTCCTTGCCAAGGGACAGTGAATTGTCCAGTTGCTCACTTAGACGAGAACCAGCTCCGTCTTCGGAAGCTGTATCTCTGGTCTCTCCTGCATCGTCATCGTCGTCGTGGTCGTGGTCACGGTCACGTCCTTTCCATCTTAGGCCACCCCCGCCGGCGATCGGTCCGGAATTCCATTTCCTGGCACTGGCCATCTTGTGTCTTCGTCAAGTACTCTGCAATTGTTTCTCTTATGGTACTAAAAACAGAGGTCGCAATCCGCCTCCTCCGCCGGGAAACGATCTGCACGGAAACGGTCATCTTCAGATTAGCAATATTTCTTAAAAAAACGAGAAGCAAGAAAGACTGATCTGGATTCAACTGATGTAGTGCGTTGACACTGAAACTAAGATCAATGTCAGAGGATCTTGGACAATATCCAATGTTCAAACAGCTAAAACTCTTCACATCTCTCAACAAGAACGAAAAACATCGTCTCAAGAACGGAGATTCTTCAAGACAACTTGTAAGAACAGGGTATGATTTGGCAAATCCTACATGAAATAAATGGAGGAGAATTGATTGTTCAAAACACTAACAGATACGCATCGAGTGCAACTGCGAAGAAGGTTGAACCGATCAATTCGGGGACAATTTCTCGGGCTGTTTCGACTTTCCAGATGTATTATTTCAGCCATCACTCAAGAAACAAAAAGAAAAATTTGAGAGCACTGGAATCTAAATACTGCAAACAAGAGAAGGGCAAATTCAACAAGCTTTTCTGTTCAACTTTTGAACAGAACAAATGGCAATAAATATGCAATCCTTCACAATTCTCAACCAACAAAAAGCAGAAATTTAATGTCGGAAAGGGTTAAGTATTAACATGCTGAAGATGTTCCAAAGAGATATTAGCCATACTGGGAAAATCTAACGAGATGATCAGGAGTCAACTGGATCTCCTCCACTCCTCCCCCAAAACAGATCTTTGCTCATCTGAAATAGCAAGAGAACAGGCTGCAAATTTCATGTCATACGTTTTACCTGAGCATAAAAACATACGAAATACAGCAACCACCGCACAAGTCCAGACGAACCACTGCTCTAGATCTCCACAACCCCCACCAAGATTCAGAACACAAAGTACCTGCTAAGCAAACCGAGCGAAATCCAAGAATGGGCTTCTCGATTTTCGAGAGAAGGATGCTCTTGTAAAGGTGTACCTTAGAATCTCAAGGGATTTGAGGAGGAGCTGAGAAGAAGACTTCGAACTCGAGGTTTACAGAGTTGAGGATGAGGAGACTTTGGGGAGAGATGGGGAGCACGCAGAAGACCATCATTTTTCAAATATATTTCAGTATTTCAGAGCAGGAAAAAAGTTGTTTGACATAAATACCCCTAGTACTCCTCTTAATTACGTTGACACGTTTTTCGATTTCTCAGGCCAAGTCAATGTTTTAGTTTGTTACATCTGATAGATTATTGATCCATATTAATGCCAAAAAATGGGTGGTTCTCTTAGTTACATCAGTGTGTACCAGTTTTGATTTTCTTTGCTTTTTTGACGTCAAGAGCAAACCAAGCCTTCCATGGAATTTAGTTACGTGCAATGATAAAAAAATAAAAAAACTAATTCGATATATATATATATATATATATATATATATATATATAGGGTTAAATGAGGCTACACCCAGGTTGTAGCTAATTGGCTACTCCCACCCATATTTTTCCCTCATTTTTTTATTTCTTTGGAAAATAAAAATTTGTATATTCATCACTATATCCCTCTAACATTCTATTAAAATTTCGTCAGAAACAGAGACTCCTAAGCCCTCCATCCATACATCATTTTTTAACGGCCGCAGGATTTATTAAATCGACCCTGTTTGAATGGAGGCCGTAGAAGTCTCTGTTTCTGATGAAATTTTAATAGAATGTGAGAGGGATATAATGATGAATTTATAAATTTTTATTTTCCAAAGAAATTAAAAAATGAGGGAAAAATAGTTGTGGGAGTAGCTAAGTTGGCTACAACTAGGGAGCATACTCCCTTTCCCATATATATATATATATATATATATATATATATATATATATATATGGGAATGGGGAGCTTGCACCATGGTGTAAGCAAGTTACATGCACCGGCTTCCACATCCGTTGGATTGAGATGCATCCAAAGGTCGTGGATTATCCCACTGCCCCAGAAAAATCCCGATTTCCAAGGAAAGGGCGTGAGACCATACTCCCCGCCTACACTCCGTCTACCCATCTTCACTCTGCCTAACCCCAACGTATTCCTCCTCTGGCTGGCTGT
The DNA here is from genome assembly GCA_037367405.1 of Ottelia alismoides. Lineage (NCBI taxonomy): Eukaryota > Viridiplantae > Streptophyta > Magnoliopsida > Alismatales > Hydrocharitaceae > Ottelia > Ottelia alismoides. Next base: position 54,644 of record JAZKJV010006998.1, read on the forward strand.
CGAAGACCCTGCACATGGCCCGCTCCCCGGCACTTTCCCCTCTCACCGGTGTAGAGACCTACTCCCCTTCTCTCTCGCCGGCTCTCGGGGCTCCTCGTACCTCTCCCCCTTTCACCGGTGCTTGGAGCACCCTCCGGCTCCGGCTCATCGACTCGCGCCCCTTCCCCTCTCACCGACGCTTGGAGGTTCCATGCCCCTCGCTCATCGATCTTCGAATCCCCCAGTGCCTTGAGCCCTCTCCTCCTCGATGGGCTGGTGGCTGCCTCTATGACGAGCTTCCGGCAACTCTCCCCCTCTTGCCGACGCTCGAAGCCCCCTCTCGCTTGCACTTGGTGCCGGAACCGGCATCCCTCCCCTACTACTGACGCTCACGCATATACTATCGCGAGGATCCCCCGCATCTACTACCGTGAGCAGCCGACATCGATCCGGAACAAATTTAGATTTATACTAATTTTCGATTCAAGTCTTTGTGTACTCACATGTTATCGTACATATGAGTATATTTGATTTGAAAAGTTGAGAAATAGTTATCAGGTAGGCACTCCCCCATCGTTGTGATTATTTTACCATGGCTATAAAGAATACCGACTAATGTTTCTAATCTACTTATGCAGCCAAACCTTTCAATTGTGCCCAGGTGATATGGGAAGTGGGAAATATTAGGTTATGATGATATAAGCAACCGGTCAGGATCTATAATATGAAGTGCAGCTGCCAATCTCAAAGTTTTACATGTCTTTTTGCTGCAACCAGGAATTGGAAATGGGTGGCATTTTTCGATCAGTGTAGGGGATCATCAGGGAGAAGGTTTCACATCAGTGGTTCTCTGAGACACTTCTAGAGGAGTCGTGTTGTAGATTACATATTTTAAGTTCCAAAATGTAATGTAATCCTAAACAGATACAACCCATTAAGTTTTATCATTGCTCCATTAACATTCAATTTTCATGTCAACCATTGTCATTGTTTGATACTTCTGTCAAAATGGTGGTACATTTTATAGTATTTGGATTTAATCAAATTTGGATATATAATGAGTAACATCCCGTTTCACATCAATTCTCGCATCATATCAATTTCTGTAAGCTAGTTCTCATATTGAATTTGGGAACATTAGATTCGATTCCCATCAGCATTATTTCGGTTTGTGGTGATCACAGTGGTCACGTTTTGTCAGATATATCAATCCTTTGTTATTAGCCGTTGTAATATTAACAGATTGTTGGCATCAAAACTGTGAAAGAGTTTAATAAACTACATAACCACACTGCAGAGCTTGGCTATCATCTTTATGTTGGTGAATTGCAAACTTCATCCATATTAATGGGACTTATTGCAAGTGGTCATGTTGATATCTACTCTTTTGGAGTACTCCATTTGTAACTCCATCGAAAGCACTTTCGCCACTCAATGCTGCAATGGAACCATTAAAAGATGGTACTTGATTTGAAATTGCAAGCATGTCTAGATTCATCGGCTTTGTGAGTTTTTGTCTGAATGATCTGGGAAACAAGTAGTTCAATAGAAAGGTGATTTATCAAGCAAAGCAAATAGCTTAACTCCACCGTGTTCACACCTCATACTATGTTACTGTTTAAGTTGCATAAGATGCCAATTGATCTAGACTTAGCAATTTCATCATTCCTGTGTGAAGAATTTGCATGTAACTCAGAGGACAATAAATCATTAAATTCATTATTGAAATGACAAATCCAGAGATCCAGATTATACAAATAGATAGAAAAAAGAGTGATTGAAAACGTTTCTGAACACATGTATCAAAGTAACTTGAAATCAAATATATCGAAGACCCATAGGCCACATAGTTCTAAAGTTCATATACGAATAAAACTTACTTTGTCGTGAAAAATATACATCGACGCAGAATCGAGAAACATCTCTTTGTTACATGGGAGAAATGATCATTAATGCATGGACTTGCTATAATAATTAAGTTTTTACGTTAAGCTATGATGTTTCTTAAAACGAATTCATAGACTTATTATGTTGTGTATTGAATTGAAATTGTTGAGAAGCTAATTGTTGGATTTTATTTTACAACTTAAAGTTAAAACCTCTAACAGTCCCCAACACTATATAGGTTGAATAGAGATAAGAACTTATTACTTGCCTATTGCCATAACATTGAGTCACTTGTTGTGTACCTAATTGCTTTCGCGTATAGGTTGTATTCATCGATATCTACGTAACAGAGCGTTTGATCGTTATGTGTATCTTTCCATAGAATAATGAACTTTGATTTCTTTTTGGATGCAGTAAACTAATTAAATGGTTTTTGAATCAGCTACATTTCTTTTCAAATTGAATTTTGCAGCTGCACTTGAAATTTACAACCATTTGATTTATTATTGCCGTCAGTGTTCCTTTTCATCATTGAGATCCATCTACTTCTAAGATAATGATATAACATTGATTCAACAAGTGAATTGCAAAACTGAAAACAAACTTTAGTATTAAAAACTTATTTTCGAACACAACAGAATACATGTAAGGGAAGACTATAACTAATATGAAAGTTCCTGGAGAACATATATGATAATTCGTTCCCAAATGATGTATTTTCTGCAAGCATCTTATTCTCCATCAGAAATTCTTCAAACATATCTTTCTGATAAGTTTCTAACTTCAATTGAAAAATCTTCTTACTTATAACAACAATTCGTCAACCAATTATTTCAACTCTAAAATCAAATAATCCAAGCGCAACAATTCATCAACCAAGTATTTCAACTCTAAAATCAAATAATCCAAGCATAATCATCAACAATGAAGATGCAACAACATCAGCTCCTTTGGGTCGAAAAACTTTGTGGCTAATAAAAACCGCATCTCACGGTAGTAGATGCGGGGGATCCTCGCGATAGTATATGCGTGAGCGTCAGTAGTAGGGGAGGGATGCCGATTCCGGCACCAAGTGCAAGCGAGAGGGGGCTTCGAGCGTCGGCAAGAGGGGGAGAGTTGCCGGAAGCTCGTCATAGAGGCAGCCACCAGCCCATCGAGGAGGAGAGGGCTCAAGGCACTGGGGGATTCGAAGATCGATGAGCGAGGGGCATGGAACCTCCAAGCGTCGGTGAGAGGGGAAGGGGCGCGAGTCGATGAGCCGGAGCCGGAGGGTGCTCCAAGCACCGGTGAAAGGGGGAGAGGTACGAGGAGCCCCGAGAGCCGGCGAGAGAGAAGGGGAGTAGGTCTCTACACCGGTGAGAGGGGAAAGTGCCGGGGAGCGGGCCATGTGCAGGGTCTTCGACAGCCAGCCAGAGGAGGAATACGTTGGGGTTAGGCAGAGTGAAGATGGGTAGACGGAGTGTAGGCGGGGAGTATGGTCTCACGCCCTTTCCTTGGAAATCGGGATTTTTCTGGGGCAGTGGGATGATCCACGACCTTTGGATGCATCTCAATCCAACGGATGTGGAAGCCGGTGCATGTAACTTGCTTACACCATGGTGCAAGCTCCCTATTCCCATATATATATATATATATATAGAGAGAGAGAGAGAGAGAGAGAGGAAAGGGAGCCTACTTTGTGAAGTAGGTAACCTTACCTACTTCAAATTCTATTTTTGTAAATTTTTTATTTTTTTGAAAAATATCACTGTGGATCTTCATAACTATATCCCCCTAATATGTCATTCAAATTTCATCAGAAACAGAGACTCCTACAGCCTCCATCCATAACAGCTAAATACAACAAATCTGTGACCGTTAAAAAATGACTGTCTGGATGGAGACCGTAAGAGTCTCTGTTTCTGACGAAATTTGAATGCCATATTAGAGGGATATAATTATGAAAATCCATTGTGGTATTTTTCAAAAGAATAAAAAATTTGCAAAAAAGTGAAATGTGAAGTAGGTAAGTTACCTACTTCACAAAGTAGGCTCCCTTTCCTCATATATACATACATACATTCATGGGTAAAATGGGGCTGCCCCCACGGAGTAGCCAACTTGGCTACTCCCACCCCTATTTTTCCCAAATTTTTTATTTTTTTGGAAAATAAAAATTTGTATATTCATCATTATATCCCTCACACATTCTATTAAAATTTCGTCAGAAACAGAGACTCCTAAGCCATCCATCCAGACGTCATTTTTTTAACGGTCGCAGGATTTTTTAAATCGACCATGTTTGGATGGAAGCTGTAGGAGTCTCTGTTTCTGACGAAATTTTAATAGAATGTGAGAGGGATATAATTATGAATATACAAATTTTTATTTTCCAAAAAAATAAAAAAATTTGGGAAAAATAAGGGTGGGAGTAGCCAAGTTGGCTACTCCCTGGGGGCAGCCCCATTTACCCATACATACATGCATACATGCATGTACATACATACATACATACATACATACATGCATGCATGCATGCATGCATGCATGCATGCATGTACATACATACCATGCATGCATGCATGCATGCATGCATACATACATACATACATCCATACATACATATGCATGCATGCATACATACATACCTATGCATGCATGTATGCATGCATACATACATACATACATACATACATACATACATACATACATACATACATACATACATACATACGTACATACATAGGGTTAAATGAGGCTACACCCAGGTTGTAGCCAATTGGCTACTCCCACCCATATTTTTCCTCATTTTTTTATTTCTTTGAAAAATAAAAATGTGTGTATTCATCACTATATTCCTCTAACATTCTATTAAAATTTCGTCAGAAACAGAGACTTCTAAGCCCTCCATCCATACGTCATTTTTTTAACGGTCGCAGGATTTTTTAAATCGACCCTATTTGGATGGAGGCCGTAGGAGTCTCTATTTCTGATGAAATTTTAATAGAATGTGAGAGGGATATAATGATGAATTTACAAATTTTTATTTTCCAAAGAAATTAAAAAATGAGGGAAAAATAGTTGTGCGAGTAGCTAAGTTGGCTACAACTACGGAGCATACTCCCTTTTCCCATATATATATATATATATGGAAAAAATGGGCTGCCCCCTGGGGGCAGCCAACATGGCTGCCCCCGCCCCATTTTTCGCCTCTTTTTTATTTTTTTTGAAAAATAAAAGCATGTATATTCATCCATATATCCCTCCTATATGCCATTCGAATTTCGTCAGAAACAGAGACTCCTACGGCCTCCATCTCGATGATATCGATTTAAAAAAATCCTGTTACCGTTAAAAAATTACTGTCCGGATGGAGGCCGTAGGAGTCTCTGTTTCTGACGAAATTCGAATGGTATATAGGAGGGATATAGGGATGAATGTACATGATGTTATTTTTCAAAAAAATAAAAAATTGCTCAAATAAGGCGGGGGCAGCCATGTTGGCTGCCCCTAGGGGGCAGCCACATATGACCATATATATATATATATAGGAAAAAATGGGGCTGCCCTTTGGGGGCAGCCAACATGGCTGCTCCCGCCCTATTTTTCGGCGTTTTTTTATTTTTTTTGAAAAATAAAACCATGTATATTCATCCATATATCCCTCCTACATGGCATTCGAATTTCGTCAGAAACAGAGACTCCTACGGCCTCCATCTCGATGGTATCGATTTAAAAAAATCCTGTTACCGTTAAAAAATTACTGTCCGGATGGAGGCCGTAGGAGTCTCTGTTTCTGACGAAATTCGAATGGTATATAGGGGGGATATAGAGATGAATGTAAATAATTTTATTTTTTAAAAAAATAAAAAATTTTTCTCAAATAAGGCGGGGGCAGCCATGTTAGCTGCCCCTAGGGGGCAGCCACATATGACCCATATATATATATATATATATATATATATATATATATATATATATATATATATATATAGGGAAAAATGTGTATGCCCCTCGGGGGAGCTAACTTAGCTCCCCCACCCCCCTTTTTTCACATATTTTTTTTATTTTTTTTGAAATCTAAAATCATGTAAATTCATTATTAAATCCCTACATTATGTCATTCAAATTTCATGCGAAACAAAGACTCCTACGACCTCCATCCAGACGTGGTCGATTTAAAAAATCCTGCTACTGTTAAAAAATGACTGTCTGGATGGAGGCCGTAGGAGTCTCTGTTTCGCACGAAATTTTAATGACATAATATAGGGATATAGTGATGAAAATTCTACGGAAGAAAATTTCAAAAAATAAGTTAGCTCCCCCAGGGGCAGCCCCATTTTTCCCATATATATATATATATAGGGTAAAATGGGGCTGCCCCTGGGAGTAGTCAACTTGGCTACTCCCACCCTTATTTTTCCCTCATTTTTTTATTTCTTTGAAAAATAAAATTTTGTATATTCATCACTATATCCCTCTATCATTCTATTAAAATTTTGTCAGAAACAGAGACTCGTAGGCCCTCCATCCATACATCATTTTTTTAACGGTCACAAGATTTATTAAATCGACCCTAATTGGATGGAGGTCGTAGGAGTCTCTGTTTCTGACGAAATTTTAACAGAATGTTAGAGGGATATAATGATGAATTTACAAATTTTTATTTTTCAAAGAAATAAAAAATGAGGGAAAAATAGGGGTGGGAGTAGTCCCTCATTTTTTTATTTCTTTGGAAAATAAAAAATTTGTAAATTCATAATTATATCCCTCTAACATTCTGCTAAAATTTCGTCAGAAACAGAGACTCTCACGGCCTCCATCCAAACACAGTCGATTTAAAAAATCTTGTGACCGTTAAAAAAATGACGTATGGATGGAGGGCCTAGGAGTTTCTCTTTCTAACGAAATTTTAATAGAATATTAGAGGGATATAGTGATGAATATACAAATTTTTATTTTCAAAGAAATAAAAAATGAGGGAAAAAAGGGGTGGGGCAGCCAAACATAGACTCCTAGGCCCTCCATCCAGACGTCATTTTTTTAACGGTCGCAGGATTTTTTAAATCGACCATGTTTGGATGGAGGCCGTAGGAGTCTCTGTTTCTGAAGAAATTTTAATAGAATGTTAGAGGGATATAATGATGAATTTACAATTTTTTATTTTCCAAAAAAATAAAAAAATGAGAGAAAAATAGGCGTGGGAGTAGCCAAGTTGGCTACTATTTGGGGGCAACCCCATTTAACCATATATATATATATGGGTCATATGTGGTTGCACCCTAGGGGCAGCCAACATGGCTGCCCCCACCTTATTTGGGCAAATTTTTTTATTTTTTTTGAAAAATAACACCATGTACATTCATCCCTATATCCCTCCTATATACCATTCGAATTTCGTTAGAAACAGAGACTCCTACGGCCTCCATCCGGACAATAATTTTTTAACGGTAACATTATTTTTTTTTAAATCGATACCATCGAGATGGAGGCCGTAGGAGTCTCTGTTTCTGACGAAATTCGAATGGTATATAAGAGGGATATAGGGATGAATGTACATGGTTTTATTTTTCAAAAAAATAAAAAAAACGCCGAAAAATTGAGGCGGGGGCAGCCCCATTTTTTCCTATATATATATATATATATAGGAAAAAATGGGGCTGCCCCCTGGGGGCAGCCAACATGACTGTCCCCGCCCCATTTTTCGGCCTCTTTTTTATTTTTTTTTGAAAAATAAAGCCATGTATATTCATCCATATATCCCTCCTATATGCCATTCGAATTTCGTCAGAAACAGAGACTCCTACGGCCTCCATCTCGATGATATCGATTTAAAAAAAATCCTGTTACCGTTAAAAAATTACTGTCCGGATGGAGACCGTAGGAGTCTCTGTTTCTGACGAAATTCGAATGGTATATAGGAGGGATATAGGGATGAATGTACATGGTGTTATTTTTTCAAAAAAAATAAAAAAATTGCCCAAATAAGACGGGGGCAGCCACATATGACCCATATATATATATATATATATAGAGAGAGAGAGAGAGAGAGAGAGAGAGAGAGAGAGGAAAATGGGGCTGCCCCCTAGGGGTAGCTAACTTAGCTCCCCCGCCCTATTTTCTTCAATTTTTTTTATTTTTTTTGAAGATTTTTTCCGTGAATATTCATCACTATATCCCTATATTATGTTATAAAAATTTCGTGTCAAACAGAGACTCCTACGGCCTCCATCCAGACAGTTATTTTTTTAACGGTAACAGAATTTTTTAAATCGACCCCGTTTGGATGGAGGTTGTACGAGTCTCTGTTTCGCATGAAATTTGAATGACATAATATAGGGATTTAATAATGAATTTACACGGTTTTAGATTTCCAAAAAAAATAAAAATTTGTGAAAAAATGGCGGGGGAGCTAAGTTAGCTCCCCCTAGCGCGCGCGCGCGCGCACACACACACACATATGGAAAAAATGGGGCTGCCCCCTGGGGGCAGCCAACATGGCTGCCCCCGCCCCATTTTTCGACGTTTTTTTTATTTTTTTTTGAAAAATAAAACCATGTATATTCATCCATATATCCCTCCTACATGCCATTCGAATTTCGTCAGAAACAGAGACTCCTACGACCTCCATCTGGATGGTATCGATTTAAAAAAATCCTGTTACCGTTAAAAAATTACTGTCCGGATGGAGGCCGTAGGAGTATCTGTTTCTGACGAAATTCGAATGGTATATAGGAGAGATATAGGGATGAATGTAAATGGTGTTATTTTTCAAAAAAATAAAAAAATTTGCCCAAATAAGGCGGGGGCAGCCACATATGACCCTATATATATATATACACATACATACATATATATTATATATGAGAAAAATGGGGCTGCCCCTTGGGGGTAGCCAACATGGCTTCCCCCACTTCATTTTTTGCAATTTTTTTATTTTTTGGAAAAATATCACCATGTATATTCATCCCAATATCCCTTCTATATGTCATTCGAATTTCGTCAGAAACAAAGACTCCTACGGTCTCCATCCAGACGTTATTTTTTTAACAGTCGCAGGATTTTTAAATCGACTTTGTCTGGATGGAGGCCGTAGGAGTCTCTGTTTCTGAAGAAATTCGAATGACATATAGGAGGGATATAGAGATGAATATACATGATGATATTTTTCAAAAAAAATAAAAAAATTTGCCCCAAAATGAGGCGGGCAACCATGTTGGGGGCAACCCCATCAACCCCTATATATGTATATAGATGAGTGATCATATGAGAGCAAAAAAAAATGTGAGAGCATGAGAGCATGCATTCTGGACCACATGATTCTGTTTTCTCTCTCCTAGTTAGATCATGTGGTCCAGAATGCTTGCTCTTATGCTCTCACAGGTTTTGGCTCTCATATGATCACACACACACATAGGGAAAAGAGAGTATGCACCAAGGTGCATGTAATTTTACATGCACCCAAATTTATATCTTCCACATTTTTTTACTTTTTTGAAAAATATCACCAGTATATTCATCCCTATATCCCTCCAATATGTCATTCCAATTTCGCCAGAAATAAGGACTCATATGCCTTCCATCTAGTTTATATAATTTTAACGATCTTAGAATTGTTGTAATCAACTTGCTCTAGATAGAGGGCAAAGGAGTCACTGTTTTGACGAAATAGCATAATGGAGGGATATACATATGAATATACATGACGATATTTTCCAAAAAAGTAGAAAAATGTGGAAGATATAGGTCCCGATGCATATATATATGTAACATATTGACATATATATAATTATATTAAAGCTAGGTTTTACCCCAGCTTGGTGCAATATGGTAAGCTCCTACATCGACCTCTCCTTATCTCCGACTCTCGCTCGTTCTATTCCTCTTATGTGTCCCTCTCTCTCCCTATGGTACTTCCACCTTTCTCTCTCCTTTATGACACGCACGCACGTACACACCCATGCATGCACGCACGCACCCACGCGCGCGCGCACACACACACGCACACACACGTGCACACACACATACACACACACACACGCACGCACGCACACACACACACACACATGCACACGCACCCACACCCACGCACGCACGCGTGCGCACACACACACACACACATCTCCTCTACCAAAGATCATCCTCACCATAGCCCTCCTCCTCTCCTCCATCACCGTCTCTTGCTTCTGGTCACCGCCCCTCAACAAAACCCTGACGAGGACAACTACCACCTCCTCAAAGAAGTTCAATGCCTCATCATTGTCGAGTATGAGCCCCTCTTCCCCTCCCCCGACCCCAACTCCACCCCACCCCATCCCTTCGATCTCCACCCTCACCATGTGACAAGCTCCATGAACCCGCCTTTGTCCTCCCCAACGTCGGCCAAGGCTTCTCCACCCCAAGATTTAGAGCTCCCCTCCACCCACCACTCTAAGAACTGCATCTCCATGGTATTGTGATCATGAAGCAGGTGTTTGGTCTGAAGACGAAGTGAACATGAAGGGGCAAAATTACTATTTGTGAATTTTAATGCAGTCACTTTCGCCTAGGTCGATAAATAGACATGTATTTATTGGGTATTGGGTCTAAAGAGCAAATATGAAATATATTTGCCTCTGTAGAGATATGTTTATGTATTGTTTTCTTAGTTTCTTTTGTTTTAATCTATCTTATGTAATTTACCCATAGGTCTCTCCTCTATATAAGATAGCTCTAGGGTTCATGGAATATATGATTCTCATTCTTTTCCTCAACATAGTATCAGAATGGCGGTCCTATACCGGAGCTCTTGTACCCTAACCCTAACCTTAACTGCCACCTTCCAGCCCCCCTTCTCTCTCGATGCCGCCATCGTCGAGCCCTCCTCTTGGCTCCACCACCATTGCCAGATCCTCTCTCTCTCTCTGGTGCCTCCACTACTGACCTTCATTTGCCGCAGCCACTGTTATCGACACCCCTAACTGTTACGCGTGATCCTCGCTGCCCTACGTTAGGTCCATAGTTGTCACCTGCCGTATCTGCAAGCATCCTCTGCAAATTCCACCTCCACTCAATTTGTGTTGATGGGATTGGTTACATCATGAGTTTACACATGCAACCCAATCCTTGTATGTATGTGTAGACTTTCTTATTTTGGTCAGAGAACAGAGTCAATATCCCTGCCGCAGACACTTTCAGAGTCTAATGACAATTGTCAAGATGGACGCGATGAATAACGAGTTATGGCCCATGCAGTTCATGAGCCTCGTGAAGTCTACAAGTAAGAAACATATTTTTACTAAGGAAGAACCGGTTGAGAAAATCGGATCATTGCCTCGTGGGAGGCAGATGATGCTTATGCCAAGGTTTTTCTATTTGATACATTGGCGATAGAGATTGCCAATGATGTGTTACATCATCCCCCCACCAATGTGATATGGGATATCCTTGTAGACACTTATTCCCAAGCGAGGATTGAAACAAATATCCCGCATCTACAACACGACATATTTACCATCAAGAAGAATGGACACCCTTTTCATTCTCTTCACACATCTTTGCATCGAATGTTTGAGAAGCTACACAGTTTCATGACCCTCTCATCTACCCCTGAGTAGTAGAAGGCATACATGAATTCCATCACGGTTGGTATATTCCTTGCAGCACTTGACCTAGAGTATGAGGTGATCCGTTCACAGATATTGGTGGATGCTACTATTACTCGCATGGAGGAAGCTTTCCGTAGACCCAGTAGGATCATTGTCTCATTTCCTACTTCCAGTCAGACATCTTTTACGATGACAACTTACCGCGATAGAGGAGGCTCTTATCATTTTTGTGACCATGGATCTCATGATATAGGAGGCCGTGTGCGTCGGCCGTGCACTTGTTGTCACCACCCAGGGCACATAGAGGACACATGCTACTCCAAGCATGGTTTTCCCGCATCAGCTCCTGTAGCAGAGCAAGCAAAACCCCTCCCTATTTTATCTTCGAATCAGAGGTTTGAAGACATCATAGATCTATTAAGGGACATTATGCCTCTTGTTAGTTCCATAACCTCCTCACCGACTCTAGGAGGCCACTCATATGTTGCTGCTTCTGCCTCTACCAGTGCCTCTGCCATGACCAATGCCTCAGGTAGCATCTATGCTCTTACTAGTTGTCATGGATATGATATTACAGAATGCATTATAGACTTTGGGGTGAAACATCACAAGTGTGGAGACAACGATCAGTTTGTAGCTTACAGACATGTTCCTCCTGGTAGAACTGTTGTCGTAGTCGATGGTACCCATTCCTCGATCACAGGATAGGGGGAGATCAGTTTGATGCCTTCGATGTGTATGCAGAATGTGTTTCATGCACCTAAATTTTTCTATGAATTTATTGTCTATCAGTTAGACTACGATGTATTTGCATTGTCGTGTCATTTTTGACCCATCATCTCCTGTATTTCAGGACATTCATACGGGTAGGATGATTGGCTATGATCATGAGTAGGGAGGCCTCTACCGACTAGTCTGAACTCCATATGCTGGCATATCCTCTCATTCTACAGGACCAATTTCTTCTTTCATATGTCACCTGCGCTTTGGTCACCTTCCCCTTCAAAAGATGTGTCATATTCTCCCTCAAATCTCACCTCGCTCATCCTTCCGATGTGAGGAATGTTAGTGTAGAAGCACCATCGACCCGTTTTTCCTAGTCATCGGAGTTGTAGTATTAGCTCCCCTTTTGAGTTATTTTATATTGATATTTGGGGTTCGAGTCGTGTTCCCGATCACTAGGGATGCATGTTTTACCTTGTTGCTATTGATGGCTTTTCTTGTCTATCATGGGTATTTTTATTGAAAAATAAATTTGATGCTAGCGATGCGATTAAAACTTATATCAATGAAGAGCAAAACATTTTTTCCTCTTCTGTCAAATTTATGAGAACTAATAATGCTTTGGAATTATGTACTCGTGAACCATCTCAATTCTTTGTATCTCGTGGTATTATTCATCGAACAAATGTCCATGCACTTCTCAGCAAAATGGTATTGCAGAGAGAAAGCATCACCATTTACTTAATGTTACTCAAACTCTTCTCATTCAAAATCATGCCCCACAGTCATTCTTTGGTGATGTATTTCTTACAGCATGTTATCTCATGAATCGCATGCCCTCGTTTGTTATAGGTGAGAAAATTCCTTTCTCCATGGCATTTCCAAAGAAGGAGTTGTTCTCACTCACTCCTCGTGTTTTTAGTTCTGTTGCATTTGTCCACCATGTGTCTCCAGGTCTCGACAAGCTCTCTCCTAGAGCTGTCAAATATATTTTTGTTGGGTACTCCATGACACCGAAGGGATATAGATGCTATGATCCATATCACATGAAATATTATGTTAGAGCTAATGAACATATTTTTTGAGTCGGTGATGTTATTTTCTCCTACAGGTGATCGGTTGACTTCATTGGATATCAGATAATGAGGTCTACATGCCACCTCCTCCTACGAGCCGATCACTACCTCCATTTTCCCATGCTTTTTCCAACTCCACCACCACCTCCTACTCCACCTCCACCACCTACTCTTATACCGCCATCTCCCCCAATCCTAGATACACCATTACCATGATACTATACACACCGACCTGCTTCTGCTCATGATGACCACCCGTCATCCAGCATGCCTCAGGTTTGTTCTAAATACATTATTTCTAACAATGAGTCTGATGATGTGTCTGAGAAGGAATCTTTACAGGAGACTGTCATGCAGATTGAAGAGAATCCCAATGACATGGATGTACCTATTACGCTTTGAAAGAAGAAGTGTGCATGTGTACCATATCCTCTTATGTCCCAAGTTTCCTTTGATAGCTTGACAAGTGAATTTAAAAGATTTTCAATTGCTCTGTCGACCATGGAAATCCCATGGAATTTCCAGGGATGCCTTGGAGAGACAGTCGGTAGTGTTTGGCCATAGAAAAGAGGAATTGGCTGCTCTACAATAGCATGGTACCTGGAGCTTGGTCCCCACTCCCAATGGAACATCTACTATCAGTTGCAAATGGGTGTTTACCATCAAACACCATGTAGATGGGAGTCTTGATCGTTACAAGGCCAGATTGGTTGCACGTGGCTTTACTCAAACTTATGGAGTGGATTATTTGGACACATTCTCTCCTGTTGCTCGCCACTCCACACTATGATTTCTTATTTCAGTTGTTTTGGTATGTGATTTGCCTTTATTTCAGCTTGATGTTAAAAATACCTTTCTTTATGGAGATATCCAATAAGAAGTCTACATGCAGCAACCTTTGGGGTTTGCTACTGAGGGGGAGTGTCAGCATGTTTGTAGACTCCATAAAGAAATATATGACCTTAGGCAGAGTCCAAGGATATGATTTTAGAAGCTCTTGGGTCTATATAAGAATTATGGATCCAAGAGATCAAATGCAGATCATTCGCTGTTTGTATAAAGAACTCCCAAAGGTACAGTTTTTATCATGGTATATATTGATGGCAAACTTGTTATAGGAGATGATATGATGGGGATCAAGAGGGAAAAGAAATTTCTGTGCCAACAAGTTGTCATCAAGGATCTTGGCACCCTACGGTATTTTTTGAGATTAGAGTTTACCAGGAATCAATAGGGTCTTGTGATGACCTAAAGGAAGTATGTTACAGACATGCTAGTTGAGACATGCATGATTAGCTACCGACCTGCTACTACTCATATGGATCCCAACATGAAGCTATGCGATGATGATACAGAGGTGGATATGAGAAGATATAGAGTAATAATGGGAAAGCTTCTCTATTTCACTATCACTAGGCCGAACATCTCCTTTGTATTTAGTTGGGTCAGTCAGTTCATGGAGCATCCTCGACATGTACATATGGATGTATTTTATATGATCTTGAGGTACCTAAAGTCATCTCTAGGTACATGATTGCTATTCAGGAAAGGATCATCTCTTACTATCTCAGCATGCACAAATGTAGACTATAAGGGATATCCTAAGTATATGAAGTCTACCTTAGGCTTCATTTCTCTAGTATCCTGGAAGAGTAAGAGGTAAATTATTATTCTCAGGTAACATGTTGAATCAA